>PKMM01056646.1:996577-1022103 GCA_002933915.1 Eutrema heterophyllum
AAACAACTTGAGACTACCGACAAGGGACTGGTATCGATCGATACTCACATGGTATCGATCGATACTCCCCTGTGATTCACAACCTACGCGAAATCTAAACCCAGAAATCGCCAATACAATTACCCAAACCCATCAATCAAGCTTAACAACGCACCACACAAGCTTAATTGCTAACCTTTGGTCACAACTCACCTTAGATACGATGGATTGAGCTCTCAAACGACTTCCCACTCTTCCCCGTTAGCTCACGCCAACCACGTTCTTCCAACCTCTTCTTCAAGCTTCTCCCCAAGCTCAAACTCCCTTGATCTCGCAAGATCCAAGCTTCACCAAGCTCTTCTTTCCCTCTCTCTCTCTCTCTCTCTCTCGCAACCCACTCTTATTTTTCTCCCCTCAAAGAATGGTTTTTATCGACCGCAAGAAGAGAAGGAGAAGAAGAAAATAAGGAAAACCCCGACTGGTGTCGATCGATACAGGCCAGTGTCGATCGATACAGGCCAGTGTCGATCGATACAGGCCAGTGTCGATCGATACCACCCCCGGAACAAACCCGAATTAATTATTTTTCCCCAATAATTAATTCTTCCGGAACGCGGGCGTTACACGTATATACAAGGGGAGAAGTATTTACAAAGCAAGTATATATATCCCTCCGAAATCGGTCGAAAATTACCCACCAATTTCCGACGGCCGTTAATCAGTCGGAATATTCTGACTGATTTCCGAGGGAATATAGGTTCGTCGACATTCCCTCGGAATTCGGTCGGAATATTTCGACGGATTTCTGAGAAAATTCAATCCGTCGAAATATTCCGACCGATTTCCGAAAAATTTCGAACCGTCGCAGTTCCCTCGATAAGCCTTCAGTATTCCGTCGGAAATGCGCGTGTTTTCTTGTAGTGTTTGGCGTTTAATCTTTATATTGTCACAAATTGTTATTGTTCATTTCATCACAAGTTTTTAATCAAGTTGTGACGATACATTTGGTCAAAATATTGTCACATTTGTCGTTACGACTGCATACTACTTTCGTCACAGTTTTATCATTAATTATGATAAAAGTTGGCTACGACTTAGATCGTCACAATATTATGACAAAATATCTATTCATTTGTGACATAAAACTTTGGTTACGATATTGTATCTAAAATGTCATAGATTTGTGACGAATATTTTTCATAACAAAATTTAGTCACAATAACTTTATTTTTTTTAGTGAATTAATTAACAACTTATTTTGTAAATTTTAAATAAAACCACAACTGCCAGTACATGCTACATGCACCACAGGTCCACAAGCACCAGCCTCGTCTCCGTCTGTAATGGTGTTTTTGGCGGAAGCAACGATGGTGGAAACCGCCACAGTGGTAATAAGTGATTTGGGCGTATGTAAACCAAAGTAATTTATATATTTGGTGACAAACTGTATTGAAAATTTTGACATCTCTTCCCGAAAAGTTTGCTCCCAAGAAAATCTGCAGCGTATCCTTCCGATCATCCCCAACATGTATTCCGCAAACCCCGGCCCACGAGTTAATACGTCTCTATTGTTGTTTTTCATCCCCACGTCTGTATTCAGCTGATTGATTACGATCACAGCTTCCTCATAAATTAAATAAGATAGAAATGTTAATAAATCATTCAAATCTCTCTTTTCGCAACTAACCGGTTCTATTGATTCCTTTCCAAACCTTTTCTCGAGCACAATACATTGTGGCGAGACCTTCCTCTAACATGCTTGTCCCGACCTTTCCGGTAATATGGAAAGGGTACAATCTTTACCATACTTTAAGGACCCCAATCAGAGCATTGTAATGTGTAGTATGTCTCAAACTGTTACCTAATCTCAAAACGATATGTTAAAGAAACTAATACATCTCACATCTCACTAAAGAACATTATACAAGTCAACTTTCGTGCTCAAATCAATCATCTATCATACAATAATTTTATTCCATGTGCTCCCTTACCATTTTCTTGTCATTTCTCTTTATTTTTTGTTGGACCAAAACCAAAAAAGAAAAAAACTTATTATAAGTAGCTCTGTTTTATTACAAGTAGCATCAACTAGAACTATCCAAATACATTTCTTTGGTTTAAATTTATTCTACAGACATGAGGAAGATCAACTTAGGGAACCACGGCGAGGCGGCTCAGCCGGACTGCATCAAAGCCCTCATTGTCGAATTCATCACCACCTTTTTCTTTGTCTTCGCCGGCGTCGGATCCGCCATGGCCACCGGTAAATTCCTTTCTTTTATTTATATCACATTCATCCTCTTTGTTACAGTTTGGTCCTACCAAGTTAGTTTTCGTTTCTGTACAAGCAAACCATACCAATGGATCTAAGTCATTTCAAATTGGTACTTGAAACCATGCTGCATTTGAATGTATAACACATGTTGTTTATATTTTATTCATGATATAGACAGTTTAGTCGGAAACACACTGGTGGGACTTTTCGCGGTCGCTGTGGCTCATGCATTTGTGGTGGCAGTAATGATATCTGCCGGCCATATCTCCGGTGGCCACCTCAACCCCGCTGTTACTCTCGGCCTACTTTTCGGCGGCCACATCACCGTCTTCCGCGCATTCCTCTATTGGATTGATCAGTTGTTAGCTTCATCCGCAGCCTGCTTCCTCCTCAGTTACCTCACCGGAGGAATGGTACATAATCTAAAATAATAATACCAAAATTAATTAATCGCTAATCAATATATTTTTAAACTACTAAAAGACATGTTAGGATGGAAAAAACGATATAAAGTATGATCCAATAATTTATATTCTCACATGATTCTATTCTTTCCGTAATTTAGTAACTTTCAATTGACACTAGAAACCAAAATAATTTTAAACTACTATATTCTATAAGGTTTTTGGTATATACTTTTATCTCCATTCAAATTAAACTTATAAAATAAAATGTTATTTCTATAACTAATCATACTTAATACTTGTTAAAACTTTTTTTAGAAAAGATTATGTATTTCCTACATGTTCGATTTATAACCTAGTTTGACATTATACAATTACGCTTTGTGATTAGGGAACTCCGGTTCATACGTTGGCAAGTGGAGTGAGTTACACTCAAGGGATCATATGGGAGATCATCTTGACATTCTCACTTCTCTTCACTGTCTACGCCACTATTGTGGATCCAAAGAAAGGTTCTCTTGATGGGTTAGGCCCACTTCTAACCGGATTTGTCGTTGGAGCCAACATCCTTGCAGGCGGCGCCTTCTCCGGAGCCTCGATGAACCCGGCACGGTCCTTTGGACCCGCTTTGGTCTCCGGAAACTGGACTGACCATTGGGTATATTGGGTTGGACCGTTGATCGGCGGTGGACTCGCCGGATTCATCTATGAGAACTTCCTCATCGATCGTCCACATGCCCCACTCGCCGACGACGAGCAACCACTCTTAAATTAAATGGTTGAATCTGTTCTATGCACGGTTACAAACCTATCAGCTAATCGTTAGCGTATTGTTTGATCTTCTCCTAAATCTTCTGTTTGGTACTTCAAGATGTATTTCTAGTAATCTTAATCTATCTACTTCCAATGATTGAGAGTATAAAAATTTCCGATTAATTTAATATTCTGTAAACATAGAAGATCAAAACTAGATTCACCAAAAGCCATTGCAAGAACAGTGACCGTCCTTGAAATGGTGGAACCGATTTCTGTCTCTCACAATGATCTCTCTGTCAAAAATCTTGGAGATCATCATAGAAACCTGATGACAATCCCCACAAACCCGAAGGTTCTTCACGATCCTAATCGGGGCATCTTCTTGTAAACTCATTATACCAAACGCAATTGCGGCCTTTTCGCTATGTAGACACAACGCATCCTCTTTCTCTTCTTCATCAATGTCGAACATAACCGGGCTCGTGTCTGCTTTATACCCAGCAAGTCTCAGTCTCATCGAGATATCCTTCCAAACCGTCTCAATTTCGGAATATCTTGAGTGAGATTTATCACCGACAAAGAATTCGTGGACTTCTCCATTAACCTCCATTACACTGCACCCTGGTTCCTTTTTGACTCCTCTAGATTTCATCGACTGTCTAACATGACTAACATTGTCCCAATTGTCTGAATCTGCATAAATGTTTGATAAGAGGACATAAGCCCCGTGATTTGTGGACTCTAGCTCGAGCATATTTTTAGATGCAAGCACGCCAAGTTCAAGGTTCTTGTACATTCTAGATGCATGGAGCAAAGAACTCCAAACAGCAGCATGAGGCTTCGTGGGCATTCGCTGGATGATACCCAGTGCGTCTTCTAAGTGGCCTGCACGAGCATACAAATCAACTAAGCAGCCGTAGTGATCGAGCTGAGGCTCTATCTTGAACTCATTCCTCATGGAATCAAAATGTCTTTGGCCTTCATCTACCAAACCAACCACACTGCAACCTCTGAGAACAGAGACGAATGTGACAGCATTTGGAGTAACACCATCTTGTTTCATAAAAGCGAAAAGCTCGAGACATTTCTCCCCTAACCCATTCATGGCAAACCCATTCAGGGCGCTACTCCATGTGTACACGTTCTTCTCTTCCAAACCCCAGAAAACTTCCATAGCTTTGTTCATGTCACCGCATTTTGCATACAAGTCGACCAATGTAGTACCAAGCCTCACAGTGATTTTGATTTTGTTTCTCTCTATGTAAGCATGAGCCCATCTCCCTTGGTCTAAAGCTCCCAATTGAGTGCAAGCCGATAAAACCGAAATCATAGAAACCGCATTGACTTTCACACCTTCCAACTGCATCAAATGAAACAGGTCTAGAGCTTCCCTTGATTCTCCAACCTGAGCATAGCCAGAGATCATCGCGTTCCAGGCAATCGGGTCTTTTTCCGGCATTTCCTCAAACAACTTCCTCGCAAAAGCGACATCCCCGCATCTCGCGCAGGCTGTGACCATTGCTGTCTGGCACACAAAATCTGGATAAGAAACTGAATCGAACACCTTATGACAAGAATCAGGACACCCCAGCTCTGCATACAAGGAAATCAACCCGGTTTGGACATGCGGGTCGTTGTCAAAGCCACGTCTGATGGTCGTACCATGAACTTGAAGCCCTGTCTCACGCATACCTATCCCAGTGCACGCCTGAACCAAGAAGTTGACAGTGTAATTATCCGGTTTAAGATCGTTACTCGAACGGAGTATCCTTCTATAAAAATTGAAGCTTTTTTCTGCAACAGGGCTCTTGCAATGTGCTCGGATCATAGAGTTGAGGGCAAACAATGTAGGCTTACCAGACCGATCCAGGATCTGATTCGCATAATCTAAGTAATTCTGGTCGCTCAAAGCCACAGCCTTTACGAACTGACCCACGAGATGGTCATCGTTGAGTGTCCCATCAATGACGAGCTTGGCATGGATTTGCCGGACTTCCTTAAACGTAGTGCCGGAATCTAAAAGAGCGATCACCGGATGTTTCACGATTCTACTCATGGCTATAACAACATCCTATGCAACCTGCAGCCAAACACATTTCTTATTACAAACCAAAGAAGAACACAATCAAGCAATGACATTTAAATTCTTTTGAATTTTGTCACCTAAAAGTTCATTTAATTCAGTGAATTCGTAAAAGAGATTGTGTTTATCTTAAAGGCTCTGTTGGGCATTATAGCAAACACCTGGTGTGCGACGCTCTAAAAATTTACATTCTCAAACGAGAAGCTCACGAAACTAGAGAGCAATCCATCATAAGGAGGAAAATTCTAACCTGAATAGACAATTGTGATATCGACAATAGAAGAATTTTCCCGGGTTAGAGCCTTAATAACTTTACAAGATGTCCACAACAATTCTTTTTTTTTTTTTTCAATTTTTTCTTCTTCTTCTCAAATTCTCAAAGGCATTTCACGATCTCATTCTTCCCACCTTCACAAACGAATCAAGATTTTAGCAAATCTAAAAACTATGAAACAAAACCAGAAACATATTCAAGCTCATGAATCAAAACCAGAAATATAACTTTCAAACTCAAAAATCAAAACCAGAAACATAACTCATCAAACTTGTTGGTTATATGCAGGACATTTCATTGCTTCATACAATATACAGAAACCAAAATCCACAATAAACAGAATCAACTCAAATACGCAAGAAGAGATGATGAGTGTTAGTACCTTATGTAGATAGTAAAGAGAAAGCTCACGTTGCCAAAGATCTGTCATCAAAGTAAATATTAGTGTTCATGGCTTAACAAAACAGAAACTTAACCATCTCAAAGTTTAAACAAAACAGAAAACAAAGGCACAATCACGATCTGCAGGAAAACAATGCACAATCACAATCAGTTTTACATTCACAAACTACACAAAGAATATATATATTGATAAAGAATTTCTGAAAGGTTTCGCCAGTTTCTGAAAGATGAGACTAACAAAACTTGTAAACACCACAATTCATAAACAAGGGGTAACCACGAACAAGCAATGAGCACCAGAAAGTTGCATGTCAAACACATAATTCTCAACTTTTGAAATTTTGTTATAATGTACTTATATCTGTTCAAAATCTCAAGGAATACTCAAGTATCTTGCAAGTGAAGTGTCAGAACAAAAAAGAGAAAGTGAGGGATTGAGAAATAAGATAAGAAAATGAAACTCACGATTCACGAACACAAATCGAAACCCAAATCGAAGACGCAAGACTAAAACCCAGAATTAAAAATTAAACTAAACTCACAAACACATAAATCGAATCATCCACTTCTTAATTCGAAGGTTAGACTAAAACCCAGAATTAAAATGAGAAAACCAAAATCGAAGACGTAAGAAATTATCAAAACAGTAAGTGGAATCGAAAATCGAAAATTCAAACCAACCCGGAAGAGAGAACGAAGCAATTAGACGTATCTGTTTTGTCGTCGCCGTCGCCGGCGCCGGAAGAGCTGTGCACCGTGGCCGGAAAAGCTACACAATCTTTCTGTCGTAGTGAACGGACCAAATGCTTCAATACCTCTCTGGATGTAAAAAAAAGGCTCATATTATAAAAAAGATTTTCTTTTTGATTTACTTTTAAATCGAAAACATAGAAACTACTACATAACCTTAACAATCTAACTTATTTACAGACCCAACCAGACTACAACGGATTATCCATCCGAACCAATACAAATCGAGTCGAATCAAATCCATCATTCGCAATCTAATCCTTAAGTCTCTCAAAAATTTTTTTTCTCAATTTCTTATTTTTCCTTCTCCTTCTCCTCCTTCATCGCGATTTACAGTCTCGCCGTCTCCTTCTTCTCTCCTCGCGATTTCCCAATTGTACTTCACGTTACAATTGTCGGCGAATCTTGGTCGGAACATGAATCTGAAGAAGCTCGATGTCTCTTATAATCATGTCACGGGACTTATCCCCATGGATTTGTGCAGAGGCGACAAATTAGAGATGTTGATCCTCTCGAATAACTTCTTATTCAGCCCGGAAGAGCTAGGTCAATGCAAGTCGCTAAACAAAATCAGAATCGTGAAGAATCTTCTCAACAGGGCTGTTCCGGCGGGTCTCTTCAATCTGCCGCTGGTTACGATTATCGAACTCACTGATAATTTATTTTCCGGTCAACTTCTTCTCGACCAGATTTACCTTTCTAACGGCGAAATCCCACCTGCAATCAGTAATTTCCCCAATCTGCAGACCTTGTTCTTGGACAGAGGAGAAGAAAGAACTAAAGTCCGAGAAAAAATAAGTAGAAGAAAACAGAGTGGAGGAAGAAGGAATCAGAGTGGAAGAAGGAACCAGAGAGGAAGAAAAAGTAACCGGAGAGCAAGAAGAAGGAACTAGAGTGGAAGAAGAAATCAGAGTGGAAGAAGAAACCATAGAGGAAGAAGAAGAAACCAGAGAGATGTTTGATGTATTGGATGTATTATGGTTTTTAGCTAATTGTTGGATGTTTTTTTTGTTGTGATTTTGTGGTTTTAGGTACAATTGGATATACTAGGGACAACTAAGTGTTTTTACCCATCGTATTTTAGCCAAGTGTTTTGTGTTTTTGTAGTTTTAGGTGCAACTATGTGTACTAGGGACAAATATGGTTTTAGGGACAAAAAAATGAAAACATCGTATTAAAAAAATTTATTAAAAAAAGACGCCACGTTTTTATCCACGTTTTTCACATGGCGCCGCCAAAATTGTACATAGTTGTCCAGTTGCACTTAGTGTCCTAAAATGAGCATAGTTGTACTTTTCTTATAAATAGTTGTACCATACTCTAAGTCAATCTTTTATAGTTAGTACCCTTTCTATTAGGTAATCAGAACACATTTCTCATACATTCATGTAATAAAATTTGTGAAAATAAATTATTTGAGTTCTCCCCTTTTTTTTGACATACTTTGGAGGTAAGGCAAACAAAGCTAGTATGTCGTCGGGAACATTCCAATGAAACTTATGGGGAACTGGATAAATCGTCCTGCAATACGCCAATGACCATTGACCTTCTCAATAGATGTCTTTATCAGTAAAGTGTTCTTCTCAATAGATGTCTAGCTTCATCATTAAAGTGTAAGCTCTTTCTTCTCTTGAAATCCAACGTACTTGATTTCCTTTCTTTGAATAACATCCTCCATACTCAAAGTGTATGATTGTGGAATGGTTACTATCTATAAGAACGAGAATATGAGCACTAACACAATTATACGAGGTACGACAAAGTGCCTACGTCCTCACTTTATTCACAATAGATTCTTTAGACAATCTTACACCAAGACCTTGCCTAATGGAATTACTCGACACTAAGATACACCTTAGTTCGACACCAATCTATCTCTATCTATCAACGAGACACACACATCTCTAACTTAAATCCAATGACCATAAACACTAGGTTCTACTTCCTAATGTCCTCCTTAATCTTTAGTCACAATTTACAAACCAAACTGTCTTACACACGAATTATGTGTGTCACCGAGCAGACTCGTGCTCTCCAACAGAGACCAAAAACTCACTTTCTTCTCATTTCTCTTAATATTTTGGCTAACCCTAATTTGACTCTTAAACCTAGTATATATATTGTCCAAGACGTTGAGCCTCTAATATTCACCCTAAATGCAGATAAGGGAAGATCTGCACTCTAGATTTCATCCTTATCAAGTATTTCCTCTTCCTTGATATTCTCAATAAGTCCTCAACTCCACGTCATCACTTCATAAACGTGTCTTGTATATTTCCCTTGATTTCCACGTTGTAACACATCTCTTGTGCTATCAGTAGCTCTGCAACAGCTCCATGTATCACCAAAAACTATGCACCAACTCTGCAACAGTTCTTGTGTTACACAGCATCGGTTCTTATGTCACACACGACTTTCTTGTTCCAGCAGCCTTTGAGCTAACAATCTCCCTCTTTTTCATTGAGTTATACAACTCAAGCTCACTCGTTATAACTCGCCAATTCCAACACACACACCCATCAAAGCACGTCACAAACTCCCCCTTAATCAAGTATCATCACACTTGCAAACTTTTCCAATCTTCCCCTGCTTGAGTGATAAATCTCTATGAAAAAATTCATTCTCACACCTGTTGGAACATCCATTCCTCTCAACGTCTGCTTACCCATCGACTTCTCCATCGGCTTGAATCTTCACATCTCACACTCCCAAATATTTTATGACCATCTTTCATGTGTCTCGAACACTCACACTTACATGATCGTAAGCTTCTTGAACTATGGAGTGATGAAGCATATTTGATATCACCATGAAGATCTGATTTCTTTATCTAAACCCTTTTACATTTCACATCATCTATGGAATGTGCATGGTGTCTCCAACCTCGATAAACATCTTCTAAGAAAGTGTAGCAATGATGTTTAATGTGACCAGCTTTACCACAAAAGAAACACACCTTAGCTTTCCATAAACTTTTGCACGGTTTGAATTTTGTGTTATTCAACCTTGTTGAAACAGTCTCCACGGTACTGCCACACGTATGAGCTCTTGTGTTCTGATTTCTGTCTTTTGTTCTAGTCATTGTTCCCCTAGGAGTTATCATATCATCCAACTCATCCTTTGTTTTGGTTGTTTCAACAGACTTTTCTCCAACAAAGATAGTTTATGAACTAGATGTACCTCCTTGATAACCGAGACCAACCTTTTTGTTCCATGTTCTTCCCATAGCCAAAATCTGATCCAATTTCTCAGATCCCCTGTTTAGCATACGAATCTGCTTCATATTTTCATCTAGCTCACACGTAAGTACCTTGTTCTTCTCTTTTTCTGACATGATAACTTCTTCCATCCTACAAAGCTTATCTTCCAAAGTTTTATTTTTTTCACGCTCTGCCACAAGAGTCTCCTGCAACTTACAGTTCTTGTATTCCAATTTTTGCTTTTCGGAAAGAGACATCTCACTTACAACATTCCCATGATTGTTCTCTAACTCTAGAATGTTCACTTTGGCTTCCAGCATCCTCTTATCCTTGATTAGTTGAAGATTATCATTGCTTAATTTAACCCAACTCTCATTAAGGTTTTTGAATTCAGCATGAACATCCACCTCTTGATCACTTTTTGAATCACTGTTTGATGCAACAGAATATCTATCGTGAGATTCATTGATTTCTGTAAGCATCGGATTGCACACAAGATCATTTTGTGCAACACAGACCTCTGCAGTTTTTTCAAATTCAACTTCTTTGTTTTCTTTCTCAGGTTCCATAACTCCATGCAAGGCCACTAAATTAAGACCATCTTCGTCTCTATCTGACTCTATATCACTGCAACTTTGAACGATCTTCTTCTTCTTTTTTCGTGTTACATAGTCTGCTTTTGTGTGACCATAATCGTTGCACGCATTACACTTGATTCCTTTTGTCTTGAACGATGGGCAAACTGATTTGACATGTCCAATACCATGACAATTATAGCACTCCACTTCATATCTTTTCTGCTCTTTTTCTTTTCTTGAAGATCTATATGTGAATGTTTTAAACCAAAGATCCATTTCTTCTTCAAGTTTTTGGATCCTCAAGCGAATATCTTCTTCAAGTTTCTGAAACTTGTGCTTGTCTTCATCAACTGTAAATGTTAGATCTGTTACAACTTTGGGCAACTTAGATTCCATTTCCATCTCCTCAGCCTTTAGCATCCCTACTACCTCAGCAAACTGAAGTTCATTCGTATTCATCGTCATTTTAATCACAGCTTTCTATGATGCAAATTTAGCATGCAAGCATCGTAAAAGTTTCTTCGCCAATTTTGCGTCTTTGTATTTTTTACCCAAACTTGTGCTTCATTAGCTATTGAACTGAGCTTGGCACTGGATTCTGATATCTTCTCATCATCACTCATCCGTATGTTTTCGAACTGTGATGCCAGAAAATCCAATCTTGTTCTCCTAATGTTTGATGTACCCTCAAAAGCAGTTTGTAGTATATCCCACACCTCTTTAGCTGATTCACACCCTTGTATCAGTTCAAATTTTTTTTGATCCACTGAAGTGAAGATTGCGTTCAACGCCTTCCAATTAAATTTTGATAGCTTTTTCTCCGTTGCAGTCCACCTTGTCTTGGATTTAATTGTTTTCACCCCATCTTATGATGTCACACACGGTTCTTCCCAACCACACTCAATAGCGGTCCAAGCCTCTTCATCGATTCCACGTATATTGGCCCTCATTTTCACTTTCCAATACCCGTAATTTGTATCATTTAACAACAAAGGATTATGAACAGCGATTAGTTGTGTAAAGGTCGTCATATTCTCTTCTCAGGATCTTACTTGTGTTCGAAGCGTACTCCTTCGGCCAGGTGTCCTACTCTGATACCAATTGTAAGAACGAGAATATGAGCACACACACAATTATACGAGGTACGACAACGTGCATACGTCCTCACTTTATTCACAATAGATTCATTAGACAATCTTACACCAAGACCTTGCCTAATGAAATTACTCGACACTAAGACACACCTTAGTTCGACACCAATCTATCTCTATCTATCAATGAGACACACACGTCTCTAACTTAGATCCAATGACCATAAACACTAGGTTCTACTTCCTAATGTCCTCTTTAATCTATAGTCACATTTTACAAACCAAACTATCTTACACACGAATTATGTGTGTCACCGAGCCGACTCGTGCTCTCCAACAGAGACCAAAAACTCACTTTCTTCTCCTTTCTTTTAATATTTCGGCTAACCCTAATTTGACTCTTAAACCTAGTATATATATTGTCCAAGACGTTGAGCCTCTAATATTCACCCTAGATGTAGATAAGAGAAGATCTGCACTCTAGATTTCATCCTTATCAAGTATTTCCTCTTCCTTGATATTCTCAATAAGTCCTCAACTCCACGTCATCACTTTATAAACGTGTCTTGTATATTTCCTTTGATTTCCACGTTGTAACACATCTCTTGTGCCATCAGGAGCTCTGCAACAGCTCCATGATCACCAACAACTCTGCAGCAGCTCTGCAACAGTTCTTGTGTTACACAACATCGGTTCTTATGTCACACACGACTTTCTTGTTGCAACAGCTTTTGAGCTAACACTATCCATTGTAACATGAAAAAAGAGAAAGAAAAAATAACGTTACTACACATTTACATTAGCTGTCAACTCTTCTGAGTAATATTCGTTCTCACAGTTGTACCAGTTATCCCCGTTGTTCCAGTAATACCAGTTATCCCAGTTGTACCAGTTATACCAGTTGTTCTAGCTCTGCAAATCCCAGTTCTAATTTCGGATTTTTCAAAAATTCAACCAATACAACCCATAAGTTACCAATGTAGGACCTTAATTGCAATACTGTCCAGCTCCGTTGCAAGATTGAAGAAGAAGAACGAAGAAGAAAAAAAATAAAAAGAAGAACAAAGAAGAAGCTGGGCTCGAGCAATGCTGGTGGAATTCTATTTTTCGTTTTTTTAACAAATTAATTGTTTTAAATTTTAAAATTTCAGATTAATAAAATGATTTAATGACTGAAAGGAAAATGGGAAAAATGGTATTGTGTATTATTGTAAAATGAAGAAAGTATGTAGATTGATGAAGGATATTGAACCAATTTTGTTCCTCGTCAAAGGCATATGAGCCATTGGTCCGTAGTGAACTCAAGATGCAGAAAAAAAATTATTTTTTCCCCAAATAAAAAAACCCTAAAATTAAATCTATTTGAATTGTCCAATTGCCAATTGGTTTGCCCCGCTTTTGATCGCAGACTAGTTTTGGGCTTAGCCCATTTGAATTTGGGCTATGTCCGCGGTCAGCCCGAAACAGTGCAAATTGGGCCAAACCCGTGGTCAACTCACCCAATGTGCGATGCTAAAAAAATTACATTTACAACGATAATTCTGACGAAATTACAGATTCATCCATCATAAGAAGAGGATATAACCTGACTCTGCGCTGGTAAAATCTTTACGGCATCAGAATTTTAGAGGGATACTTTGGGATTTTGAACGAATATAATGATTTGTTTTTTTCTTTCTCAAATATAAAGTTGATTAAAAACAGGGTACAACCGTACATATGGATACAGACAAACCCATTAAAAGGTAAAACCATAATTGGGTAAAATCAATGTTCAAAATTGCGTTAGGCGCTAGTCAGGCGATCGAGGTGGACATAGCGCCTAGATAAAAAATCAGGATTAATCGGAGATTAGTTTTTCGTACTTTTATATATAAGTAAGTATATATATTAAATAAGTGTAGCAAAAATGTGAATATACATTGGTCTAGTGGTTACCTGCATCAGCCATCTCATATGGGTCGCGAGATCGAAGCCCAAATGTCCCATTTTGTTAAGAGATTTAGGTATATTTAAGGGTTAATAATTATTTTGGGAGAATATTTGTAAAGTTGACGACAGCTCACTTAGTTAATACTCCTATTTTAGGTGGGAGGTTACGTGTTCGAACTAACAAAACTGGACTTTACCTCTATTTTTGCCTTTATGTTAATGAAGGGCAAAATGGTCATTAAACACTTCATCTTTTCTACACGAACACAAACCTTCTACAACCCTAATCTATGGCCGCCAGACATTTTTTTTACTTGATTTACACTGTTTATCATCTCATTTTAACTGGGTTTAGCAAAGAAATTAAAGAAATCATCATATTTCGAGGAAAATATCGAGACAATTTGAGGTTAACTTCATCTTTTCCGATCTTTACTCCGACTACACCATAATCGCCGCGGATCTCTGCCACCGAGCGTGTAATCGGGCCCTAGGCGGCCTCCGCGGCCGCGTTTTTGAACAGGACGTAAAACCAATGTTCAAAATTTCGCTAGACGTTAATCGGACGTTCGGGTTGGGCCCGATTTATCTTTGGTATTTATATCTATAAACATATATACATATATATATATATGTGTGTATATTAATGTGTATAAACATATATACAAATCAGAGGAATTATTGGTATATATATATATATATGTTTGTATATTAAATATGTGTAACTTACATATCGATATCGCTTTGTTTAGTGGTTTATATCATCACTTCAATTCCATAGGTCATTAAGAGAAGTAAGTACATTTTCGTCGATTTTCTCAGTTTTTGGCTTTAAAGAATGGCAAAATGACGAATATACACTCGTATTCAACCTCATATTTGCGATTTCTATGATATAATTTTTGCTGCCATTCTTTTTTCACGATTTCATCATTTTGCTTGTTATTCTTGTGGGTTTTACCTAAATATAACAGATCTATGACATAACATCTGATTTCGAACTTAAAATCTACAAAAAAAATGAAACTTTTTAAAGTTTTCCGATTAGTTGATCGAATGAACTCAAATCGCGGCGGCTTTCGGCTGCCAAACTCTTTACCGGCGATTAAGCGAATGCGGAGGCCGCGTTTTCGAACATGGGGTGAAACTAACTCTCTTAAAACTTAGAAGTAAAATTATCCACGCAATAATAGTTCTTAAAGTCTGTGACTCGTCCTTTTGGGATGCTCTGGTGGGTATAAAGGGATCATGAATTTGGAAAAAGATCCTCAAGATGAGACCATTAAAAGCTACTTTCCTTCGACAAGAAGTTAGAGATGTATCCTCCACATATTTTTGGTTCGATAACTGGTTACAGCTTGGTCGTCTTATTGATATTATGAGTGATTCGGGAGCTACACTACTAAGAGTTAGTCTATCAGCTCTTGTATCGGATGTGGGAGATGACTAAGGCTGGAACATACGTTGTTGCCGCGGGTTGTATGTCTAGGACATGTTGTAGAAAGCCAAATCTACTCCTTAGCCTCTCTCCTCAGCTGGCTTGAAGGCATGGTCTGCATATTTCAAAAATTATATATCCTCTAAGAAGACTTGGGAGCATATACGAATCAAGAAGTCTAGTATTGAATGCCACAAGGTGGTTTGGTTTACTCAATCTTTTCCGAAGACATGCTTTCATCACCCGACTTGTTATCCGTAATAAAATTGTATCATGGGTTCGTACAAGACAATGGGGAGCCGTCCAGCCATGTTTCTTTTGCAAAGAGCCAAATGAATCTCGAGACCACTATTTTTTGTGTGTCCTTACTCCTATATTGTGTGGACCTGTGTAGGTCTTCTTGGCTGAAGGATGAATATGAACTCGAATACTACCATACAATTGCTTATCCGAAATCGACTTAACAAAATGAACTTTATATTGGTTTTTTGGATTTATGGGTTATGGAAAGAGAGGAATGGAAGACAACATCAACGTCCTTCTCACATTCTTCTTCAACTTTCTAACATTATCAACAAAGAGATACCTACTCGGATAATCTCACTCTAGCGCGACTACAGTGACAATGACATGCTAAATCGTTGGTTTTCAGCATGTGTTCTTCTCCAGAATTGAAGTCTCAAATTCTGTTGGGGCTCTGTTTTCTGTGAAATTTAAATTACTCTGTTTTTTCCTTCATTGCTCTGTTTTTTTGTTGCAAGTTTCAGATTTTCAGCTTTCAATAATTTTTTTCTTGTGGATAAGTAAATATCACATTTAAACAAAAAAAAAAGGATAGTTCTTGTTTCAGGGATTTTCCGTCCTCTAGGATGCAAGTCTCCTACAAGATGAGCAAACTCGTCAAAGTCCGTAAAACACGGTGGAAGGTTGTGTTTCGAGGACTTTTCGACGCTCAAGTTAGTAAACAAACAAGAAAGAACTATGGTTTGAGTCACCAGAAACCATAAAAAAAATCATAAAATGAGGAGGAAAAGAGGAAATGGTGAAGTGACTTTGGGCCCGAAAGAAAAAATGGATCCGCAAATATCAGTAGATTTAGGTAGACTTTGGTGTAAGAAAAGATTAAGTAACAGGTCGAAGACGAGGTTGCTGGAGCAATGGTCGAGGAAAGTAGGTGAGACGAGGTCTCATAGATCAAGGAAGGGCTACCTGTCTGAGAGAATGAGAGAAAAAGAGTTCAAATCTCGGAACTACCTAGAAACTAAAGAGAGAGAAATAAGATCACTATCCCCATGGAGAGGAGGGTATATTTATAATGAAACCTGGCCAATACTAAAAAACTGTGTCTGGTTATCGGGTCGGGTTTGTACGAGATACTCGAGTGCTTTTTACCAACTTTTATTGTCATGCATGCCAGCTGGTAGACAAAGCTATCCTAATGCGCTGAGTTGGTGCATAGTACGTGTTGGCTCCAGCAGATTTGGCGCTGCCCGATTGTCAAGATGTACCATATCTTTATCTTTCCAATGAATAGAGACTAGTCGGTTGTACCTATCACATGTGAAGATCGTTATGGCATTAGTACGAGGGTACATGTCAAGTTAAACATACAAAAATGGAGGGAGTCATAGAATTCATAAGTGTTTTGCCTCTTATATGTGGAATTTAACTTACTTTGCTCGATACCTGATTGTTGTTAGGTTTTAAACCCTAAAATAAATAAACTGCAAGTGCACAACAAACGCACTAGTATTTAGGAGTCGATCCACTGAGAAACAGATAAGCTACACTACAAATTTGTAAGTTCCAATCAAGTTAAAACGACAAAGAAATTGTGGTTTGAGGTTGCAGAAGATTAAGCGAAGAAAGCAAATAAATCGACAAAGGAATCAGATGGAGAATGCTTTAGGTAGTAGGTTAATAGCAGAGATTCATGAAAAGAAAGACATATAAATCAATAGGTTAAGGATTTAATTAGAACCGTTATCAAACTCAAAACACGAAGGTATAATTTTTCCACTGTTGTGGCTCCCGATTATTATGATGTGGATGTAAGATCTGGTTCCACTATATCAATTTGATTTATAGATTATAAGCATTCTTATTATGAGGAATTCTCGAAATAGAAATGAACGAATAATAAAAATACAAGAAAATCAGAATTTTATTGATGATTTGATAATGTGGGTACAAGAGTATTTGCTATCGCTTAGGATGTAAAAAAGATTGGGCCCCTGATTTTGTCGATCAACGCCCTTTATATGCCTATGGATCTTTGTCTTCGACATCTTTCTTGTGGTCAAATTCCATTAATTGTGTCTTAATTAGCGAGATTCTTCCGTTTCGATTGTGTATAATTTGAACTCCCCGAGCTCGTCATGGATGGGCTTCTTGATGGGCCTTTAGCGATTGAGATTAACGTGGTGTTTCTTTCGATAATGGACATTTCAGAGTCTACGGTTATCCCGAGCTCCATCATGATCATTGGGTTTTACTAGATCTCAGCACGGGGACGAGATCCGACACCAACAATTTATCCCCCCCCCTCCAAGTCTTTTAAGTTGAATCTTTTGGACTTAAATGACTTAAATCTTCTCCTGAGCTGGCGAGAATTATGCGGCCTTAACCTAATGCTGAATTACCGCAATGTTAAATGTGAAGGGTGTTCAATTTCAAATAATATTTTGAAAAACCCATGGGTTTTCGCACCCATGTTTTCCGATGCCACCTCTGCAAGAAGAGACATCTCTTCACATTCGTCTTTGTTACGATTTTTGGAGTCCGAAGCGAAAGGTTACTACTTTTTCTCTCTACTTTCTACATTTACCCGATTCTGTGTACAAAAACTTTTGTTTTCTTCTTTATTTATGTAGAAATCGCTTATAGAATCTTTCCTTGTATCTCGAATATGGTTCTCCACTGTGGTTCGATTTCATCTCCCCCAATCGATTTTTAGCTTGAATCCTACTTTCATCTCCTTTGTTTGGATAGGTTTTTCTGAATTTCTTCGCTAATCCTTCACGCGAGAAAACCCATCCGTGCTTCTCGTTTTCCATAAAGGTCTGCAAGTTTTCTCCTTCGGAATAAAAAGATTCCGCTTTTGAGGTTTGGAAATAATTCAGATTCCGCTGTCTAGGGTATTAATTGAATCGGAAAAAACCCCTT
The DNA here is from genome assembly GCA_002933915.1 of Eutrema heterophyllum. Lineage (NCBI taxonomy): Eukaryota > Viridiplantae > Streptophyta > Magnoliopsida > Brassicales > Brassicaceae > Eutrema > Eutrema heterophyllum. The sequence continues at coordinate 1,014,905 of PKMM01056646.1, forward strand.
CTAACAGAACTATGGGCCCCTAGGTGTCGATACGCCGGAACATCACTGCTCATGAGATCAACCTCGACGCCCGAATCGTTACAGAGTTTTAGGTGTATATGCGACATTCCGGAGAACATCGAACTTGCCATTCCGCGACCCGGGGAGACTCCAGAGTCGGTCAGACCTAGGTATTGATGTGCTTATGANGTTTAGGACTGGCATTGTCTTAGATTACTCCAAACCTTTTGCCTTATGTTTTGTGTACTCAGACCATGGCCGAGGAAGGAGGATCCTTGTTTGGTGTCCCCGATCTGATGTAATTATTTTCAGTGAGAAAGTCACGGCTAAAGGCATATTTGAACTTTTTCCGACGCGACCATTCATAATCGATCTCCCAAGGGAAGATTATATAGTAAACAAGATGCCTACCTTTTTTTTCCTATCAACAAGCTCACTTTTGGTGACCTCTTTGAGGATGTAGAGTCGGAGTTGTCTGACCGTCATGGTAAATGACCATCCTACTTGTGTTGTATGGGTCTTTTTCTTTCAACCCCTATTAATCGTATATTATGTTTTTGGTTCCAGTTCCTCTTCGCAAGGGTTCCATTACTGTCTAACTTTCCCAATTCTTCACTGTTGCATATACGGGGAGAAATCCCTGTCATACATTCTCCCGCTCTGGAATCTATAGGATCAGAGATCGAGCTCTTAAGTTAGGAATGGTTCCCATATTGCCTCCTTGTATTCCTAGCGACCTTCCATTATGTCTTTGACTTCTCGCCAATACGTCGGGGTGGCATGAGGAAAGGATCGCTCTGATAAAAAAGGAAGAGGTCGGCCAAGATGACTCTGTATTTGACTGAACGCCAACTTTATCGGATAAAGGCGAGGCGTTTGGGTTCGTGACGGTTCACACCTTGATGGCTGCTCCAAGAGTAACTCTGATTCGTCCCCTAGCTATCCCCGTGGCTCAGAATCCTATTTCTTTTTACAGTCGCCATGAACCTCGATAACGATGCCGCAAGAAGTTTCTGAAACGCTATTTGAGTGAAATGTCAAAGATTCGTACTCCTGCGGAGTGAATATTGAGCCCGAAGGAACGAGTATGTAGCTTTACGCGAAGAGACAACTCCTCGTCTTTGCTCATGTAAAGAGATCGAACTTCTTCGAAAAAAGGATTTCCCGAGTAATGAATTTTTTTAAAATTTTCTCCTTGTTTTACCCTGGACAGACTGGCAAAGGCTGATTGTGGATATAATGAGGAAGTTCGTCAAATCCGACATGAGGCTTTCTTCATTTGAAGAGATGAAATGACAAATTGCCACTGATTACTTTTGGATAGCAGGAGGGATGGGCAAGGTAAATTCCCATACTTTTTACTTTAGGTAGTGTATAAAAATTTGCGACCTTATTCCCTCATGTTTTGTTTTGCATTTGATATATGATTATAACTGTGCATTCGAGACATTTGTTAAGATTTTTCAAACTCCTCGCTCTGACCTCGCCGAGTGTGAGGAACTTAACAGGAGGATTTCCGAGCTGGAAGCCAAACTTGGCGAATAACAGCTCCAACCTAGTCTACGCATTGGAGGAAATCGAGCAGCGAGTCAGTTTCTTGGAAGGGTGATGCGGTGCAGGTTTAATTCTAGCTTCAAGTTTTAAATTTATAACCTTAAAAGTCTGCAAGTGCACATATGTGCGTTGTAGTACTTTAGATATCGATCCACAGGGAGAGCACACTTTTATGTGAGACCTTAGAAAGAGAATTAGTAAGGAAGTCTAAAACGAAAAGGGGTTTTTATAGGGTTCTTAGAGTCACAAATTGTAAAGTACGTAAAAACAGAAAATTGCTTGTAAATCAAAGAGTAAAAATCGATGGTGAAAAGCAGTAGAAAAATCGGTTGTAAACAATAATAAAACGATGTTGGGTCGACAGGGATATCTCCGGAGAATGTTCGATTCAAAACACGGTAACAAAACTCTTATTAAAATCGATTCTAGTAACATCCACGATCTAGAACACGGAATTGTGCATAGCCTACTGTCGTAGCACTACACACCAAGAGGCATTTGGTAACAAAATACTAGTCATCTTTCGTTGCTAGCCACACAGAAAGTTATGCAATAAAATCAAGTTCATAAACATTCACGGCACTCTACAAGTATACTTTTGTATCTAATAGCGAAATCCGCTCCATATAGACTAGTTTCGGTATTTCGATTCAGCACTTTCGTGGCTCTAATATACCTCAGATTAGTCTCTAGTTCATGACGCTATATCCATGCTTTAACAACAAATCTATAGGAAAGAGTCCTAGAATACATCTAAGTTTACCTCGTGAAATCTTTATCGAACATATCAATCCCCTTCGATGATCCCTTTAAACCCAACGGCTAAACTACTCGGACATAATCATGCAAGACAAAATCGAGTTTCTAAATTGCATAATCAATAGATAAGAAATAAACAAAAAGGGTTCAAGAGAAATCTCTGTCTCCCTAAACAAAGAACAAAAAACAAAAGTTGGTGCAAAAACTAATCTAAAGGTGGCACAAAATAAGCACACGAAATAGGGTTTATAAAACATGTATTTATAGGTCTTATGCTCTTATTTTCAACGGTCCTTAGGGTTTCTCTGTAGTTGGACTTTACGGGAATCGAACGGGCTTGAAATTGGGCTTTGGGATCGAAACAGAGGCTGGCCGCGGGTCCAAGACCTCTGGCCATGGCGAACTGCTCCTTGGCCGCGGGCGTAGCTGCTCCAGGGGTGGCCAAATGCCTCTTGGACGCGGCTGGGAGCTTCCATCCCTGCACTGACATGACTTCTTGATTTTCATGTATCTCTTGATTGAACCGTTGGATCGTCCTCAAATTAGTTGGAATGGAAAGGTAGCTGGTTCGTCTTTAATTTCTCCAAAATTGGGCTAGATCAGACGGTGAGAATATCTTCGTTGAGGGTTGAACTTTTGATGGTTTGACTCTAAGCCGAAAATCTGGTTTTTTTTCAAATTTGCATCGTTTTTGCCTAAATAACCTGAAAAGAGTTTTGACACTACAAATATACGAAAACCATAAAATAACAAATAAAAGCGAGTGAAACACTTATTAAAGTGCTCTACAATAGACGGTAAAATGGATAAAAATACGGTGTTATCAAAGGGCAAAGAAATGACTTTCTCAAGGAAGTCGGGGAGACGAAAACTCGTCTGCTCGCTTCAGAGACCGAGTTCGGGACTGAAAGACAAGCTAAAGAAGCTTTATTCGTTCAAATCAAGGCTTCATATGTGGTCCTTAGTCAGACCTTCGATGCCTTAAAGATTCGCGGAAGAAGTATAGAGAGGCGGTCATTAATTTTAACACTCTTTCGAGTCGCCGAATGAAGAGATGAGGCAAGCTGTCGAGGCAGAGAGAGAGTTGCTTAAACTTGAGCTTCGAGATTCCACCGACTCCGTGAAAGACTTTCTTAACAAACATGAGAAACATAGATCATTGCTCCTCGATGCCTGCTGGCGAGAAGGCAAAGCTTGCTCTCCTCGTGGAGTTCAAGGAGAGAGGTTTTGAGGTCGAACTGGTGATTTTGGAATTCCAAATCGATGCTTCTGTGGTGGTGCAGCCATACTAGATACGTGTCGTTCACCATTGAACCTTGGAAGGCTGTTTTACACATGTTCATTGAATATTCACATAAGTAAAGTTATTCAATTACCTCTCATAGCTTGTACATTGCTTCCTTAAATCTGATGAGTTTTGGTGTGTAGGATGGAGAGTGTCATATCTGAAAATGGTGGGACGAGGCTATGATGGAAGAATTCAATAAGATAAGGTTCGATTTGGAAGGCCAATCAGACATGATTCGTTCAATTGAAGAGCAGGATGTCCACAATTGTGTTGAAGAGATTGCTAACCTCAAGGAGTTATATGTTTAGACAAATGAAGAAATTGCTAACCTCAAAAAGTCAATTGGTGGCATGAAAAATGAAGGGCACAACATAATATTGAAGAATATGGTCGTTGCGATTATTGTTCTCGTAGCCTTCACTATGTACTTTTGTAAGTAGCCAATTTTAATATTTTAGTGTGATGTTTTGTGTGATTTTACACTTATGACTTTAGACAAGTTTAATTGTTTAACTTCAACTAATTGTTTAAGTGTAATGTGATCTCGACTTAGTTAAATGTGATGTTAGTTTGGTTAAGTTAAATGTGTAATGTTTAAGTGTAATATTCAAGGTTTAATGTAATTTGAATTAAATATAACAACATAAACACAAATAAGAACAAAAAAATCCAATGTTAAAAGATAGTTATTATACAAAAGGAAATCAAAATGACATAAGTTGAATGTTTAAGAGAACCAATAAGATATAAGTTCAAAGTTAATCTGAAAACCAAGGTTGAGAGAAGAGGTAGATGATGAAAAAAAAAAAAAGTTCATGCAAGGAATTTTTGATATTGTAGTACTGGACAACTGCATATCCATTGACAAATACGTTAAGAGAAAGGTTAACTCGGGAAAAAAAAATCATCTAACAAAAAAAATCACCATCATTACAATAAATTTACCATCAAACACTAAAAATTATCATACTTAGCAAACAAAATTGGGTGCTTTGTTTTTTTTTGTAGATATGAGTTTTAGTGTAGGGCAAAAACGTCATTTTTAATCTGGAAAATTCAAACGTCTACAACCAAACAATGTCATAAATCTACTGACATAAAAGTCTACCACAACGCCAAATAAAAAATCTACCAACTGAAAGTTATCTGAGTAAATACCAAAAGATTTACTAAATCTACCATCTCTACTATTAAATCCACAAAAAAAAAAAAATATACCGTCATTAATATTAAACATACTACCATTACAAACGAAGTCACAGAGATGTTAAAAGGTTTTATATCTACCACCATTACAAACAAATCTAACAATTTATTTTAAATCTACCGTCATTAATATTAAATTTACCACTGTTACGAAACGAAGTCACCGAGATATTATACTAATTTATATCTACCGCCATTATGATAAATCTATTGAACATATATAAATCTACCGTATCCAATACAAATCTACCGCCAAATAAAAAAATCTACCTTCTCGGAAAACTTACCATCCGTTATTTCCAAGTATATAACTCTGCCACCAAAATAAATTAGTCTACCGTTTTAAGGTTAATCTACCATCATTATCAATAAATCTACCAAAAAATCAAACATTTATTGTTAGTCAACGGATTGGTCGTAAAGTGTACCAACGCATAAACAAATCTTCCATCAAAGACAATATATCTACCAAACAAATTATATATCTACTGCTTTGAAACATATATATCGAGTTGTTAAAATATCTCTACCAAAAAAAGTCTACCAAGATTTAACAAATCTACCATATTTCAAATAAATCCACAGTCAAAAATTTTGAGTTGACCAAAATCAAACAAGTCTACCATCAAAGATCGGTAGACTTTCGTTTTTTACGCGATGTTATTTCTGTAAATAAAACCAATTTTTGCCTACGTGGCAAAAGAAAAGTAATGGCAATTTTGTAATTATATTTTTTCAACAAAGACTATGAGGGTATTTTCGGTATGCTAGGTTAGTATATTAATAAAAAAATAAAATGATATCAAACTAATAATAAACATAGATTCTAAGATTAGTTTAGTAATCTTTCCTTACAGTTATAGCAATTGTTTTATTGAATATGAATAATCTGCTTGAAATATGATGACATATACTATCATAATTTATAAATTACATACATGTTTCTAATGGAATTTTGGTGTTTAAAAATATTGTACACCGTGGAAGACATAATGAAAAGAATGCGTATTTAACAAATAAAAATAAATACAGTAATATAAAAACCATGTTGTAAAAAATATACATGTTCGTTTTGACCTTTTTGTTAGGAAGTAAAGGTCCACCGTCCCGTAGATGCTTACCAATCCTTTTTTTGTTCGGCCATTAAACCTTAAACTGAAATTCGGTTTGAGATGGGCCGATAAGAGCCATAATCTCGAATGGACGTGTTAGGATCCTATATCGGAAGTTTTAAGGGACCAACACTAGTATATAAGGGATATGAATCAATCCATTCATTGCCAATTGGTTTTGAGTTAGAAGCCCATGAATCTTAACATGGTATTAGAACCTTGTTTGTTGACTCAAGTAGGGTGGCTTTTATTACTGTTTCTAGAGTGTGATTCGGTTCGAGATGGACTGATAAGAGCCATCATCTCGAACGGGCATGTTAGGATCTCACATCGGAAGTTTAAAGGGACCAACACTAGTATATAAGAGATATGGACCAATCCACTCATTGTCAATTGATTTTGAGTTGGAAGCCACATAAATTTTAACAAAGAACTTGAGGAATTAAAGGGACAAACATCTCGAACGGGCATGTTAGGATCTCACATCGGAAGTTTAAAGGGACCAACACTAGTATATAAGGGATATGGACCAATCTACTCATTGACAATTGATTTTGAGTTGAAAGCCCATGAATCTTAACAAAGAACTTGAGGAATTAAAGTTTATGTAAAATTAATACATAAGTAATAAGTTCAAAAGTCCTTTTAATAAATTTTCCGTTCCTATAAAAATGTGAAATACATCTTTTAGAGCCCAGTTCACAATGTCTTTGTCCAAAAAAAAAAAAAAAAAAAAAAAAGAACATTTCAAATGTAATTCAGGTATCCCACTTACCAATGGTTTTATTGTTTAAGCTATCTTTCTTAGTTTAAGCTTGCAGATTCTATTGAGGACAAGAATCTGTTTATGCTTTTTGGTTCATGGAAGGGCATTCATTCCAAACTAAACCAGCAGAACCGCACGAACCGAATATTTTTTTTGGTAATTAGGTTTGACTTTGGATTAAGGGAGAAAAGTAATTGGAAGTCTTTGTTATTTTGTTTGGTCCTCGGTTCGGTTTGGATTCAAACAGATTAATTTTCATTTGTTTCACTTCTTTACATTTTTAGAGAAATTAGGCCAAATAAACAAAAACCTATACAAATTCATAAAGTAACAATAATAAAACTAACTATGATATTTTGTATATAAACTATAATATGTACTAAATTACCATTGTTGATATGATTTTTTCTCTCTTTCTTTTTCTTCTTTGTTCTTTAGTTTTTCCCTTTCATTTTATTTTCTTTATATCTCTTCAAGAAAAATTGATTCAAATTTGAGATCAGACTGAAAAAAA
>PKMM01056681.1:0-68048 GCA_002933915.1 Eutrema heterophyllum
TATTTTTTGTATTTGCGAGAATTAGCCTCTATGTATTTACTGACATCCTTGCCTCGATCAATTAATTAACCTCATTTTTTCATGCACCATGTCAGTGTACGATTGCGTATCTGTCGCACTATATGAATGAAGTACAATGAGTGAAGTATATATACTATGCAGGTAAAATGTGCTTAGATTAATCAAAAGAACATTTGTAAAAAGCTTTTTTCTTATCATAACCAAAAGATTAGTGTTTTTACGTACATCATATATATACCTTGTGTTTCAATTTCCACAGTACGTATTCAACTTTTTGTAGGGTCGTGTATGCAAGATTTTCAAACTTGCAACATGTTTTTTTTGTTTTTTTTGTTTTTTTGCTAAATGGTTAACTTGCTTCATGTTGAGATGTCTAGTGTCTACTAAGATTCAAACTTGCTTCATCTTGGGTTTGATTGTGTTTATGTATATTGAACTTTAAGTGGTTTGTGTCCTGTGGTCTGTATATTGCGAACTAAATTATGCGTCGCATATAGTTATTTTTGTGTGCTATAGACAATAAAAAATATTAGTAAGTATTTCCAACTTCCGAGTAGTTGCTCAAGTATTTTGATTCCCCAATATCTTAACATCACCCAAAATCTAAGACCATTACCGGCTAAAAATCTTTATTTCGTAGAAATTAACAAATAACTTTATACCATTTGAGATATATCAAGTGAACAGATTAATATTATCAGAACTTGTACATGGAAATTAAAATAAATATTATCAAATCGAATGTTTCAAAAAAAAGAAAAAAAAAACAAATAATTAGGGTAACTATTGAGATAAAAAAAAACTCTAGCAAAATAACTTTGTACATAAATATCATTTCATTATTAGTTTATCCTAATTTCAATTTAAAACTAATATGTTAATAAAAATCAATTCTAAATTTTGTTCAATAACTGTTAATTAGATAATTTTTATTTTAAAATATGATTTGAAAGTATTTCCTACAACTTAGTTAAAGTGTTGTCTCAAATTAAAGGGGTGTATTCAATCTAGTATTTTGAGTGATTTATATTAAAATCACAAATTCTATGTTATTCAAACATGAATTTTAAAAAGTTTTTTAAAATCTTATGTTATTGAACTAGTGATTTGTAAATGAACCTTCAAATCCACTGTTATTGAAAATATTTTAAGTAGTGGAATTTAGGGAACTTTTAATAATTTGAAGATGTTTTGGTGTAGTTTCTTAGTTAAAAAAATAAAAATAAAAATCTCATGGTTTTAGGTGAGATTTCATAGAATTTTAAAAACAAATCATATAACAATTTACCTAATTTACTCAAATCATATAAAAACTCACTAAAACACAAATATTTTCAAATCTTCCTAAATATTAGATTGAATACACCCCCTAAGAGTTCGACACATAACTTGCCGAAAAATCCGTATCTGTTGGCAAAGGAAATTAAGGACAATATAATCAGATCATTAAAGTGAAGTGTTGCAGCAAATTTGTATATTTCCGTTTAAAGACTCAATATATTTCTACCTTTTGTGCAAACTTATTTCATGGACTAATTTGTGCTTGTTTATATAAACCTTGTTGTAACCATTTAGATTTGTATACGTACGTACGGAGAATACATGAAACCACATATAAAGCAAAATCCTATAGACCACAAAAGATAGAGGAAATAGTGTGTGGTCAAAATCATGGTTACTCAAAAAGCAAGATCAAGAACAAGGGATTAAATTTAGGGTTTTTCCTAAGGTCGAAGAAGGAGAGAGACTTTACGAAATTAGGGCAAAAAGGAGCATTGCACTTAAGTGAGGATATCATTGCCATATGGAAGCATAAGTCGCTCTTGTAATAGTTACTCAACACATGTCTCCATTTTTAGTGCTCATTATTTTGACCTAATTTTTTCCTCTCTCTCTCTCTCCCCTCTTTTGACAAGTCCTATACACCAAAATAGGCAACTTAACATCATTGTTCTTCTCTTTCTTGTCTTTCTTCTAAAGCCCACGGTTTCTTCAACATTTTCTTATAAGCCCTTTCAACGGTCTTGATTTGATCTTTGGAAATATGAGCTGTATACGATAAATGACTTGTTCAACGTTTTTTTTTTTTTAATGATATATGGTGTCGATTTCTAGTTCTGAGTTGTTGTTTTTTGACGATTTACGGGATCTCTCTCCCCCATAACTCATTACACGGAGTGGGGACGGCTTCTTTCGACATTAAGGTATTGTCGATGATTTAAATTCTTAATTGGATAAGTAAACAATAATCACCACTACAATATATCCCTAATTGGTCTTAAGATGCCGTGTACATGTCGTTTTCCACACTAAATTTCTATATTTACGTTCACTTGATAGGTATAAAATCGATTAATTAATCTGGTAAGATAATAATTCAAATGGAGATACCTCACCTCATTGCCGGCTTAATGTGTTGAAAACAAATGATACCCCTTTCATGCAATGTTCATACTTGTCATAAATTCATCCTCAACTATATATACTATGCAACATCAATTACAAGCTCTTTACTTCCGTCCTTTTAATTAGTTATATAACACTTGCAATTGGAGTAATTCTTGCAATGAGAGACTACAAAATGGTGGAATTTTTTTTTTTGTCTATGGTATCAACAGAAGTTAGAAAAAAAAATCGGAATACTAGCCAAAACAAAAATATAATTATTCAACATCTAACATTTTTGTTGAGGAGAGTAGTTAACATAAACAATTATACTAACATCAGATGGAGTCTTCCCTCTACATGTACCTTCAAATGTAATGTTGATGTGTCCCTCCCGGCATAACCGGCCCTGAGAATTCAAAAACCGGAAAAAAGTTAATGAGAAGTGCGAGGAGTGACTCGAACTGCTGACCTTCAACACTAAGGATATGCATTTTCAAGACTTTAACTACTAGACTACTTGAACATTTTAAAATTTTGACAATTACATACATAAGAAAATTAAGGCAGGATCCCAAGCTTCCCTTGCTTGGGCTCAGGCCCGGCTCCGCCTCTTAGTCCTCTTAATCAGAACGGAGTGGTGTAAGTAGGGTCATGAGGGATAAAATGGGAAATGTGAGGTGGTTTGGAGCCAAAGTTTACCATGTCCTACACTCGGCATTAGAGGCGGAAGCAACAACCGTATCTTGGGCTATGTTCGTGTGTCAACAACTTGGGTTTTGAAAATGTATCATTCGAAAGTGGCTCCAAAATTCTGATACATGCGATTAAAGAACCAGCATCCTGACCGAGACTAAAGACCTTCACAAGTGAGATATTGGGGTAAAGGTGTGGTCTTGTGAAGCCAACTTTTGGATTTCTAGGGAGAGGAAATCAATGTGATGATCTTATTGCCGAAAAAAGTATCTTATATATGCTCTATTTACTTTAATGCAATAGATTGATGTACCCTTCCTTAGTGTGGAAAGAAGAATTATGTATACCAAATATTTAAGTTAAGTGAAGTATGTAAAAAAAAAAAATCAATTTTACTAGTTGGTGTCAAAAATTAAAGTAAAAATGTAATAGTTTACTCTTCATAGTCATAAATAGATGTAACAAGTGATTATCGATCCTAGTTGACTCTTATATGGTCGTCAAATATGTGATGCGAAAAAAAGTTATAAATTCTACTTTTTTTTGTTTTATCATCTCAATCATCATTTCAAAAGGAAGCTATGTAACAGAGCAAAACAAGTGTTCGAAAAAAACAGTAAGCAACAAGAAGGTAAATCGTATCAAGGCCTAACAATAAAGACTTGAAGATACGATATTACATCAATCTAGAATCTCATCCGTGGATACATCGCTTCCAACCACCAAGGATGAAAAATTAGATGCTCCTCCTCGCGTCTTGTCGAATACGATCATGGAGCCATGTTGGACCGCCTATTGAAAGATATGATTGAAACCGTCCATCCCTCGTGACGCTCCGTGCAATATCTCGTGCTACGCTATTCGATTTCAGAGTTTCCAGCTCAAAATCACAGCTATTAAAGCCTTGTTTCAAGTTCTAGATTTCTTCTGCTAATATGCGATAACAAATGTCTCCCAAGCCGCATGACAGTCCATAGCAATCACAACATTGTTCAATCGAAGGTCACTGAGACTTCGAAGAACCCATAACACTCCCCGAAGTTCGCCAATAACACGATTCGGTGATCTCGTAAATACATCCCGTGCGTGAAACACAGCGTTACTTTGATGATCTCTAGCAATCAACCCCGCGCCACAATGTAACGTTGAGTTCCACCAATTCACATTCATGTTGCATTTTATCTTAGAAAACACAGGTGGGTGCCATCTCTCTTCAGGCATACGATTAAGGATACCGTCTTGAACTACTGCCATATCAGTTTTATTAGCCTCTCTCCATGCATATGCATCCTCTACAACCCTTTTAATTATTATCGATAATGCTTATTGTTTCCCTACATAGATGATTGCATTTCGATTCTTCCAAATCCCCCATAATAACCAAGGAATCTGTCATTTCACGGTCTCCGGCGTGCCTTGAGACTCCATTAAATCGAGGATATGTTCCATGTTTTCTTCCAGAGAGCTCGAGAAACTAGAAACATGTATTAATTGGAATGTTCGCATTAGTCCAAAGATCACGCGCGGTTAAGCACTGAAACATCACATGATTGATGGATTCCGGATTCTGTTGGCACAGTTTGCATACGGGATCCACATTCAGTCCTCGAGATAAAAAACGATCCGAACCGCCATAGCTCCGCTCACAGCCCACCAAAAGAAGAATCGTATTTTTGGCTCAGTCGGAATCTTCCAGATTCTCTGCTTCAGGGATATTCTTCTTCGTTCAATTACAGAGACATGATCATGGGATAACATGGGATGATTGGATGAAAACCAATAGCCACTTTGAACTGAATACGCTCCATTATTTGTGTATGCCCAAATATGACGATCACTCGTTCTTCCAATCTGAGTATCCAGTACTCGTTGTGCATCTGCTGGCGGGAAAATTTTGGCAACTCTTTCCTAATTCCACTGACCATTTGCTGAAATCAGAGATGACACCGTGAGATCCAAGTCATATAGCACTTCCTTGTTCATCGGTCTACGAGGATGATGATCCATAATCCATTTTTCCGACCATATGTTTGTAGTCCTTCCATCTCCAATGGATTTCAGTAGCCCTCTTTTCAACAGTTTCCGACCAAATATGATGCTTCTCCAAGCATACGAAGGCCGATATCCTTTCCCACAGTCAAGGAAGTCTTTTGAAGAAAGTATCTACCTTTGTATAGCCGAGACAGTAGGGTATCCGGCTCATTTATAATCTTCCAAGCTTACTTGGCCAATAAAGCTTGATTGAAATCTTCTATATCCCAAAAGCCAAGACCCCCTTTCGCCTTAGATTTACACATCTCTTTCCATGATACCCAATGAATTTTGCTATTCTTTTCACACGCATTCCACCAAAATTGCGTCATGGCACTTGTAATTTTCTGGCAATGATGTTTCATTAGGCTGAAGTACGACATCGCATACACGGGCAGAGCCATAGCAATCGATTTAAGAAGAATCTATTTCCCTCCAAGAGATAACGTCTTTGCGAACCAGCCATTGAGTCTCTTACTTAGTTTCTCTCCAATAAAATCAAGTAACTGCTTTTTAGACCCGCTGAAGCACTCCAGAAGGCCTAGATATTTCCCTTCTCCACCCTCTTTATCTATTCCGAGAAGAGCAGCTATCATCCTCCGATAATATGGATCGATTCCTGCTCCAAAAGTTATATCAGACTTCTGAAAATTAATTTCATGTCCCGATGCATCTCCGTAAATTTTTAGACATCTTAAAAATTCTGTACATTCCATGAAAGATGCTCGACATATGAAGAGACTATCGTCGGCAAAGAGTAAATGTTGAATGGCTGGACATTTCCTTGTTAACTGCATCCATGAAATTCGTCCATCTTTCTCAGCTCTATCCATCACATGGACTAAAGCTTCAGCACACAAGATGAACAAGAACGACGATAGAGGATCACCTTGGCGAATCCCTCTTTCCGATTTTATATAGCCATGCATTTCACCATTAAGGAGCACTGTATAAGAAGCATATCTTACACACTCCATGACCCAACCAATCCATTTTGCATCAAAACCCATCTTTTCGTAGAGTTCTTCTAGAAAACACCATTCTACTCATTTGTAGGCTTTTGACATGTCTGTTTTGATGGCGATATAGTCTTCTTTGCAGCTTGGGTTTGTCATTAACCCGTGGATCATCTCATGAGCTATTAATATGTTGTCTGAAATCAATCTCCCTGCCACAAAGGCGCCCTGAGTTTGCAAAATCAGAGCTGGAAGAAACTTCTTCAATCTTGTGCATAATATCGTAGAGACAATCTTATAAGTCACATAGCATAGACTTATCGGCCGAAGATCCGTCATTCTATTCGGGTTTGGAATTTTTGGCAATAGACAAATCTATGTGAAATTCTAGTCTTGAGGAAGACTGCTCGTCGCGAAAAATTCCTTTAGTTCAAAGATCACCTGTGGCCCAGCAATATTCCAGAAGTGTTGAAAAAATTTCTCTGTCATTCTGTCAGCTCCAGGTGCACTATCCCCTTAAATCCCTTTAACAGCTTTTTGTATTTCCTAATCTGAAGCAGGCTTAGTCAAATCATTGTTCATGCGAGGTGTGACCTTAGCTTCCATACCCAGCAGTATTTCAGAAGCGTTGCCCGGATTTTATGTCTTGAACAATTTTGAGAAATACTTCGTAGCGATATCTCCTTTTGCTTCTTCTTCAAAGTGTTCATTGCCATCATCATCTATTAAAGAGGTCACGATGTTCTTCATTCTCCTCGATTTCACACTGCCATATAATGATTTCGTGTTTTTGTCCCCAAATCTTAGCCACGATTCCTTACTCCTTAGTTTCCAATACAACTCTTCTTCTTGCGTAGCTTTCACCAGCTCTAATCGTAAGTCTTGCAATCTGGCACAATCTGGGCTGGTTTTTGAGCTTTCGAAATCAAAGTCTTGTTGCAACTGCTGAAGTTTGACCTTCGAATTGGAGATCGAAGCTTTTTTCCACTTTGAAAGTTCTCTCCTGCAGTTCGCAATACGGTCCGTAACTCGACGGTTAATAGCTCTAAAATTCCATCATCGTCAAATAACTTCTACGACTTCCGGTTTGGAGCACCACCTCTTATCAAAACAGAACCTGCCTCGCCTATTTCCATTGTTCCAAGCCAATCGTGTGAGAATCGGTCTATGGTCTGATCCCCATCTCTTCAAATATTCAGTATTAGACCGTGAGAAAAGTCTAAACCATTCAGAATTTCCAAATGCTCTGTCAAGTCTGCATTGGATCCATACTTTCTCCTTCTCTCCATTAGCATCTACCATTTCTCTCCATCCTCCCCATGACATGCGATTCCCAGTACTCGGTGTTTCCTTGATCTGGAAGCTTCTAACAAACGATCTGAACGTGAAGAAGCTTGACTCCGAATGGGCTGGACCCCCAAGTTTTTCCGAAGTGTTCAGAATGTCGTTAAAATCACCTACAAGGAACCAAACATCACTTCTATTACTTCCCAGCGTGGTGATCTTATCCCACACTAACTGTCTTTTATTCCTCACAGGATCTCCATATAAAAATGTGATGAAGAATTCAAGACACCCACTGATTATCCTTGTATCAATCAGCCTGTTGTTGGACTCCAAAATATCCACAAAATGCGAGCTCTTCCAAAAAAGCGCTAACCCTCCACTAAGACCCACTGGATTTACCAAATGATGGTGGTCGTAACCCAGTAACCCAGCGATCTTGTTAACCTCAACACGTGATCACTAGAGTTTTTAGTGTCTAGGAGAAACAAAAAATCCGGAAAATGTTCACGACACATTTCCTTTAGGCGTCGAACTGTCAAGTCGCTTCTCAACCCTTGACAGTTCCAACTGAGCGTCGTCATTGAGAATTGGATGGTTTCTGGTGAACCATCAAACCCCCAGCTTGTTTTGATATCTTTGAAATCCCATCTGTAAGATCGCTTGCCTTTCGCTTTGTAGGATGTTCTGTTTCTTCCTCTCTTGTTTCTTTTATTCCAGTATGTGTTGTCGTTTTTGTACCAGCATTAACCTTTTTTTTTCCTAGACCAAGAGGCCGAAGATTTCCGAGAGTTTATGCTCTTTCCTCTCGTGCTAGAAGAAACAGGCTCTACAGCCCCTATATTGAAACCTGAGGAGATCGTGAGAGGTATAAAAGTGTCGGTTCCCTCTCTGTTTTCAGCATTGTTCTTCCCCACGTATAAACCATCATGTTCTGCACCTTGTTCTTCCACAATAGCTCTTACCGTTTCTGTACCCAACGGGTTATTACCATCAATTGCCACCTGAAGTACCTTTATCCCAGTTTCTCCACTAGCTTCTTTCAAACCAGTTTCATGATTATCTCCTTGAATGTTATCCAGTGACGGGTCTATTTTGTTTTTGCCTTGCTCAACATTTTCTTCAAAGTGGCCTATTTCCACGTTTCGATAGTCAAAAACTTTACCTTTCCCTTTGTCTAAAACGGTGGATATTATTGGAGGGGGTTCCAATCTAAGGTAAAAGCGTTGTGCTACAGGGTCCTTAGATAGATCGTCTAAAGCCTTTTTCATTCGATGCTCTCGTATCTCTTTTTCAGCTGGGTCAGCATAGCTCATATACAATCTCATCTCTTCAAAAACCTCAGGAGCTACTAAATTTGTCCGAGGAGCAAACCCTGGAGGAACAAATAGAGCCAGCAGTGGCATTAGTTGCTCCACTAAATCAGTGTGGTGTTGCCGTTGATAACACCATATTTTACATCTTTTTAAGGTTTAGTTTCATAGGTTTTTAGTTCCACTTTATATAGTTTTGGGATCTTTTCATGCATTTGAGTCTCATTTTGTTTTAACTTGCATTTTAGAAGTCCTAGAGAGTTTTGTGTCGTTTTTGGCTTGCTGGAGCATTTTTCAGGTGTTTAGGAGTGCTTGGAGCAGCTTGGATCAAATGAGGCACTTGGAGTTCGAAAGAAGATCAAAAGAGGAGCAAAATGAGCAAACTACACGTCCGATCGGTTTCAAAACCGATCACTGAAACCGATCAAGATTTCTTGATCAAGACGATGTGCCTGAACGATCCAACCGGAAGAACACCTTTCCCTTTGAATTAGACTGGAAACTCTTAATGAAAGTTATGCTAAATTGAGTTAGCTTTCTACTGGAAGTGGTTTCATGTCATTCGCATCAGCGGTTCGAGAGATGCGTTTGATTTACTGAAGACATGTCATTACCGGAAAATGCAGCGGTAATCCGAAGCAGCTGAAAGATCATGTCGGATGGAAGCCTTCCGGTACCCAGTTTAATCTCATATTTTGACACAAGATAGACAATTGAGTTAGCTTCGCGTGAGCATTGAATTCGTGTCATTCAGGGCTGTGGTTCAAGAGTTATAGCCGATATAGTGAAGACCTATAAAGCCGAAATCGTCAAACCGATCGCCAAGGTGGATGGCAAAATTTTAACAAGCGAGATCGGTTTCCAACCGATCCCCCAAACCGATGCCGTGATTTTTAGTGCCTTTTTGTATTTAAGTCATTTTTGTCCACTAAAAACATAAGTCTTCTTCATTATTTTTGTGTGTGCGACCCAAGAACTCTCTCTAGAGTTTCTTGGGTTGTTCTTCATGTATAATCCACACTTTTGAAGATTTCTTCACTCTTGTTTCATATTATCTTTATTTGATTATTCTTTTATCTTTTAATCGGTTTAGATTTTTGATTCTTGTTGTTTTTATGAGTTGACTTTTATTTTATGGGTTTGTGTTCTTCATGTTCTTGGTGTTCTTGTGAATAGCTTTTTGTTGGATCATGATTAAGCTTGATTTGGATGGTTTGATGATTGCTTGTTGATGTTTATGCTTAAATAATCATTTGTTCACATGTTTAGAAGTGATTTTAATGCTAGAGTTGAATTAGCTACTCAATTTCTAGATCATGGTCGATTTACACTCGAGAGAGGTTTGGTAGATTGTCTAGAAGATTTCTAAACGTGCTTTTCATTCTTAACCGATAGCCATCGTGATTAAGGTGAATTGTTGGCTTAAAAAGGACTTGCGTTTTATGCTTGTTGATAATTTGGTTGCAATTGAGAGATTAGCTAATTCAAATTATCAATAAAAGGTTTAGCATCATGAGAGCGAGTTAAGCTATTTGTGTGTTCCTTGCCAAAGAATGAATGTTCATTGAATGTTTATGCATCAGTAGTAAATTGTTTTGATGGTTAGATGATGGTGATTTAGGATGATCTTTGTTAATTCTTTCACTTAGGTTCTTAGGTTGATTCTTAATGCTAGATTTGACTTGATAAACCGAAGTCTAGAACTGCACCTAGATTAGGTAGTTCTAGTTTGGCGTGACAAACCGAACTAGAGTTACACCCTAGGATTTTTGGTCTCATCCCATGCATGAGGGATAGATTCGAGTAAACGGTGTTAGTGCTAGATTAGGTTTGTTCATTCGAGTCTTGAGCTTAGGCATTTCACACCAGAGAGGAGTTAGTAGGATTGCTTGAACCGAACCTTTTGTGAGCTTTGCATATCATGCACAATTGGCCATTGTAGTTTAGTGTGTTTAGTGAACTAAATGGACTTGTGATTAATGCTCATCGACTATCTTTGATTGCAAACGAGAGTTTATGATAATCGGGTAATCGATGAAGATATTGATACCATAAGAGTGGATTAGTCTTATGTTTGTGTTCCATGTTCTAAGATAGGGTTTAATGCTTCCAAAATATTCATTGTTTAATTGTTAATCATCTCTTTGATAGTTTAGGCCATGATCCAACGTTTTCTCTTTGTGTTTTATTTTCTTTCTTTTATTTTATTCTTGCATTTTGATCTCTTTCTTTTTATAAATAAATCATTTTGTACGTTTTTGCTCTAGCTTAGTTTGTTTCTCGTATCTTTAGTGTGTAATCTTTATTCTCTGTGGGATCGATCCTAAAGTGCTACATCGACATACCGTTATGATTGCGGTAGTGTGCGCATTATGTTAATTGGTGCGGGTAAAAAACACGAAATCAGCCGTGAACCCGAACCAGAGGGTCTGGTTTGACTCCTTGTCTCCGTTACCCGATTAGGCGCCGAGCTATTCCTATTCTTTTGCCCATGAAGGAGAGGACACCTCTGTTTTTCATGTGTCAACCGTTGACAATTGAAACATTTCTTACGGATCTTTTCGTACTCAATTTCCACCACCGCAGTGCCTCATCCTCGCGGGAGATTAATCACTTTCGTTTCACGTACAGGTTGTTCCAAATCTAGTATGACCAATACACGAACAAACTCTTGGAATCGGGATTTCTCAGGGTCAAAAAGAATTTCTTTGACCTGGCCCACCCTGTCTGCTACCGCATCAATGGTTTTCAGTGTGAAAAAATTCAACGGTATTTTAGTCAATCGGATCCACACTGGTGCTGTCTTGAGAAAATTTGGTGGAGGATTTTCCACCCATATGTCGAGAACCATTCCCTAATTATCAAAGGTCCATATCCCATCTTTCATCACCGTCTCGATGTCTGTTTCACGTTCAAAGATGAACTGGAAACTCTCCTTCGTCAAAGCTATTCCCCGCACTCTTTCATATACCTTCCAAATTCGCGGCATCGTCCTCAGCATCCTCGCCATATTTTGAACTTATGGATTGAGTAGTCTTCCGATTAGGCTACGAGCATTGACAAGAACAGCACTGTAATCATCGTCATCTTCCTCCAAAGACATCGATTGTAGAGCTTGGTTTAGAATCCCGTCCATTAGAAGTAAGAACAGAGATTTTTGTGACCCTAACCTATGTTTCGTGAGAGCAAGTGTTGCGAAGAAGAGGAATGGTGGCTGAGCTTCCTCGATAAACCCTAAAGAAACCGCTGGAAACGGTGAAGATTTGGCAAGAGAATATTGTATTCCTGCGAAATCAGAAGAATTTTCGAACAATTTTTGGAAATTTTCTAAATTCTCAACATTACCCACAAGGCAACTTGCCTTTCGGAAAGGAACTCTACCACTATTGTTTAGAGCAAAGCCTGGGAGAAAGGGCTAAGCAAAATCGCATCTTTCTTTTATAAATGCAGTACACAATTTTGAATCGATAGAGAACACAAACATCATTTATGTTTCGAGAACACAATCATCACTTATGGGCTTTTTTGGCTTCAAAGGAATTATAGAATTAACGTTTAGCCGGAAAAAAAAAAAAAAAAAAACATTATATATGTTGACTTGTCAGAAGAACAAAGAGAAGAAAAAAGGTGATGTTTTCATACATGTGGAACAAGTATTCGCCCAAAATCACAGCCTAAATTACAATCAAGATTCTTTCAACATGCGACATCGCGTAACAATCTTCCTGAACTCATCCAAGCTTAGCTGAAACCCAAAATTAAAAAGAAGAAGAAGATGTTTAGCATAAATTAATGATTCTTGTGATTAATAAATAAACGTTTAGAAAGTTGAACATAGCACCCACCTTTCCGTCTTTATCCATGTCAAAGCAACGAATCATGTCTTGTAATTCCTCGTCTGTCCATGTGAAATCATGCACCGTCGCCATTTTCGCCACATCTCTCAGAGTAATGAAACCTTTTCCTGCTTCTGCATTAAATTTACAAAAATATAGATAGCATAAAGGCAACACATATATCTGACAGATATTACCATCAAACTGATAGAAGTATATGACGAATTCATCCTCTGTCATCTGCATCTTGCTCATCATCAACTCCTACATATCAACCAATGCATCTTGCTTAGTAAAAACAGCACACCCTCCTCCAGTAGTAATATTTGATTTGATAAACAAAACAAACAAGCAGACCTGTTTTTTCTTATTCCAGCGTGCTACCTCTTGATCGTTTCTCCTTTTCTTGCCAGGGGAATCACGAGAGCCTCCTCCTGCTGCTGCTGCTGCTTCAGAGTCCTGTAGAGAAAGTGCTATTGCCTGCAGCAATCAAATTGGAACAAATACAAATGTTCATTTCTCGACAGCTTTCAAGTTAGACTACATATGTTCCAATACCTTCTTTAGGTCATCATCTTCTCCGATGGGATCTGATCTATTCAAAGATAAGACTACTTCTCTCTTCTTGCTCTTCAACTCAAGTAACAACAACAACAGTCTAGTGTAAAGATTAAGGAAGAATCAAAAAGTTCATAGATGATTACTAAGGCAGAATGCAGCCTTTCATCGAAACAAGCAAATTTTTCACCTTTGTTTTACGGGAAACAGAGCTTGAATTCCCCAGAAACTCTTCGTCTTCTTCATCATATTCACTGTCGTCATCACCATCAGCCTCGCCCGGTCTATAATCATCGTCTTCTTCATCGGAATTTGGTTTTCCTCTGCGTTTTCTCGAACCCATAATTGCCTTGGCGGCTTTAGAGATGCCCAGAGCTTCCAATCTCGCTTTGTTCTCGGCGATCCTTGAGAACCTTTGCTTCTCATATTCCGACATCTTACCCTTTGGTTTGTCGCTAGGGTATCTAACTTTCTCCTCCGATTCCGACTCCGACTCCGATTCCGAGCTCGCCATGTTTTATCCCTTGAAATTGAACCTCCAGACTTAGGGTTCCCGATTCCCCCAATTTGCAGTTTGTTGATTTTGCCGCCTCAAGTCTCTCTACTACTTGGACGATCGTTTTAGTTGGGCTTTAACTTGGCCCATAATAAGATTTCAATACAAATAAAGCCCAATATATTCTACAGATAAATTGATAAGCCCTAATACGATCCATACAGATGAAGAAAGTTTCCACCTTTCGTTATATTATGAAGAAGAGAGCGCAATGCGAATGGTGTGAAACGTGTGATTGGTGTAATGGGCCCTACACCAAGCTTCTCCTTTTTCTTTGTTTACTTTTTTTTTTTAGTTTTTCTTATTTTGTCGTCAATGTTGTTTGATTAAAACCACTCATAAACCCAAAAATAATAATATATATGGGGATGCAAATACCGCGTTGTTTCTAAGCTGACTTGACTTGTAAATGGATAAAGCAAGACAAAAAGAGAAACACAAAAGATAAAAGACAAGAATCAAATCATGTAACGGATTTTCAAGGATAAACTATATTCTAATCCACGCGTCCGGTGCAAAGTAGTATTTTTTATAGGTTTAATGTATTAAAATACTTTTTTATAACATTAAATATTAAACTATCAATTTTGTAATAAAAAATGCATAAAATTTGATATTTTTAACTTAAAATCTTGAAAATCTAGTATGATTTGATATTATTATGATTTAAGTTAAAATCAGAAAATCTAGCGGAATTTAAACAATCTTGTTTGATATTTCTAACTTAAAATCTCTAAAATCTAGTACAATATCCAAATATTTTTTTGAAATTTTTTACAAAATAATTAGTGTTTGGCAACATGTTTAATAATATATAGAATAGAAATATTCTTAATGAAACATGTTTGACTACAAAAGGTATTCATGTTTTAATAATATAGATGTTGAATTAGATAAAAAGTTGCAGTGGGTTAAGATATACTGATATACATATAACTATTTAAGCTCTATATAGAGACAAACATAGAAATGGAGATAAACATATTTGATCTAAAACTTGATAAATGATTCCATTATGACGATCATACGTTGAATCTTCAATTTGAGTAGAGTTTGTTTATTGAGAAAGTGAGAGGTTGAGGAGAAGATATGGTGGGCAAGTTTGGCATCTACAAAAGGTGAGATAGAGATTGGAAGATGGTGAAAATTGAATCAAAAGCTTGTCTCATTAAATCAATTATTGAAAAATAAATAAGCAAAGTAAGAAAAGAATTTTGCAGTAAA
This sequence comes from Eutrema heterophyllum, assembly GCA_002933915.1. Taxonomy (NCBI): domain Eukaryota; kingdom Viridiplantae; phylum Streptophyta; class Magnoliopsida; order Brassicales; family Brassicaceae; genus Eutrema; species Eutrema heterophyllum. The sequence continues at coordinate 14,861 of PKMM01056681.1, forward strand.
AATATACATATTTAGCTTTTGTTATGCCCACAAAAACACATCCATCAATTTCAGTGACCCTCGCTCCCACCTTATTAGTATAAATCTCTATAATATTATTTAAGAAAATATTTTTAAAAATAAATTTTGTTTTGTATTTTATTACCTATTATGTCATTACAAATAAGAAAAAATAATTAAAATAGAAAAGAATATAATTGTTTTTTAAAATTATTGATGAGAATATGAAAAATATTTATTTATCATTAAAAATGTTATTTATTATTTATTATTTAATTTCTTAATTATTTTTAATATTATATATTTTTAAATAATAAGTAATCCATATATATTTTAAAAACATTTATTCAAAATCTTGCTATATATTTCACTATAATTTATTATATTTATTTGAATATATATCAAAATAAAAATTAAAAAATATTTTACTAATTTTATAAAAAGTTAGACACAAAATAAAAATGATTTAAAAAAAAAAATTTGTGAACTAATCACAAAACTAAAGTCATTAAACAATGCATATTATATTTATGTTTTCAAGATTATAGGTTTTGCGGGTTAGTCCGAATAATATTTTAGTCCACTGTGAAATGGGTTAAATAAGAAAATTATTACATTTGACAACTCTATCTATAATCATGAATTAGACATATTATAAAGTTCAAATAAAGCAATTTTTCTTAAATTTCAAAACAATTTCTTAAAAACAAATTATTCCGCGCTAATTATAGCACGGATTAAGTCCTAGTAACTATTATTATGTACAACTTTTGTGTTAGTGAAGTTGGAACAATTTTATTAAGTCTAATGGGCTTATTAAAATAGTGGAAGTGAATGAGAAATAGCCCAACAAAGTGTTGACTAATTAAATGAAGTGTGCGTGTGTTTTTGTCCCACATTGGAAATAATGAGAAAAACACACATGTATATATATGGAGGAGTCATGGTCCTTGTTCAAAAGGCTAACACCCTTGGTGTGTTAAAGAGAGGATGGGGAATCTCCACGTGCGTCGCCGCCGCCTAGCCTAGCCGGGCTCGGGCTCGTGGTCTTGGCCCAATAAGAAGTTCTTTTTGGGATAAATTTTTACAAACGCTTTGTCTCAAAATTGAATGTTTAATCCCGCGTAAGTAAGAATTTTTTCCCGTAGATCGGTTTACCACTGAAACGGAAAACAAATCGAGTCATCTAATACGGCGGCTATATGTCGGTATCAACTCTCCTTACGCAACACCTTGCGGTGCCACCTTGCGCGCCACTTGCAGTGCCACCTTGCGCAACACTTGCGGTGCCACCTTGCGCGCCACTTTGCAGTGCCATCGGTGTGCGTGCGTCACGGCATGCGTCATCAACGCCACCTTGCGGTGCCACCGGTGCTCGGTGCGTCATGGCGTGCGTCATCAACGCTCTCCTCCTCACCTATATATACGGCCTTCATCTCTTCATTTCAATTACACCGAACAATTTGTTCAACAAGAACAATCTTCTCTCCCTCGTCTTCTTTGTCTTTAATCGTAAGTTTTTACGTCAAGAGTATATCGTAGTATATAGTTCGTAGATTCTGCTTTCAAGTGAGTGTGAAACGGTCTCACCACGGTTGTATCTTGGGATTCAAAAATCCTACAGTTTCGTATCACTACGGAGGATTTATTGAATTAAGGAAATAGATCATATCTCGACTCCGTATCTCCATTTTAACATGGAATAACTCTGTCTCGAATGTTGTCTTTCATAATTCGTTTCTTGTTGTATCGTTTATAATCGTTGAATTAATCTTAAATTTTCAATCCGGTATTTACGGTATTACAAGTGAACCACGCACTTTTCACATTATTAATTATTTTCTATGTACTTTTTGTGTCAAATTAAATGCTTCCAAAGTTTACATATCTTAAAACACATTCTGGGGAAACAGTATAGTATAGGATTTATATCACATTGTTTGGGATTATATATCAATCGCCATTCACCGACGTTTAGAAATTAATTGTTGGGATCATATACATATACACACATCTCGTAACTTTGCAATATTTGTAGCAAACATGGCTTTGCACTTATAAATAATTTGATAACTTTAAATAAAATATGAACAAAAAGGTGGGAGGATGGAAGATATACACGTGTTAATTAAAGTCTGATCATTAACAAAAACAAAATCTTCCTAACTCCTAGGAGAGTCTTCTTCGAGACAAAAGTACTTGCTGTGTCTAAAAGATAAAAGAAAACATATATCTCAATTAGTAGAAGGACAACAAAACACAAAAGCTGCGTATTTTATCAATCATTTTACTTTTTATAAGCAATGAACTGCCAAATACCATTTTTTGTTTTAAAGCTTCATTCAATATTCAAGAACTTCTAAAGAAAATTAAGAGAGAGTGCAGTTTAAAAATCCCACAAAAAACAAAAATCAAAAGGACAAAATGCCAATAGGCACCATACAAAGAAAAAGAGGACCAAACTGTAAATGTAAGAACTATAGAGATTGATGCGATAGATAAAGAAAACAAGTTTTTCTCAAAACAATTCCACTAAATTATCTTTAGAATTTACAAGTATCTCTCAGAAAATATAGCTCTTTTTAAGTTTGAACAAGACAAACAACGCTTGCAAGCTTAAATCGAATCTCTCTCTCAAAGAAACTCTAAAAACCCTTATTACCTTAAAAACTTCAATCTCTTTTTCGCACAAAGTTTCTAAGCCAACCTAGCCCTATATTTATAGCGACTAACATACAATCTTTTCCTAATCCTTTTCAAACTAGAAAAGGCTAATTTCCTTTTCTTTTAAATTCCCCTTTTACTTTGGAATTCTTTAACCGATGGTTTTGCAAACTTGGGCTTTGACCCACTTTGATTCCACGTGAGCTTCCTTCTTCAAGTCAGCTTCCTGTAATCCGTAATCCTCGTAGCCTCTTCTCATCATGCGATCAACTCCTTGATGTCTGCATCTTCAATCTCCCCCTTTTTAGCTTAGTTTGATTCCAAGCTTCCTGCACTTCATCTTATTCGAACATACACATATGTAGTCTCATAATGCATAAATCCAATGAACACACTACATAGCTTCTCGGTTCAAATCTCATTCGAAAAACAGAATCTGAAACACACAATTACATAACCAGTCTTGTAGAACCATCAAGGAGTCATCAAAAACAATAAACAAACCCAACTCCCCCTGAACCAAAACACTCCGAAGCCACAAACCCAAAAGAAAAAACAAATACTCCCCCTGAACTTCATAAACTCAGAACCTGCATCTTGCTTTTCTCCCCCTGCGTGGAAGCATAACTAAGCTAAAAATAACTTAGTTTCCATTACCAGTTAAGGCATTGATGACTGTCTGAAATGTGTCAAATGCTGCACGAAGAGCTTTAGCAACAGGAGTAGAAGCTTCAGTTCCTGGAATATTAAGAACAAGAGACAACTGTTCTTTATCAGAAGATATGGCAGCATCATCACACTCAGTATCAGTTTCCTCCTTATCACTCTTCCTCCGAGATTTACTTCCTCGTTTGATGACTTGAGGACAAACTTTGTTGACTTCTTCTTTGATATTGAAAGGAAGGGGATGAAGGTACACTTCGCCAGATGCGAGTTGAATGTGATGCTGGAATTCCAGAACCTTGAAGATCAATGCAGGAAACAACGGATTCCACTTTTTATCCTTCCATGTAGCACATTTAAGGATCTGCTCAAACACCATTTTCCCAAAATCAATTGGTTTCTTCTTTATCATATTATATAGAAGAACCCCTCTTTCTGGCTTCAAGGTGCAGTGGTTACTGGCAGGCATCCAGTTTGCACAACATAGATGGTAAAGAGCAGCCATTTTGGGCAAACACATAGGTAAGGTAAGCGAAGCCCAAGTAGCAGAATCATTCCCAGTTAGCATATGGGCCACAACATCCATATCCAAAAAATCATCATCATTTGTCTATGTTGTATCAGAAAGCCCATAAGCTTCATTGATCAAAGAAGGACTAAACATATAGTAATGTCCACGAATAAGAACTGATAAGGAGTGATAGTCATCCTTCGTTGAGGGCAGTAGAGAGTAAAATTCCCAAATCACAGCATGAATAAACTTGCTTAAACCCGTCATAGTAGATTTTAATCCAACATCATCAATCACAGTCTTAAGTTGAAACCTATCAGCCTCCCAAAACTTAACCTCTCGTTCAATCAACAATTTCTTTCCTTCAAAAAACTGGTACCTTTTGTGAGCTGCAAATTCCTTATCTCAGATCAGTGTCTTTTCTGGAGCATTCTTAATGGTGGTCTTTGATTTCTTCCTACAGGTCTGAGACACTTTCTCTCTCTTTATCAGAACTCGTTTTCTGGATTAACGAGCTGAGCCTTCGTCAATTCCTTTTTCAGATGTGCATTCTCAGACATTTTTTCTCCTGAAACGGAGCCCTCTCCTCGATTCGTCTCATCATGAGCTTCTACACCAGCTACCAATTCTTTGGCAGTAGCAGCTAGCGGAGATGGAGGTGTCTTCGGATCATATGCTATCAAATTCTCGTCACCTCCCATCTTAGATGTATCTTGTTCAAAACAAGGCATCAACTCTGAGGTTGAATCAGAATCAACAAGAGACGGCTTCTCCATTGTCGAGCTCCTCATCGTAACCATGTGCTTCTTCTCTGGTAAGTATCGAAAGTTCACCTTCTTCTCCCTTTTTTTTCGGCGGCTAGGGTTTGTGAAAACCAACACCTTTTTTTTTTGTAACTTCAATTCCTTTGTAACTGAGTAATCAAAACCAATGTAGATAATTCTCATCCCAAATCAACCACGACAACACCATTTAAAGCATGACCTGAATTTTTTTTTTTTTATAAAAATATTAGATTTCACAAATTCCCAGAGCAGTTCGTAAATTTACGAACTGGCTGAAATCCAACGGCTTTGTGAATACACTACAAGAAAACACCCCTTTTGCAACGACATATATCGTTGTAAAATCGTTGCAAAACAGAGGTACCATCGAATTTGCGACGAAATGTAAATCGTCGCTAACTGATCGTCGTAAACTAAAAATCGTCATAAAATCGTCGCTAATTCACGAGGGACCAAAAATCGTCGCTAAATCGTCGCTAACAAATCGTCGTAAAATCGTCGCAACATTTACTTCGAATTTACGACGGATAGAAATATGTCGTAAAAACGATGGAAAATCGAAAGTAATTTACGACAATAAAACGACGAATTAAGGATGTTTATGTGGACAAATAGTCGTCGCAAAATCGTCGTAAATATTTCATCGTAATTTCGTCGTAAACCTAGATTCGTCGTAAAATCGACGTTAATTAATCGTCGCAAAATCGTCGCACTTTGCGACGATTTTGCGACGATTTCAATTGTTTTTTGTTTAAATTAAAACAATTAATTATTATTTTTATTATTTATTTATTTTTATATAAAATAATAATTAATTAATTAATTTCGAAATTATAATTTGAAATTATAAAATAAAATAATATTATATAATAAAAGTTTTTTACAAAAAAGATAATTATTAAAATTTACAGAGTTATTTCGAAGTCATCGATACCCAAAACAACTTCGGGATGTGTCTCCCCATCTCCCGCTGGACCGGGTTGAGCCGTCGGTGGCCGATTACTTGGCCCCGCTTCTTGTGCCGCTGCCGCCGCTGCCTCTGCCGCAGCTGCCTCTGCCGCGGCTGCCTCTGCTCGTCTTCGTCGCTTAACCCGCAACATCTCCTGCATTTCCGGGTTCCCTAGCGCCATGATGTCGAAGAGCGAGTCGTTCGATGCAGTCTCCATATCAATCTTCTGCTGAAGACTCGAAATCTTCGCCTGATATGCCGTAGACTCGGTCTCAACCCTCTGCTGAAGACTCGTAATCGTGGCTCGTAAGACGTTTGGATCATCTTCTGGCGATCGCCGTCGCGGAGCGAATGATGAGGCGGCTGAGACATCTCGAATAGATCCCATCCCGACGACTTTCCCCTTTTTCTTAGGGGCGACCTACATTTAAAATGACAGTTAATTAGAATTTAATAAAAAAAAAACAAAAAATATTTAAGTACTATATTAATCGAATTTACCTCCTCGAAGATCCGGTCAATATCGGGTGTGCTCAACCCTCCAGATTGGACCGACGAACCGCCAGGAGATAGCTGCCCAGAGATCTGTGTCTCTCGCTCGGTGACCCTGGAAGTCACCTCGTTGAAGAACTGCTCGGCCTTCTCTGAAACGAAGGCACCATTCTTCTTCCGGTGCGTCCGCTCATAAACCTTCGTCATCGGAGGGAGTACACCTCCGTCTTCGGCGGCCTAAGAAAAAACGACAATGTTATTAAGGTATAATTTAAATAATTTAAATAATTTAAATAATTTAAATAAAGTAAATAACCATATTTAGACGAACACCCGCAAAAGGCGTTTGGCCGGCTGTATGAGGCACAGACACAGGTCTGCCGTCCGGACCAACGGTGTTGCGGGAAGCCGAACACTTCTCCGCAGTTCTGATCGAGTTTGGATCCAGCCAATACCGCACCAAGCCGTCCCATACTGCTTTATCCATCGAAGGAGGCTTTGCTTCATCGCCATCTTTCTTCCATGCCTTCTTCCATTCACCAACTACCCCTTGGAGGCGAAACTTGACCCTCTCGAAGAACAATGTTTCAACCTCGCCATGAATCGCAAGATCCCAGTGATATTTTTGCTGCATGAGAAACAAAAATAATTAACTATTTTATAAAATTGAATTAATTATATATACAAATATAATAAAATAATGAAAAAAAAATTATTGTTTACACATACCGCAAACATCTTAAACCATGTGTCTTTGACATGTCCCGGGAGCTGTTTCCAATTGGTATGAGGCTCGGAAAAGTATGCCTTGATGACTTCAGAAACGGTGCGTCCAACTTTGCATTCAACACCAAACCTGAAACAATAATTAATAATTAAAAAAATATTAAGTAAATATATGTAATAATAAATGTAATTTAAAAATATATATTTTACCATTCTGCACCGTCAGTATGATCCGGATCTAATCTCTTAATCCTATGCCGGCCTGGCTGCGCAAGCAAATCCAACACCGTCATATGGGCATATGGGGCAGGCGCACGTCCTCCAGGTTGCGGAACCTGAGGTGGTGGTCCAGGCGGTGGAGCACTCTGTGTTTGCGTCGCGGGGACGAAATGATCCGGCTGCGTAGCCTCAGAAGACTCCGGCTGTGCGCTACTCGAGCCACCAACATCTCTCAAAAACTGAGCGTAATGGGCACGACCACGGGCCATCTGCATAAAAATGAAAAAAAATTACTATATATAATTCTAAATGTCATATTTTCTATTTTTCTGCTGTTTCTATCTATCAATTTGATTCCGTTTCTATCCACCTATTTTGTTACATTCCTATCTATACTAACATATATTAATTAAATACAAATTAAAAAAAAAAAAAAAATTATTACCTTATTTTTGCAAGGATTCGCGAGAGGAGATAGATTAGAGAGAGAGAGTGAAGGTTGAAGAATGAGAAAATGAAATCTGAGCAAGGGCTTATATAGATTTCATGTTCGTCGCTAAATCGTCGCTAATGAGCAACGATTTAGCGACGATTCGTCGCCAAATCGTCGCAACGCGTAAATTAAAACTTTTGGTTTCCCACACGCGGGAACGGTTAAACCTTTTAAATTAAATTCACATTTTGCGACGATTTTGCGACGATTCCTCGTAACATCGTCGCAACTTGCGACGATTCCGTGACGTAATTTTGTTAAAATAGGGTTTAGGGTATAGGGCATAGGTACGACGATTGTTACATCGATTGCAACACATCTAAATCCATCTAAATGTTTACCGTCAACCCTAAATCTTCAAATCATCTATATTTTCATCGAGATTGCAGAAAGACTAAAAAATAGAGTAAGCGTACATAGTAGGTTTGCTAAGATGAAGGAAGACAATGAGTTTGCGGAGAGAACAGTGATTTATCATGTTTCTGTTTCCGATTAACTCATCAAACTCAAGATAGATATCAATGAGAGTTGCAAAAAACAATGAGATGGATAGGGTTTAGGGTTTAGGACATAGGGTTTAGGGTTTATATGGATTTCATCATAATCGTCGCTAAATCCTTGTAAATTACGACCTTTTAGCGACGATTGTATCAAGTCCTCGGCAAATCGTCGTAAATTACGACGAGTTAGCGACGATTATGATGAAATCCATCTAAACCCTATGCAACAAGGGTTTAAGGTTTATGGTTTCGATCAGATTTCTTCTAAATCGTCGCTAAATCGTCGCAAAGTTGCGACGATTTAGCGACGATTATATGTAATCCCATGTTTAGGGTCTTGACATCTCATTGCAAAATACAATGAGATGCTAAGATGTTAAAGTTTAGGTATAGGGCAAAGGGTTTAGGGTTTAGGGTTTAGATGAGATTTCTTATAAATCGTCGCTAAATCGTCGCAACGTTGCGACGATTTAGCGACGATTTATAAGAATCCCATGTTTAGGGTCTTGACATCTCATTGCAAAATACAATGAGATGCTAAGATGTTAAAGTTTAGGTATAGGGCAAAGGGTTTAGGGTTTAGGGTTTAGATGAGATTTCTTATAAATCGTCGCTAAATCGTCGCAACGTTGCGACGATTTAGCGACGATTTATAAGAATCCCATGTTTAGGGTCTTGACATCTCATTGCAAAATACAATGAGATGCTAAGATGTTAAAGTTTAGGTATAGGGCAAAGGGTTTAGGGTTTAGGGTTTAGATGAGATTTCTTATAAATCGTCGCTAAATCGTCGCAACGTTGCGACGATTTAGCGACGATTTATAAGAATCCCATGTTTAGGGTCTTGACATCTCATTGCAAAATACAATGAGATGCTAAGATGTTAAAGTTTAGGTATAGGGCAAAGGGTTTAGGGTTTAGGGTTTAGATGAGATTTCTTATAAATCGTCGCTAAATCGTCGCAACGTTGCGACGATTTAGCGACGATTTATAAGAATCCCATGTTTAGGGTCTTGACATCTCATTGCAAAATACAATGAGATGCTAAGATGTTAAAGTTTAGGTATAGGGCAAAGGGTTTAGGGTTTAGGGTTTAGATGAGATCGGAGATGGGATCGGGTTTGGGTTTAGGACATTTCAAAGAATCGTCGCTAAATCGTCGCAACTTAAAATCGTCGCGAAATCGTTGCAATGTTGCAACGATTTAGCGACGATTCTTTGAAATGTCCTAAACCCAAACCCGATCCCATCTCCGATCGTCTCCGCTCATTTCCCGCCGTAGTTGGGGCGATTAATAAATTACGAGACACATAGAGAAAATTACGGACAACAAAGGGTGACACAGATCAAATTAAACCCTTTCTTGACCTTAATTTCGTCTATGTCTCGTAATTTATTAATCGCCCCTCCTACGGCGGGAAATGAGCGGAGATAATCGGAGATGGGATCGAGTTTAGCGTTTAGGGCATCACTTAAATTAGTCATTACCGAAAATTAAAACATTATTAATTAATTAATACATTAAATTCATTATAATTACTAGCTAGCGCGGTCACTCTGATTCATATTCGGACGAAGACACATCTGTTTCTTGATCATCTGGTTCATCACTTTCTTCGAACTCATCTTCCTCATCTTCTTCCTCTGTATCGTCTGGGAGATATTCAACTTCCCTGTTTTGAGGATCTATCAAAAGAATGTCATCAGTGCTCTCATTTGGTTCTGGCATATTAGAGCAATGATCTTGCTGCATTGGGAGATCCTCAAGCCCCTCAATTCGACCCCTCGGAGAAACTTTTATAACAGATAACCATGAGATACGCGTTGTCCGAACTCGCGGATATGGAACAAAGCTGACTTGTTCTGCTTGTGATGCTAGGATGAATGGCTCATACTTATTATAACGCCGCGATTGGTTGACGTCTACTGCCCCAAATTTGTTTTTACGGACCCCTCGATCAACTGTTGGATCGAACCAGTCGCATTTGAAGAGAACGCATTTCAAACCTAAGCAGCCGGGGTACTCAACTTCAATTATGTCTTGCAACACTCCATAAAAATCTATTTCGCCCCGCACACATACCCCGTAGTTGGCAGTAGCTCTTTGATTGCCGTATTTGAATGTATGAAATATATATCCGCGTGTGCAATACATGTGTGCAGTCGTTATCTTCGATATGGGGCCTTTGATTAACTCATGGAACCAGAGTGGATATGCGGTATCCCCATACTCGACCTAAATCGTTAATTAATAAAATCAATATATATGTATTATATAGATAGTCCAAGTAATTAATTTCTACGTACTTGCGTCTTCAACCACGGGGCAAAGTGTTGATCTTTACGCTTGTTGATTTCGTCTTCTGAGATTCCTTCAATTACTTCTCGTACCTGTCTAACAAATTCACTGCATACAAAAGTATATCCAATTAAACATAAATGGATATATAATTGAACCATATATATATATATATGTATGTTTATATATACACTTACGTCTCAAATTGACTAACTTCTTCGCAATTTAAGAGGATATACGTTTGGGCACTATGATGGTCTTTTTCATTCGCAAACCAAACTGACTTCACGCTTCCACATAATCGACCGATTGAAGAAAAGATGTCTGGGACACCTTCATTAGCATATGTTCGTCCTACACCTCCATCATCATATCGCCGTGCTGCCCTTTTCCGTGTGCGGACCTTCGAGCCGAAATAGTATTCCGTGAAGTGAGAAGTTTCTTCTGTTAAACTTCCTGCTACTATTGAGCCTTCAACTTTGGCTAGATTTTTAGCCTTCCGCTTCAAATGTCCCATGAATCGCTCGAATGGGTACATCCATCGATACTGCACAGGTCCTCCAAGTTCTGCTTCGTGAGGGAGATGAATAGGTAAATGTTCCATAACATCAAAGAAGGCTGGGGGGAATATTTTCTCCAAGTTGCACAACAAAATAGGAATAGTAGCATCAAGTTGTGCAATAACATCTTCTGACAAAGTGCAGGTACAAAGATCCCGAAAAAACGCTCCAATGCCTACAATGACAATTACCACATATAAGGTAGACTTGTTAATTTTTCCTTTCATATATATTATATCAATGTTTTACATATGTGATTAATTTAAAGTTACCTGCAATTGCTTCGTGTACATTTCCTGGTAGAAGTTCAGCAAATGCAAAAGGAAGTAGCCGTTGCATAAAGACGTGACAGTCATGACTCTTCATCCCGGAAAACTTTTGCCCTTTCTCAACACATTTAGCTAGATTAGATACGTACCCATCCGGAAACTTCACATCAGATGTCGCCCATTTGAACAAGGCAGACTTTTCTTCCGCACCCAATCGAAATATGGGAACAGGTGCTTTCCCATTGCTTGTAATATGTAACTCATTCCGACAACAAAGATCAGGCAAGTCTAGTCTTGACTTACCGCTGTCTTTAGTCCTTCCACGCACGTTTAACACTGTATGCATGATGTTATCAAAAAAGTTTTTCTCAATATGCATGACATCCAGATTGTGTCTAAGCAAATGATCCTTCCAATACGGAAGCTTCCAAAATATGCTTTTCTTATGCCAATTGTGATGCTCCCCATATCCATCCGCCATATTAGCTGGAGTGTGCCAATTTCCACCACGATTGACTGTTTCCAGTGCACCATAATGATCAATTTCTGCTTCTAGATCTTCCCCGGAAAGATAAACAGGAGGAGGAACACGAACAGCTTTGTTCTTTCTAAACAACCGCTTGTTTCTTCTATATGGATGGTGAATCGGTAGAAATCGGCGGTGACAATCAAACCAACTTGTTTTCCGACCATGTTTCAATTGAAACGCATCTGTCCTATTGAGACAATATGGACAAGCCAATCGCCCATGCGTAGTCCAACCTGATAACATCCCGTAAGCAGGGAAGTCGCTTATTGTCCACATAAGCACCGCACGCATTGTAAAATTTTTTTTCCTCGCAAAATCATATGTCCGAACCCCGGTATACCACAACTGCCCCAATTCCTCTATCAGAGGCTGCAAAAATACATCAAGAGAACGTTTCGGATGCTTCGGACCAGGTACTAAAATGCTCAAGAATAAAAATTCCCTTTGCATGCACATATCTGGAGGAAGGTTGTAAGGCGTTAGGATTACTGGCCATAAAGAATATTGCCTACCAGACATACCAAATGGACTAAATCCATCTGTGCAAAGACCAAGATACACATTTCGTTTCTCTCTAGCGAAGTCTGGGTGTACCGTCTTAAAGTGTTTCCACGCTTTTGCATCTGAAGGATGAGTAACCTCCCCATCTGTCTGCAAATGATCTGCATGCCATCTCATCGATGCAGCTGTCCTCTCAGACTGATACATTCTTTTTAACCTATCAGTTATAGGAAGGTACCACATCCGCTGGAACGGTACCTTACTCCGACCAGTACCTTGCGGCTTATATCTCGGTTTTTGGCAAAATCGACATTCCTGCAGCTTATCATCATCTTTCCAAAAAAGCATACAATTGTCAACACATACATCTATCATCTCAGAAGGCAACCCAAGACTAAACACCAACTTCTGTATCTCATAGTATGTTTCGGCAGCCAAATTATCCTCTGGCAAATACTCTTTAATAAGATCAGCCCAATCATCCATGCAAACCTCAGCTAAGTTATGATCAGTTTTAATTGTCATCATCCTAGCTGCTAATGACAATTTAGACTGACCTTCTCTACATCCATCGTAGAGTGGCTGATTTGCATCATCTAGCATATTATAAAATCTTTGTGCATCTAGATTGGGTTCCTCATCATGATGATCAGGTGCAAATGTACTTACGGTTTCATGAAATGCATCTGTAACCATGTCATGAATCCTATCATGATCTTGACCATGCTCCGCATGATAATCAAATTGATTAAAATTATTTGACTCATCAAAATTCGATGCTTGATAATTGCTACTACTACTACCAGCATTTCCCCCATGACCTTCTCCATGATAATACCAGATATAGTAATGCGGCATAAACCCTCTATTTAATATATGCGACCACACCTTCGAGGTAACGATAAATTTCCTATTCTTGCATTTTGGACAAGGACAGTACATCTTACCACTTGTAATCGTATTTTGTATAGTTCCCGCCTGATGCATGAATCCCTCCACCCCCTCACCGAACTCCTTTGTTAGCGATCCCTCCGAATCAAGACGATTATACATCCATCTTCTAATTTCGTAGATTGACATTTTTTGTTGGTCAGAGAGAAGTAAATGTTTTTGAATATGAAATTTTTCTTATGAGGTTGGCCGCTATATATAGATTTTTATTTTTGTTACCATCGAATTAGCAACGAATTTTGCGACGATTTTGCAACGATTTTACAATATGTTTACCTAACCGTACACCCGTTAACTTAAACGTGCTCACCTAACTCATATATCGTCGGTAAATCGTTGCAAAGTTCAACGAATACATTTCCTTGGTAATTCGTCGGTAATTACCAACGATTTTACGACGATTTTTGGAATCGTCGTGAAATCGTCGGTAATTACCAACGATTTTACGACGATTCCAAAAATCGTCGTAAAATCGTCGGTAATCGGACCGAACTTAACAACGAGTTTACGACGAAACATTTCGTCCCAATATTGCGACGATTTTACGACGATATAAAAAATCGTCGTAAAATCGTCGTAATAACGATGTTGATTTGCGACGAAATGAAATCGTCGCAAAAAATCGTTGCAAAATGCATGTTTTCTTGTAGTGATAAGTCTGCTAACTGCAACTCTGAAACAACATGTTCGATCACAACATCCTTACTCTCAACAAGTTCTCGAATGAAATGGTGTCTGATATCAATATGTTTGGTTCTTGAGTGTTGGACTGGATTCTTGGAGATGTCTATAACACTCTTGTTATCACACCTTACTAACAGAGGTCATGAAATCATCCCATAATCTTCAGCCATTTGTCTCATCCATAGTAATTGAGTACAACAGCTTCTCATAGCTATGTATTCATCTTCTGCAGTGGATAACGATACACAATTCTGTTTCTTACTATGCCATGAAATCAGATTGTTTCCCAAGAAAAAACATCCTCCACTTGTGCTCTTCCTGTCATCTACACAGCATGCCCAGTCTGCATCACAGTATCCAGGAAGATTGTTGTTGGTGCTTCGTGAATATTGAATCCCAAAATTCAAAGTCCCTTTGACGTATTTTATAATTCTTTTGACGGCTTGTAGATGAGATGTTTTGGCTTGGATTGATATCTTGCACACAATCCTACACTTAAGCACAAATCTGGTCTACTAGCTGTGAAATAAAGAAGACTTCCTATCATTCCTCTGTATAGCTTTTCATCCACTTCTACTCCTGCTTCGTCTTTAGACAGCTTTGTAGTAGTACTCATAGGAGTCCTTGCTGCTTTGCTTGTGTCAAGTCCAAATCTTTTAACCAAGTTTTTAGCATAAGTACTCTGTGATACAGAAATTCCTTCGTCAGTTTGTGTAATCTATAAGCCCAGAAAATACTCAAACTCTCCTACAAGGCTCATTTCGAATTCACTCGTCATATTCTTCACAAACTGATCGACTAACTTCTGAGAAGTGCTTCCAAAGATTATATCATCAACATAAATCTGTACCAGCATTAGATCGTTGTTCTCCTCAAGAATGAATAGAGTTTTATCTACACTTCCTCGTGTGAAACCATTTTCGATCAGAAATCATGTCAGTCTTTCATACCATGCTCTTGGAGCATGTTTTAAACCATAAAGTGCTTTCTTCAATTTGTAAACATACTCAGGATGCTCTGGACTTTCAAACCCTTTGGGTTGTTCAACATATACTTCTTCTTGTAGACTTCCATTCAGAAATGCACTCTTCACATCCATCTGATGTAGCTTTACCATCTGATGTAGCTTTAACCCCATAATGCAGGCCATTCCCAACAAGAATCGTATGGACTCAAGACGTGCTACAGGTGCAAACGTCTCGTCAAAATCAATCCCTTATACTTGTGAATATCCCTGAGCAACTAGACGTACTTTATTTCTCACAACTACTCCATCTTCATCGATTTTGTTTTTGAAGATCCATTTTGTGACTACCACATTGACTCATGTAGGCCTTGGAATTAATTCCCAGACTTCACTTCTGACAAATTGCTCCAACTCCTCTTCCATTGCCAGAATCCATAAATCATCAATAAAAGCTTCTTTATGATTCTTGGGTTCTATTATAGACATAAAACATACAAAATGAACCATCTCTCGGAAGTTTTACTGAACACCTCTTGTTTTCTTCCATCATGTATGTTTCCTATAACATCAGTTGAAGAATGATTTATGTGAACTTGCATACTGCCATCCAGACTTGAAACAAAATTACCTTCTTCTTCTTTTATATCTGAGAGATCTTTCTCTTCTGTTACTCCATTAGATTTTGGACGTTTTTCAGCTTGATTTCTTGAATCTTCTTGAAAAATTTCAGTAGAGAAATCATCAAACACAACATTCACAGATTCAACTATAGTATGAGTCCTTCTGTTGTATACTCTGTAAGTTGTGCTGTTACCAGAATAACCCAAGAAGATTCATTCATCACTCCTTGCATCAAACTTACCTAACTGATCTTTGTCATTCATGATGTAGCATATGCATCCAAAAACATGAAAATAGCTCACTATAGGCGTTTTTCCCTTCCATAACTCATATGGTGTCTGCTTTGTTCCTTTCCTGACATATACTTTGTTTATGATGTAACAAGCTGTGTTAATGGCTTATGCCCAGAACCGAGTAGGGACTTTGCTACCATGAATCATGGCACGAGCCATCTCCTGTAGTGTTCTGTTCTTCCATCCACAACACCATTTTGTTGGGGTGTTCGTAGAGCTGAGAACTGATGTATAATACCCTGAAGATTATATAATTTAGTCATAGTTTCATTCTGAAATTCTCCGCTATGATCACTTCGTATCTTCTTGATATTTGTGCCTCTTTCATTCATCAATTGAAGTGCCGAAGCTCTCAACTGTTTCAGACTCTCCCTGGTGAATTTTACCCATGTGTATCTTGAGAAATCATCTACAAGTACGAACACATATCTCTTCCCTGCTATACTTTCTACTTGCATTGGGCCCATAAGATCCATGTGAATTAAATCCAACACAGATTTTGATTGAACATCTTGCACCTTTTTGTGTTGTACCTTGACTTGTTTTCCCATGTTACACGGTCCACACACCAGCTTTCCCTCATCTTTTAGCTTTGGAACACCTCTTATTACTTCATTCTTGACTAATGTGGTTAAGTTTATGATGTTCATGTGTCCTAATTTCTGATGCCACAGCTGCATATCATCCTTGGCATTGAAACATTTGTCTGACGGTCTCCACATATAGCAGTTGTTTCCTGCTCGAACACCTTTTAGAATAGTAACACTTTTTTCATCAAGTGCATGACATTCAGTTCGTGTAAAGGTGACTGTCAAACCTTGATCACACAGCTGTCCCACACTGATCAGGTTTGCCTTTAAGCCTTCTACAAAGTACACGTTGATGAGCGATGGCTGATCTGGACTTGTTGTAGTGCCTTTGCCTTTAATTCCTCCTTTAACACCATCACCAAAGATAACCTTTCCTTTTGATATCTCTATGAAGCCAGCTAGATATTCTCTTTTACCTGTTATATGCCTTGAACATCCACTATCAAAATACCATTCAGCTCCTGTTTGTTCTTCTGTAGCAACCCATGCAGTTGTATTCTCTATTATCTATGTCAGTGAAGTCTAATTCTTCTTCATCTTCAGAATCAGTTTCTGACACATGATCCATGAAGTTCCAGAAAGTCTCTTCTATTGTATCAGGATCTTTGCAGTCGTTTTTTGTCATAAAGACAACATTACATCTAAGTTCATCCTCGTATCTTGGATAGTATGAATTCCCATATAAATCTCTGGATTTGACCAATATCTGATTTTTCCAGCCATTCCAGGTGAACTTTCTCTGACTACATAATCTATTAATTCTTTCAAGAAACTTGAAACAATCTGCTTTGATATGCCCATATTTACCACAGAAGTAGCAACCTGACTTTCTATATTGATGAGTTTGTGTTTGACGAGCAGATCTTTCATAGTTCTGTTCTCTTATATCAATCCTCTTTCTTCGTTGCAGCTGATGGTTTTCTTCATCCTGATACCTTCTTCCTTTGACAAAAATAGTTTTATCTTGATTAGAATACCCTTGATATCCCAAGCCTGTATGTGTTTTTCTGTTCTTCCCATAGTCAGGATTTTGTCCAGCTGCTTTGTCCCGGAGTTCAACATTCGAACTTGTCTAAGCTTCTCATCAAGATATGTCTATAGCTTGAGTACCTTATTTTTTTCTTCGTTAAGTTCAGCTCCCAGTCTCTCAATCACAACTTTAAGACTGGATTTTTCTTTGATTAATGCCACATTTTCTTTTGTGTTTTTAATCAGAGTATCACAAATTTCTTGTACTCAGGTTTCAGCTCAGCATCTTCTTCATCATCTATTGATTCATACTCAGGTTCTTCTTCCTCTTTCTTTTCTGAAGAGTCAATTTTGACAGGACTGCTTTCATCTTCTAACTCATCGCTCTCACCAATGAAAGCCACGAAATTGCTCAGATCTTCTTCACTTTCATCATCCTCAGATTCACTTTCCTCTGTTCCCATCAATGAACGTTCTCCTTTAGGTTGTTGCTCATTCACACATTCCATCTGAGTATGACCGAGACCTTTGCACTTAGAGCATTTGAATTCCTTTCTTTTGGATGTTGGGCATTCAGATTTTAAATGCCCATACCCTTTACATTTGAAACACTGAAGATCATATTTCCAGTTATTTCTCTCTTTCTCAGTTGATTTTGTCACAATCCCAGAGAGTTTGTTCCCCTGATCTCTTCGAAGTCCACAGGTGAATTTCTTTACAAGGAGTGCTACTGTCTCTTCCAAGTCATTAGGTTTACTCTCTTATGTGACAGTAAACGCAATTCCTTTCACTTTCTTAGGTTCTTCTGCAGCTAACTCCATCTCGTAAACTTCTATCATCCCAACAGCTTCGTCAAACCTCAATGTATCTGTATCCAACGAGACTCTCATAGAAGTCTTATGTGCTGCAAATTTTGATGGTAGACACCTTAGTAGCTTCTTCACCAATTTCTTGTCTTTAAACTTCTTACCCAGAACCTCAGCTTCATTGGCAATTGAGCATAGCTTAGCACTGAATTCTTCCACATATTCATTCTCGCCCATTCTCAAGTTTTCAAATCTAGATGCAAGCATGTCGAGACGACTTCTCTTAACATTAGCAGTTCCTTCATACACTCGTTGCAGGGTCTCCCAAGCAACTTTAGCAGATTTGCAACTTTGGATTAAAAACTTTTCCTTTACTTCCACAGATTTGAAAATCTCACTTAAAGCTTTAGAGTTCCACTTTGCAAGAGTCTTGTCTTCCTCTATCCATTCTGACTTAGGTTTTGGAATATCTTTTCCATCTTTATCTTTCTTAGTCGGTAGTTCCCAACCATCTTCCACGGCTGTCCAGGCATCTTCATCGATGCTCTTGATGTTCGCTGTCATCTTTGATTTCCACCAACCATATGTAGCTTTGTTTAGAATAATCTGCTTTAGAATAGTCTGCTTCACAAGCACAACTTCTCTAGAGTTCTTCATCTCTTCCGCAGAATCTCACCTGAATATAAGCAAGGTGACTGCTTTGATACCAATTGTAAATGTAAGAACTATAGAGATTGATGCGATTAGAAAAAGAAAAAAAAGGTTTTTCTCAAAACAATTCCACTAGATTATCTTTAGAACTTACAAGTATCTCTTAGAAAATCTAGCTCTCTTTAAGCTTGAACAAGACAAACAACGCTTGCAAGCTTAAATCGAATTTCTCTCTCAAAGAAACTCTAAAAACCCTTATTGCCTTAGAAACTTCAATCTCTTTTTCGCACAAAGTTTCTAAGCCAACCTAGCCCTATATTTATAGCGACTAACATACAATCTTTTCCTAATCTTTTTCAAACTAGAAAAAGCTAATTTCCTTTTCTTCTAAATTCCCTTTTTACTTTGGAATTCTTTAACCGATGGTTTTGCAAACTTGGGCTTTGGCCCACATTGATTCCACGTGAGTTTCCTTCTTCAAGTCAGCTTCCTGTAATCCGTAATCCTCGTAGCCTCTTCTCATCATGCGATCAACTCCTTGATGTCTGCATCTTCACAAACACCAAGTAAGAGAGTAAGAGTACTCTTGCAAAGTGATGTTCGATGGAACAGTGAAAGCAGCGGTTTGTTTAAGCTGTTGCAGCTTCAGCAGAGATAAGGCTTCGAAGCCAGGATGGGCCATTCCTCGCAACATATGATTGGTGTCTATTGTCCCTCGTAACACTGGTGGCAATAGCTTTTGCAGCTCTGTTGCCAAATACCATTTATTTATTGATTACATTTCACACATATTGTTCTTAAAAGTTAAAAGATTAAACACAACAAAAAAAAACGGAAGAGAAAGGTTGATAGCTTTTTAAATTTGTATCCTTCCATATTAAAAAAGAAGATGTTCCACATCTCTTCAAAAACATCCAATAAAATTGAAATGATACAGAAAAGACTAATATATATTTATGCAACAAATGCACAAATGCACAAATCGATAAATTGAATAAATTTTAATTTTACTTAAAATAGAAAAGATGCTTTGATGTGTAATATATGTTCCATCTAAAAAATATGCACAAAATAGGTTTGTTTTTTTTGTTTTTAAGTTATATGTAATTGAAAAATACACACACACACATATANTTGTAAAACAGAAAAAAAGTTTTTTTATTAACCTCTAGAATTCATCCATATAAACTTTGAGTCAAAGTTGCAGTCATAAAACAACAGTCTATGGAGACATCTAGGAGGACAAAAAATAGGATTGAGAAGTTTGAGTTTGTTGATTCGCCAGTTATGTGAGGGAAAGCACAAAGTATTAATTTCTTAATTATTTTTTATTTGAGAGTGGTTTTGATCGTAAACTCTAAAAAGAAACTGCAAACTCTTTATCAGATTTACAAATAGTCGTATCGTATATATATCTCTACAGAATATGAGTGGAATCCACGTGGAGGTTGAAAATTTCCTAATGCCATATAAATGATATAACAATGATTTCCGGGTTTTCGGCCAAAAAAAGTTTGTACTATGCTTGAATCGCCAAAAAAAGCATGTACTTCGTGTTTTACCAAAAAATGCCCAAACTAATGTTGACTATCCAATTTATTCATAAATTTAATGTACTTCGTGTTTTACCAAAAAATGCCCAAACTAATGTTGACTATCCAATTTATTCATAAATTTAATGTTGACTTGCCAATTTGTGAACTCCGTTAGTGGACTAAACGGAAAAATTAGACGGGTGTTATCTCGGGGTTACTGTTGTCGTTAAACAACACGACGTCGTTTTGAACCTCAGTTTTGTTTAAGAACAAACGACTGAACGACGTCGTTTTGTCTATATTTTTTTCAAAATTATGTTGCAAAGGGGAATCGAACTCGGGTAATGGGGGTTTCAATGTGGCGCTTTTGCCACTGGGCTAGTAACATATTCAATGTTTTAACCCACTTAAAATGTATATTACTTGGGGTTTGTATTTTCAAATCGATTTGGGGATTTCAGTAGCTTGACGAACCCTAATAAGCCCACTGATCAAATTTCGGTTGAATCTCTGTCGAATTGAACTCGATGGCGAAGACTAAGTTTACGAGAGGTGGTAAAGAGATTCGGAGGTCTCGTCGGATCCGTCATGAAGAACCAGCTGCGCAGGAGTCACCAGCGTCGAGAAGAGGGCGAAAAACTAACGGAAGTCCTCCTGTTCGAAGTTCTCCGCGGACAAATAAGAAGGTTACGTTTGAAGAACCACCGGCGAAGAAACCACCGGCGACGAAACAATCGGCGAAGAAACCAGTTGTAGCTAAGACGAAGTGTGTTAGAGGTGGTGGCGGAGCTACAGGGTCTGAACCCAAAAACTCGAAGAAGACTGGAATTGCGGTGGAAGCTAAAAGCTCGAACAACCGAGGGTCTGAACCCAAACATGCGAAGAAGCGTAAGAGAGCTGAGCTGGATTCCCCGATGGAGGTAGAAGACTTGGATTCAAGCAGCTCAGAAGAGTGTTCTCCGGCTAAGACTCCTGAATTAGAGGATGTGGGTGATTCAAGAAGCTCTGAGTCTGGTGATGGTGTCGCAGAGGACTTGAATCTGAGTCTGGAGGCTGTAAACGAAGAAGAAGCCGATGATGGCTTTACTGGAATCGTGGAAGAAACTTGCTTGGATTTAGCTGTATTAGGAGAGGAGGCAAAGGATGATAAGTGTGAGGTGGATGAAGACGAAGGTGATGATTACGCCTGGGATGAGGAGAGAATTCCCGATCCTATGTCATCTGATGACGAGAATGAAGAAGAACATATAGTCGTAGAGGCATATCGAGAAGACATAGACCCAGAGGAGTTGCTGCAATTAGGTATAACTTTTTCTGATGCAGATGACTTCAAGCACGCCCTCCTCAGATACACAATCAAAACCAGGCTGAACATTAAATATGTCAGATCATCAGCTTTGAAGCTTGGTGCGGTATGTGCAGCTACGATGAGACCTGATGAGGATCCATGTCCTTGGAGCATCTATTGTGCTTATGATAAGAGGAAGGAGAAGCTGATGGTGAAGACATATGTGAATGTCCACAAATGTGAAACCTCAGGAGAGTCAAAGTTGTTGAAGAGGATTGCGATTGCGAGTTTGTTTAGGGAGAGACTACGCCTGAATCCAAAGATGACTGCAAAAGAGATTAGAGAAGAGATAAGGACATACTACAAGATGACTGTTAAAGAAAACTCTTGTATCAAGGCAAAAACATTGGTGATGAATGAAAGGAGGAAAACACATCAAGAGCACTTTGATCGGATATGGGATTATCAAGCTGAAGTTCTAAGGAGCAATCCAGGGTCAACATTTGAGATTGAAACAATCCCAGGAACCAAAGTAGGAATGAAGCAGAGGTTCTATAGGCTGTATGTGTGCTTTCAGGCACAGAAAGAGTCTTGGAAGAAGACATGTAGGCCAGTTATAGGGTTAGATGGGGCATTTTTAAAATGGGATATAAAGGGTCAGTTGTTGGCTGCTGTTGGAAGAGATGCAGATTGAGAATGACACCAACTGGGATTGGTTTGTCACTCATCTAGCAAGAGATTTGGAGTTAGGTACTGGAAATGATTATGTTCTAGTCTCTGATAAACAGAAGGTAAGTCAAACAAAAGAATTATGTTCTAGTCTCTGATTAACTGTGCATATTTTTGTTTAACAGTTTCTAATGTTTGCATTATGTTTATACAGGGTCTAGTGAAGGCCATACACATTGTCCTGCCTCAATCAGAGCATAGACAGTGTTGTAGGCATATTTATGAAAACTGGAGGAAAAGTGGCAAGGATCTGAAGCTACAGAAGCTCTTTTGGTACATTGCAAGGTCACACACACCAGGTTTGTACCAGCACAACATGGACACCCTAGCTGCTTATGATGCATGTGCACATAAGTCACTCCTTCTGACAAGGCCATAGACATGGTCCAGAGCATTTTTCGGGTTAGGCTCTTTTTGCAATGATATTCTTAACAATCTAAGTGAATCCTTCAATAAGACCATTAGAGAACCTAGAAAGAAGCCTTTGCTAGACCTCTTAGAGGGAATTAGGCTACAATGCATGACTAGGAACTACAATAGGTCTGTGCTAGCCAATAAACTGAGTACTAGGTTCACAAAGAAGACACACAAAGAGTTGGGTAGGATTGAAAAGAAATCACAAGAATGTGAACTTCATTGGGCAATTGGGCCAGAAACAGAGGTTGAGCACAAAGGTCATTCATACGTTGTGAGTATGGTAGACCAAACATGTGCATGCAGAAGCTGGCAAATGAATGGCATCCCATGTATCCACGCTGCTAGGGTGATACTTGCTTCTGGCAGAAAGTTGTCAGAGTATGTTGCTGAGTGTTACATAACTACAAGGTTTGTGTTCTGTTTTTATATTCTCAAATTTAAGTGGACTATGTTGGTTATGCTGGACTTTTTTGGTTTTCAGGTGGCGTGAAACTTATTCATATGGAATCAGACCTCTGAATGGACAGTTAGAGTGGCCTAGATCAAACAGATTGAGAGTTATTCCACCACCAAACAGAAATGGGAATCCGGGCAGGCCTAAGAATCATGACAGGATGAAGCCTAAGAATGAGACAGACACAAAAATAAGTCGTCAGAACAGAGTCATGACTTGTTCAAACTGCCAACGCCAAGGGCACAATAAGACCAGATGCCCAAATAAGTTTCAGGAGCCAGCAGCAAAGAAACCACGAGGCAGGCCAAGGAAGAATCAGGTTAGCTTAGTATGTTTAGTCTGTTTCTCTTATTAGCTTAGGGACTAACATATTACTTGCTTACACTGAATAGGGACTAATCTTTGAGGAGTCACAAGCGTCTCAACAACAATTCTCCTTCAGTGATGCATCTGCATGTGAACTTCCACAATCCTCTCAAGGTCAAACCTCCCAAGCTCAGTCATCGAATGCCCAAAACACAAGATGGGATCAAGCCTCACACACGCAGGGTTGGGGCAGATGGTTCCCCTGAAGACATGTTCCTTCTTTTTCTGTTTTCTGTTCCACAATTATGTCTTGTGGTTTTGTAGTCCTTTATGGAACTCTATCATGTTGTTGTTGTTTTTATGTTTTCTAGTCCTTCATGGAACTAAGATGTTGTTGTGGTTTTCTGTTGTTTCCATTACAAACAGATGCTTGTGGTTAATGTCTATGTCTGTTTCCTTTTTTCTATGTCTGTTGTTTAACGACAACAGTAACCCCGAGATAACACCCGTCTAATTTTTCCGTTTAGTCCACTAACGGAGTTCACAAATTGGCAAGTCAACATTAAGTTTATGAATAAATTGGATAGTCAACATTAGTTTGGGCATTTTTTGGTAAAACACGAAATACATGTTTTTTTTGGCGATTCGAGCATAGTACAAGCTTTTTTTGGCCGAAAACCCAATGATTTCCTAATAACAAACTAGAATATTGAATGATTTATATACGGAATGTAAAGTAGTTATTATGAGATTCGATCTTAGTGAGTGATCTACATCAATGATAAAACTTCGTAGTTACTTTCCACTAATTCAAAGATTTGCGAGACCTCGTCTGGACCAGTCAACATTTTACTCACCGGCCAGTTTCAATCAACGGTTAACGTTTAATCTACGAAATGTGATGATGACCACCTAGACCTACCTAGTCTTTAGTCTTAGTGGAGCCGAGCGCGCGTGACCATGGCCTCGTTGTGTTCTTCCACGTTGGCAGGCAGGTTATGGTCTTACACAATGGTTGATCGTCGGTTTTATTGATCATCTCTCACAGGGAAACGACACATGTGTTTCTACCGTACACGTGTAGATTGACCACCGATCACGACCCTTCTTCTACTTCAGGACACGGCTCATCTGTCAATCATATTCAATTAACTGTCTCCAACCAACGTTTATTGCACAAGAGACAATACCTTAGGGCTTCTTGTCGTTTCCCACTACTACAAATTTCTTATAATTTCTCCGTTTAATCAACTCTTCTCATTTTTCTAGAACAGTAGAACGGTATTTACTTTGGAATTTGATTATTTAGTCAAAGAGTTATAGAAACATGTACATTTCGTTTGTTTTTATAGAAGATGTTCTGGTGTTGTGTTGAAGTGGAAACAATCAAATAACTTTAAAAAAAAAAAAATTATTATTGCAATGGGTTATCTCGTTGTTCTTTTCCAATATGAGTTTGTTTTTATAGGAATTTTGATTATTTGTTATGGTGGATGAACGAATTAAAAATTGAGGATAGACATATTGTTGTTTTTTCATGGACATTGTAATATATTTGAAAGGCGAGAAGCGATTTGGTTTTCAATGTTAAAATCACAACGTCTTAAAATACTTAGAAAACAGTTATCCGAAAATCAGAAAAGTGACTTTTAGCACATATGGTTGAAGCTTTGGATGAAACTAAAGATTTTGACTGCTTTGAGAATGTACGAGACAACTTAGTGTTGCTTTTTGCCAATTTGATGGGTCTCGGCATGAAGAATGAATTATAAAGTGGCTTTGGATGGGTTCTTTACGATGGTAATGATATTCGGTTCCTAGGGTTAAAAAGCTTTATAAGATGTCTTTGTTCTTTACATTCATGGGCTATGAAATGCGTCATTGAAAGGGGTGTCGCTCGGTGGTATTCGAATCTTATTGTTTAGAATTATTGAGGATGCTAGAAGATCAAGAGGGTTGGCCGATGTTTTCTTCCGTGTTGGATGAGTTTTTCTTATCTTAAAAATCATTTTTCTTCTTTTTCGATTTCGTTGATTCCTTTATGCAATAATGTTCATGCTGATTTCTTTACAAAAGGAGCAAAAACACGAGATCTATTTTTTCCACACGTTGGTAATTCAATTCTTGGATTAACTCTTTTCAGGTTGAATCCGATCGTTATTTAGTTATCAGTAAATAAGATTTAACGGCAAAACATATATTATATCTGTTTCATAACATATAATGTTTTTTGTTGACAAAAAAAAAAACAGTTAATGTTTTAGGGAGAAAAGTTAATTGAATTGTCTCTACCAGCCTAAAATATGTGTATTTGTGTTTTTTTTTTGTCGAATGATATGTGTATTTGTTTTTTGTTTTTCTTGTTAATTTCTGAAATTTATTATCATCTATGTGTTTGTTTAGTAGATAATACACATTTTTACCTGTTTTTTTTCTTTGGTGTTCAATTTTATGCAATAAGTTAATTTTTTAAAGGGAGTATATTAACATTTTTAAAGTTTTAGTTGCATAATTTCTTTCTTTTTTTCTTTTTTTCATGTAAATGCGATTTGTTCAAGTCAGGTAGCATATGTTTCTAATATATTTGATATAAACGATATATTTACACACGAGAATATCATATTCATTCATAACTCGTTTGTCATGAAAATTATATTAAGATAGCAATCTATTGTGGGAAAATAGATTGTTTAGCCTATATTGTTATGAATTAATATATGAATGTCCATTATAAGGTTCATATTCTAGGAGGTTTAGAATATTCTCGGTTTCCTTATTCTCCTTATTCAGCTTACTCTCCAAATCTATGTAAACTTATATATATACTTCTCTTTATTCATGAAATAAGACACAACAATTTTCTCTCTCTTTTATTCATAACACTTTATCAGCACGAAACCCTAGCCGTCTGAACCATCAAAAATCTTAGTCGAAACCCTAGCCACTGAATTGACATCCGTTCTCCTATGATGTCTTTGTCATAACTCATCATCCGGTTTTACTCTCCCCTACTGTCGATCTCTGATCTATGCGACACTATCTACGATTTTTGCTTCACTTTCTTCCCGTCGAGGTAAGTGCTATCGTATTGTTTTTATCATGTGCCGATCGTATAAATATTTCTCTACAATATTAATTAGATGATCTGATCGCCTCATAATCGGTTGGTGCATAATTAGATTCAGCATAATTATAGATCGGTTCTTGTTTTACCTTCGGGATGGTTTATATAAAGTCTAGCGGAATTATAAATCTAAATTCTAGAGAAATAATAAAAGAACCTTGAGTTTGTTGATCGAAAAGTGGAATTATGAATCGTTGGCTTGATAAGAATCTTATCACATGTTTTATACTTTATCGATTCATGTTATTTGTGGGTTTATAGCAGATTGACTTTTGTTCAATCTGAGTTTGCATACATGCTCTATTACTTTGGTATTTAATTGCTTAGTAATAATTGGTTTAAATTAGTTTGGTTATCCGATATCATATTTTATAATCGACATATGCTTTTGTTTATGATTAGTAAATATCTTATTACTTTACGTATCCATATTTTATCATGGTAATCAATTTGATCTCAACTGGTTATTTTGTTTTATTGATTCATCATGGTTTTGCTTCATCATGGTCTTGCTTAATCATGTCATTACAATTGACACATGATTTATTTTTTTTATCTTTGAGATTGTATTATTTTGCCATGCCTCCGTAAGCACATGTATTGGTATAATTATCTGGTTTAAAATATTTCTCATGCTTCTTTATTTTACTTTGATTGATCGTTAATCTAATCGTTTGAGGTAGATCATGTTTCTCTCTTTATTAATAATAATTGATGTGTGATAAAATCATTCTAAGATTTTATGAATGTAAAATAAAGTAAATTAGAAATTAAAGAACTGATAGAAATTGTTTAAATTTTATTCATGAAAAATCTTGTATGGTAAATTCGATAGATTGATTGAAAACCTAGTTTAATGGCATGATAGTAATGAATTACCGAATGATGACGATTGATTGAGATATTGCATGTGATTATTATCTTTCTTTTTAGTGTATGTTGTTTGATCATACTTTCGTTATCATATTTATGTGCCATCGCCTCTGATCTTAAGATCAAGTACTTACCGGAAAATGTCCACAAGTTCTTTAGAATAATCTAAAGAAAACGTATGATTACTAGAATGTGATATTACCTAACATTCATTATGATTGGTTGAATGTAAAATTACATGATTTGAAGTCTGTAAGCCTTACTCAGCTATGTTCAGAATACACTACAAGAAAACACAGTTTTTGTGACTAATTTTTGTGATTCTTTTTTTGTCGCAAAAAAGTGGGACGAAAGTGTGACTAATTTGCGACAACTTTGCCACTACTCGCAATGCAGTGGCAAAACAGTCGCAAATTAACGACGAAATAGAAGAGTCACAAAATGGTCTCAAATTTGCGACTGTTTAAGGATTTGTAAAAGTAGTCCCAAATTTGTGACTGATTTGCTTCGGTTTAGCAACTCCACTCGATTTTTTTTAAAATAAACATCAAATAATATACAAAAATATTCTATACCCTAAATTCTAAACCCTAAACCATCAAATAATATACAAAAACATCAAATAATATACAAAAAATTCAACACTTACAATTTTTAAAATATAATCATTTTATAAATCCTAAATTATAAACCCTAAACCTCTAACCCTTAATCATAAACTCTAAATCTTAAATTGTAAAATATATTTTTGAACAACTATATATCCAAAATCATTGTAAAGTGATATTCAAACCTTATATGTTCTTAAAGTTTAGGGTTTAGGGTAACATTTACACTAATTTGCAAACCCAGTTTTTGTGACCAATTTGGGACTAATTTGAGACTAATTTTTTATAGTAGTCACAAAAGAGTCCCAAATTTGGGACTAATTTGCAACTCCACTTGATTTTTTTATAGAAATCAATAAATTCTAAACTCAAACTACAAACCCTTAACCATAAACCTTAAACCTCTAACCCTTAATCATAAACTTGATCTAAATATTAAATTGTAAACAAAATTTTACACATAAACATCAAATAATATACAAAAAAATTCAACACTTACAAATTTTTTTAATATGATCATTGTATAAATCCTAAATTCTACACCCTAAACATCTAACCCTTAATCATAAACTCTAAATCTTAAATTGTAAACTAGATCTTACACATAAACATCAAATAATAAACAAAAAATATAACACTTACAAAAATTTCAATCTAATCATAACATCTACTAAGTGTTACATGTGTTTTATAAGGAATGATTTTGAAAGATAAAAATTATCTCAAAATTTATTTATTTATAAGTTTTAACATATTTTTGAATTGTTATATACACAAAATCATTGTAAAGTCATATTCAAACTTTCTAGGTTCTTAAAGTTTAGGGTTTAGGGTAAAGATTTTTGATTGTCATAAAATAGTCCCAAATTTGCGACCGTTTAGCAACTCCAGTCGATTTTTTTTAATAGTAGTCACAAAATAGTCCCAAATTTGCGACTAATTTGCGACTAATTTGCGACTAAATAACAAAAATAATGAAATCTTCTCATTGGCTAGTTCATTGAGACAAGGATTGAGATCCTCCACCGTTGACTGGTTTAATCCAACGGTGAGGATTTAATCTGCTTTATCTTTCTTTCTTTTTTAATTTTTGATCTCTCTTCCTACGATCTTCTTCTTCTTCCTTTTTCCCTCTCTCTCTCTCTCCCTCCTACGCTCTTCTTCTTCTTCCTTGAAATAATGAAAGCTTCTCTTTTTTTTTCCAGATCCGTTGCTGTCAATGAGAAGCTTCATCTCGGAGGAGGAGGAGGCAGTGAGCGGTTGGAGAGGAATTGTAGATCTGAGCCGCCATTCGTGGGAGAAGAAGATACAGGCGCCGGCGAGGGAGAAGAAGATGCAGGCGGAGGAGCAGATGCGACGCAGAGGAGCAGGTTTGTGGTGGTTGCCTCCCGGCGGCCTAAGCCAGACGGAGGAGCATATGCGACGCGAGGAGGAGTAGATGCGGATGAGCAGATGCAGGCGGAGGAGCTCACAAGTCAGGCTGAGCCGGAAAGAGAAGCAGTCGGAGAAGAGACCGGCGGCGAGACCGATGGCGAGATCTGTTTTTTTTTTTTTTTTTTTTCATTTTTGTAATTAATTAATTAATTTAATAAATAAAAATATATTTTTTTTTAATTTTTGTTTTTGTTTTTTTTTTTAACAAGTAGTCGCAAAATCAGTCTCTAATTTAGGACTGATATTATAGTCACATATCAGTCCCAAATTTGCGACCGTTTTGCGACCATTTTATTTTGCGACTACTGTTTTTGGTCCCAAAATGGTCGCAAATAACTTATTTGCGACCATTTTGAGACTCTTTTAGTGGTCGCAAAAACTGTGTTTTCTTGTAGTGATACATGCAAATTAATATTATGTGGAGATGATATCATTGATGCAAAGATGCTAAAAGATGTACTCTACCCTTTAGACAAATAATGTTGTCCAGAAGACAATACTCTAAAAAGAGGATTTGAGAAGTATTATGAACTTATATATTGTCTCCTTGAAGTTGAGCAAAATAATGAGTTAGAGATGGAAAAATCAGGATACACTTCTACTGGTTATGCTTCATTCCCTTGAGCGAATGTGACATCCTATATTGAGAAAGAAAAAGACCACACTAATAACACTGGACGAGGAAGTGGCTATAGAAGTGATCGTACAAGTGATCGTAGATGTGAATGTGGATATGTATATGGATAAGGTCAAGGTCGAGGTCAAAGAGTTTCTTTTAAGACCTCAGATTCTCACTAGAAGTGAGAAAGTAAAGATGGCAACATACAAGAGATATTTCTCTCATGTGACGATAAAATATGCTAGTGTGAGTACAAGATGAGGTAGTATAAAGATTATTGAATCCTCCAGAAGAGAGATAAATTTGCCTATGGAAACACAATCATTGATGCGTTATACTTTTCCAAGTCTCAAAAGTTAAAAGAATCTAAGATAAAATACATGACCCAAGTTGGGTATGTTGTTGGTTATAGAGTGGGATTCAATTCGAGATTAAAAGAATCTAAGATAAAATATATTGAGTGTCATCATCTCGAGGGGGAGAATTGAAGAATCTCACAATCCATCGTAAGTGAAATATCCATAAGATTTCACACTCAAAATAGATTTGATGAATCATTTATAAAGAAAATCCAGGAGATTGCAAGATTAATCATGTTGAGACAATGAGTGAAGGAAATGTTGAATATCTTCATATCATGAGTATTACCTAAGGCAATAAAAGTATTTTGGAGAAACTATCTACATTCTCTACTAGATTGTACTACACAATAAATTAGTGTAATGGAGATAAGTAAAATAGTAAACACGAAGTTTACTGAAAATCTCACTGTTTTGGCATGACCGGTTAGGCCATTCCGGTTCAATAGTAATGCGAAAAAAGAATCAGAAAATTATATGGACATTCATTAAAGAACCAGAAGATTCTTATATGTTGTTCATAAAGCAAGTTGATAATACGGCTTTCACTATACGTATACAAGGAGATATTTTGGACTGATCACCCACTATGTATCTTTGCGAAAGTATTTGGTTAATTGATTATAGTGAAACCGTATTGATTCGCATTATGCCAACGAATAATTTTGAGTTCTCCCCAAGATTGGTTTTTGGTCAGGAACTAGATATTTCCCATCTAAAAGTTTTTGGATGTAATGTTGCTTCACCACATTGATCTAAGATGGGACCTCAAAGGAGGTTAGGAATATATGTTGGATATGAATCTCCCGTGATGAGTAAATATATTGAACCATCAACAAGGGATAAGGTTCGATTTACAGACTGTTATTTCAGTGAGTCAGTCTTTCCAACAATTAAGGGGGGAGAAGAAAATAAACAGCCGGAAAATCAAATCAGTGAAAGAAATTATCTTGATCCTCATAAGAATGTGCACTAGAAATTCAAAAGATAATTCATTTGCAGAGTTAGCAAATTTGATGCCAGAAGCATTTACTGAACCTAATTGAGTGACGAAGTCACATATACCAGCTGTGCTCCAATTAATATTGATGTCACGGGGGGACAATATCAACTGCTATTGAGTCTAGAGATCGCATGAAACGTGATAGACTTATTGGTTCCAAAGATAAGAATCCTCGAAAAGAAAAGAAAAGGAGCAGATTATAAAATGGCAAGACCGAGGAATCAAAGAATTATGGAAGATCTCCATAAGAGACATTAGACATGACTAAGAAAGAAATCCAGGTACCTGGTAATGATAATGATAAGAGATTTCAACTAGTTGTGGCATGTCTGAAATAAAATGGAACCAAAAGCAAATCGACGTCGATAATATTTTGCATGCAGTGAAGCAGTTGATGAGAATTGAGGATCATAAACCGCGGTAGAAGAAGATGTATTGAAAAACGTACGTAAAGTGATGATTGACCAATCATGGAAAAAAACCGTAGAGGCAGATTTAAAATCTCTTGCAGAGAAGTATATGGACCAGTAGTCTGTACACTTGAAAGTGTAAAACTAGTAAGACATAAGTGGATCTTTATGCAAAAGATGAATGAAAGTGATTTATGAATATACTTTCTTGTGGTGGATGCAACTATTTTTCAAATCCCTTATCAGTCTGATAAAGAGAGAAAGACTTGATTTAGTCTCAAAAGAATTTAATATGCTAGAAGCAATCCAAAAGAATTTAAACTGCCATAAGCAGCCAAGAAGGATTTAAACTGCTAGGAGCAGCAAATTCAAGTTCTTGAAACACTAGCTATTCGATTGATTAAAGCAAATATGTTTCATGGGGTATACTCTTAAAGTGAATATCATGAGGTTAACCGATATACCCATGTGTATTTATCAAAAGACTATGGATCAACGAGATCCTTGATTTGGACATAATCAAAACTCTTGAAGAGTTATTGGAAGTCGAAATTTGGAAGAAACGGCTTTGGAAAGACAACATTGTCTTCAAGTTATCCAAATTGTAAATCTAAGTAAAGAGATACTTTATCAAAGATCCTTGCAGGATTCTACATAGAAAATGCTCATATATAGTTGGTCTTGAAGTACCACACTTAAAATCATATTTAAGCAAGTTGTTAATCACTTTCATGATTGAAAGATGTGCTTTCATATGACAAGAAAGAAAGCCAACATAATAGCTTTTACAAAAAGAGCATGAATAACTCGTATGTACAAATATGTACAATATGAATATCTAGAAGATTGTAAGTAAAAAGAAATTTGGCATGAAGTTCAAATAGACGAATAAATATCTTCTATGTGAGAAAGGATGTTATAGACCAGAAGTCCAATAACCTGAGAAATTATGATAATCATACGAGTGTATTAACTAAGGTTATGCTTATATCAATTCCCTAAAGTTGATATATATGATTGTAATGCATCTCTTGAAGAAGGTGCTTTCAGGGGGAGAAAAATGATGATATGTGTGGTTGTACTCTTTTTCTTTATCATGGTTTTTATCCCATTGGGTTTTCCATGACAAGGTTTTAACGAGGCAGCAAAGAACACGCAAATGATAGACACCTAAGGAGAATGTAAATATGAAAGTCTATCACAATTCCAAAGATTATTGAGATCATTAGAAGCAAGGAGAATGATCAAGATGGATCATCCGGATACCCATTAATTGCATAAGAATGGCGATGTACGTCTACTACAAATTCGTTTGACGGACTTATTTACCAAAACGTCTCCAACTGCTACTTTCAAGAAGCTAGTTCATCATATTGGATCGCGTCATCTCAAACATTTTAGGTGATGTACTCATGAGGGGGAGTAATAGCGCGTTGCACTCTTTTTCTCTTAACTATGGGTTTTCCTAGTAAGGGTTTTAATGAGGCAGCATCTTACGCGCATTATGAATATTTTTGTATAATGGTTCTTCAAGGGAGAGTGTTATGAATTAATATATGAATGCCCATTATAAAGCCTATATTCTAGGAGGTTTAGAATATTCTCAGTTTCTTTATTCTCTTTATTCAGCTTGTTTCTCAAATATATATACTTCTCTTTATTCATGAAATAAGATACAATAATTTCCTCTCTTTATTCACGACATATATATTATTATCCGGACTTTATCTAGAGAAATGTAATTAATGTGTAAAGCAATGGCCGCATTAAGTATGGACCATTTAATAAAAAAAGAAAACCTTTGTTTCGTTTCGTCGGGGAAAAAAAAACTAGAAACGGCGCACACAAAAATGTATTGTGGGCCCAATATAAATTCATATATATTAGGAAGACCCATGTGAGATCATGAGACATATGTTTATAAATAAAAGAGACCCTCACAAAGTCACAAACCACAACAAACTCTAAGCATTATATAATCATATAATCACAATAATGAGCAGTAGCTTTCTGCCTCGCATCAAAATCATCACCCATTTATTTTTAATCACTCTGTCACCTACCAAAAAGAAAGAAAAAAAAAAAAAAAAAAAAAACTAATTAACCAAGCATTCTATCATGTTAGTCGACAAAAAATAATCCCCACAATAACATTGGAATTGCCATATATAAGTGTTTAATAATCAATCAGACAATTAATTACTCACAATTTTTTATATACTTTGTGAACGTATTAAAAATGTCAAATTAAAATCAATCGCACTGAGACTGAGCAAAAGTAATATCGGAAACTAAAGATTGTGTCATTCGGTAATAAATTTAAATTAAGAATATACTGTTTTTTAAAATAATAATAATAATAATAGAAAAAAGAAAGAAGAAGAAGAAGCAAGTTGCTCCGGCGGAGTCAGGAGCGACATCTCCAGGCGGAAACTCCGACGAGTTCTCTCCTTTGCCAACAGAGAAGAAGAGAGTTATGTTTCTTCTCGACGTGAAAGCCTCTCACCGGCGTCCGTTGAACCAAACACTCTGCCTGAGACTCCGTGAAGTTGCTGTGCGTCACCGGCGAGAACCCCATCTGCAGGAGCATCGCTTGCCACGTCATCATCGGCCTCTCGATCGGACGGCTACGATCCACGACCAGCTTCTCTATCTCCGGCTGTATGAGAAACCTCTCGATCTTCTGCATTGCGTCGAGGTTGGCGTTGACGGCGTCGAGTGATTCGAGGAGAGCCGCGTGTGACTGCAGGGAGTGGAGGAGCTGTTGCGGGAAGGGCAGATCCGTCCTCTCGCATCCTCTGTCGGAGCAGACGATGATCGTCGGAGAGAGATGCTTGACGAAACGGAGGACAAGAGGGAGGTACGAAGGCATGTCAGAGAAGGAGGCGGCGGAGAGATTAACGGCGACGGCTTCTTTCTCCGAGGAATGGGGCCAGGAGACAGAGCCGAGGAGGTCAAAGCTAAGAACTTGGATGTCGAGGGAGATGTTGATCTCGGAGGCGAAGTGCTTGAGGTTGTCCTGAGTGAAGCCGAGTTCGAGCTGGTCGTGGGAGGCCGGAGAAGCGAAGACGGTGATTTTGAGGGAAAGGGGAGGACCGGCGTTGTTGTTGTTGTTGCTGTCGCGGAGGACGAGCTCCTGCATGAGAGAGGCCCATTGGCCACCGTAGCCGATGTCGAAATCGATGATGTGGAGGCGATGAAACCCGTGGAAGGACTCGAGGAGGGCTTGATTTGAGGTGAAATTGGCGAACTGGAGAACGGGAGAGATCTCGGAGAAGGATTTGTAGGCGGCGATCTTGAAGATGAGGGAGTAAGGGTTTAGGGTTTGGGAGGAGGCGTTGTTGTGGAGGAGGAGATTGTGGAGAGCCTCTTTGAAGTAAAAAGCTGCTCTCTCGAAGGGATTTCCGAGGGGAGAAGAGAGCTGTTGATTGAGCCGCGCCAATATCCCCTGAGCCAGACACGTGTCGCCGCCGCTCTCTATCACCTCCGCCGCCTTGAGCAGCTGTTCGGTTATCAACCCCTGTTTGCTCACGGGGGGGCCTTGGTTGATTCGCTTTGCCGGAGGAGGATGATGCTGGCCGTAGAAGATGGCCGGATTCTGAGAGAAATGAGCCTGGCTTTGGTTGATTATGAGGGGGGGGAGATGTGGCGGCTTCTCCTCGGCCTGTGTCTGAAATAACGAGTGGTCTAAGCCAAATCCGGTATCGACGACTCCGAAGCCGAGGGATGTGTAATCAGAATGGTGGTGAAAGACGGGAGACTGGGAGGAGGAGGAAGAAGTCTGAAGAATGTTGTTCAATTCGAGAGAGGGATCTTGGGAATCTCCTCCCATGATGAGCCTGAGGATGCTCTGGTCGTGGTCGTGGTCGTGGTCAAGGGCAGGAAGGACTTGCTCCCAATCCCCCGGCAGCCCGCATTGCTCATCGGTGGTGGCGTCGCCGGAGATGGCGGCCCCGACGGCGCTGTTTCCGCCGTGAGAGGAAGACACGGTGGAGGAGGAGGTCGTGAGGGGGCTGAGAACAGAGGTGGGCTCCGAGGAGGAAAGAAGTAGCTTCTCTTTTTCGTACAATGAAGAAATCCCCTTCCCTTGAAACTCTTCAAAGGGTAAGGGCATTGCAGACTTTCTACTCTCTTCTTCTTCTTCTTCGAGTTATTGTTGAAACTGTGTGGTATATGGATTGGGAAGGATGCGTGCAAGAAATTAAAGTGGCAAAGTGCGCTTCATCTCTTCTCTCTCTCTTCTTTTCCGTTTCTTATTTTGCTATTTATCAGCTTCTCTCTCTCTCTCTACAATATGTTAATCTTAATAATATCTCCTTTCTTAATCTATGTGTCTTGCATTCCACCACCACTCTTTCACCACGCGCGTGTCTCACCAACTCCTTTTAGTGATAATATATATAAATTGAATTTAGAAAGAATGACTTCGACTGCTTTTTTTCCCTTTTCTGAATTTCATTCTACAAATAGCACTCGTCTTTAAAGTTGGCGTGCGTAAACACTGTTTTGATGACTAATAATTTATTTTTCAATCAATAATTAATGTAAATAGGAAATTATAGTAATCTTGATCGTTGGGTTAAACGAAGCGTAATTTAACTCCAAACATCTCCCTTTAGAGGGAGATGATTTTGCAACTCATCAAAAATCACTTAAACGTAATCTAAGAGAGATGAGGAGGTAGGTCAATAAAACCTTCTCAAAAGATGAAAGAAATGCAATGGTTGCAAGGTCGTGATCGTGGTCATCGAAGCCATGGTGATTGTGGATCTCAAAACTAGACTTTTGTTTAGTTTTGTCAATCTTCCTTATCTTTAAGCTTTAAGTTTTTATGAGCTTTTGGTAGATTAAGTTAAACCTTAATTTTTTTTCTTTTTCTTTTGTGTAATGTTGTAATGTTTTTTTTTAAAAATTAATGAAAACCTTTTAACAAAAAAAACTCCATTGAACGGCTAAGATACTGTTCTTAGACAAAGCAACGCGTGGCTACGATTGATCAGAACAACCACGCTCTTTTTTTTTCGCAAGGGAGGATTTCTTTAATGAATTACTAGAAACTATTTATTTTTAAAAAAAAAACATTACCAAAATTTCCATATTTTGATGTTGTCCTGTTTATTTTTATGTCATACATTGGGGATTATTTTGTTTTCTTATACTTTGTTTTTATGATTAAAACTTTGTGGCTTACAAACTATATTTGGGATACTTTTTTTGTTTTATTTTATCTCAAAGGTGCTGTCGTTTTTTTTTCCTTTTGTGTGATCTTTGTCCTCAATTGGGTGTTTTAGGTTTTGGACAAGCTTTTGGATGATTTTATCAAATCAGCCAATCCATTGTTGAAGCTAAACCACACATCGGATTGCTTACTTTTTTTCATCTACGGACATTAATTTAGATACATATATCTAGACCAAGTGGTGAATGTATATCTTGGAATTACATTGAAAATATCTTTTTAATTTTGTTGTTTTAACAAAATGAATGCTCGTTTATTAGCCCGAATTAATATCTATGAAACTTTCATGTACTAGTTATAAAGAGAATTATATATTACGTGTATATATAAATATACTTTATGTGGTTCATCTTTATTAAGAAAAACAAAAAAAAGTGATTGAAGATCTGTGAATGATGTTTCTTCTGTGACAAGTTAAATGCACGAGAGATCGAGAGAGAAAGGGGGAAATAGTCCTTTATTGAGCAGACAATGGATGAATGTAGCAAGTCACCAATCACCTTATATCTACCAAAATAATATATGAATAATGCAATCAGAAAACAACCAAAAAACGAGGTGGGTGGTTATTTGGCACCATATGATATATATGATAACACTTGTTAAATACCATAAACTGTTTGATGTTAAGTAACTAATTACTCTGTAACAATAAGAAAAGGTTCACTATATTATAGGAGATAGCTCTTAAGTTATATCCATGTTCCCATGTGATTTGCTAACTACTACTCCTCACACTTTTCTCTCTTATATGATTATTGATTATAAATCTCGAGATTATCTCGTGATTATACTTCTTTTCCTACAAACCCTTCAAAATATTAATTAATGTGTTATATACAAAAAGTGTGAAAAACTAACTGAGGTATAGCGATCAACCAACAGTCCTTTAAAACGACACATACATAATAACACCGGCACATTTTCAATTTTGAATAGGCAATGGATGTACAATGATACGTATAACTTGCTTCTTTCATGATATATTTTTCAAATTGGATATCTTGGACTATGTATGTATCATGTATATGATACACATGAATATATGGGTTTGCTTCGTGTGGGTGAAGTAAGTGGTGAAAACATGTTCTTTTCTCTTGTCTCAAGGCACCCTTTACCACAAGCAACCACCCAACCCCACTCAATCCCATAGTTATGATAATTAAATATTACATTTATACATCCCTTAATCATTTTTAAAATGAGAAAGATTTCAGCTTATTGATCCTCCTAAAATTCGGATTTGTATGAAAAGAATAATGATTTGCCATCATTAGAGGGGGGGAGAAAAAAAGTCCGCTAAATATATTAACCCCGTTAAACAATTATTTTTATAAAGAATGACGTGTTAGAGTTTGTATGCATGTAACTATATAAATGATTGCGTCGTCCATTTTGTATTACATTTTAGGATAATGATTAGATTAGACGAAAATTGATCAATTATTACTAAGAGGTCACATGGGACTGATGGGAAAAAAGAAAAGAGAGGAGATTAGTTCTATCGCATTAGACCCAAAGTAATACTGATAACTATGATTAAACAAACCAACCAAGATCGGCGGGAAGGCATTAACAATCACCACAACAAAAAGTTGGTAAGGACATTTCTCCTCCCTAACTATACTATTCCTTATTTTATTAAAGGATTTATTTCATATTTTTCTAATCATTCATCCATGCCCTTAATCTAATCTGAATTCAAATTCGATTATGACAATACTTTGTGATCGAATGTTGAAATAAAAAAAATTTGTGATCGAGTTACTCTAATACAATCCAGTATCTTATTGTTATTTTTATTGTATTCTTCCAAAAAAAAAACCTAATTAAATTTCATGACTTAAAAAAAAACTATATAGCATATAAAATACTTTTGATCGAATGTTGACAAAAAAAAATACTTTGTGATGGAGTTACTCTATTAAATTTCATACCTTAAAAAAAAAAAACTGTATAGCATATAAAATAACTAAATGCTAGAAAGATAAAGTGGATCACAAATAATATAATAATATGGGCTTTCCAATTAGACTTGGATGTGGGCTTTTACATGGCCATCATAATTGTCCACACGATTTTTTTTCACGGCAAATGTAGAAAAAAACTTGTGAATAATATCAAAGGACCCCTCTAGTCATAGAGTCCAAACTATTTTCCCCCAAACTTTTGATCTTGACTAAACCCCCTAAACTTATAATTTTAATCACTAATCCACCCAAACTATCTGATTCAAACTAATTCCACATCTACAATTAAATTTGTCAAATCGAGTTCAGTTACTCAAAATCGCGTTTTCTGATTTGCGATTACCCGGATCCGATTATAAACCCGATTGACAAATAATCCGACCCGACAAATTAAAACAAAAACGACCCAGTAAATCAAAATCGCGAGGGAAAATTGAATTGGGGTTTATCGTGTTTTGGGGTTCGTCGATCGGTAAGGTTCACCGATTTGGCTTCGTTTTCTGGAAATCGAGGAGGACCACTTCGTGTTTAGAGAGTGAGAGGGGACAGGTCGTTCATCTTCTTCATGTATGGATATTGATCATCATTTGGCCCGTGTTGTCTGGTTTGAATGGGATTTTGTTTGATGTTTATTATTGGCTCAGTTCATGTGTCTGCATGCTAGCAATTGGAAAAGAAAAGCAAACTTAAACAAGTCTCCATTTTACCACAAAGCAAACGTCAGGAGATGGCCAAGAGAACTATTTAGAAAGTAGGTGTGGCCGTGTTATAGGAGTTGTCGCGTAGCTTTGCGACAAGCTCGTTCATTAATTTCTTCAGTAATGTTTGAAAACTATGTTGTTATGTTGCTTAAGGTTTGAGAACAATCATGTTGTTTGTGTTTATGTATGTAATGGATCACGGTTTTGCTATGTTAAAGGACTGAGTTCTCACTTGTTGAAGTCTTATGTTCATTCAAACAGAGTATTCTCTTTGATTTGTAAGCATCCTTATATCAAGGATCATATTATGTAAGAGACACCTAATTCGTTTTATACATCGTCACATTCCTTAATAAATAGAGATGGTGATTCGCAAAAGACGTTGACACATTGTTTTACAATCAACGTGAAACAAAATACAAACTCAGAGATTGTGATTTCCTTGAAAGCTGTCGAGATCTTTCTCAGCGGCCTCTCTGATTTGTCTTTCTCTATCTCTCTCTCCTTCTCTTGATTTCAGTTTCTTCTGTGATCTTTCGATTGGTATATGATTTGCCGCATAATATACTTTGTTGCGGGACGACTCAAAACTAGATTTGCTCACATTAAATCGATGAACCTTACCAATCGACAAACCACAAATCCTCGAACCCTAAAACACGATAAACCCAATTCAACTTTCCCTCACGAGTTTGACTCATTGGGTCAATTTTTTGTTTTAGTTTGTCTGGTCGGATTTTTTGCCAATCGGGTTTAAAATCGGATTCGGGTAAACGCGATTTTGAGTAACTGAACTCGATTTAACAAATTTAATTGTAGATGTGGAGTTAGGTTGAATCAGATAGTTTTGGTGGATTAGTGATTAAAATTACAAGTTTATGGGGTTTAGTAATGAGGTCAGAAGTTTGGAGAGAAATAGTTTGGGCTCTATGACTAGAATGGGTTTTACGCAGTCAACCCTATAATATCATTCAAATTTTTGTACCCAGACATTAATTGGAAATCGAATTCTAAAAACAAGAAACTCCATGAACAACTTGTACTATCAAATTTTGTAAAAGCCTCGACGTTATATTCGCTCGCCAAATGATCAGAAATGGTGTTTTAAATTCGTGAATGGAGGATAATGTGGAAGATATGTAAGGAATATTTCATTTTTCTATTATGTGATCTTATATTTATCCGTTTTCTATTAAAATATTGTTATTCCTTAATATATTTGGTGACCAATTATTAAATTGGAAATAAATGAGTGAATTCATAATCAATTTCTATTTGATAGACGGCTGAGATTAATCATAAGGAAACTCTAAAAATGAATTAAGTCATCTCTCCACCTATAAGTATATATATTAGTCCATCATAAAAACATCCAAAAACAGAATACATAAAGTTTATAGCAAGGGGGAGAGAAACATAAACTTCTATCTAAGAAATATCGTTTAAACATAAACTTTTATCTCAAAGATACCGTTCAAACATAAACGTCTTCCATTCAAGATACCGTTCATGAATACCTATCTATAACAATGAATGAGGTACTTCGCTAACCCTCCTTTCGATTATATTATATAATTGATCTAGAGGTTTGAAAATCTTAGGGTTCATAAAAAATTATGTTACAAGATAGATTCTTGGTTTACCTCAACTAAAAACATAAAACATACTATTGAAGATCGGACATATCACAATCCGACGACGATGTAACTACATGCGTCAAGGGCTGTGATGTTGACTGTGCAAATGCAGATGATCCCACATCTTTAAATAATTTCTTTCTTTTTTAACTATTTGAAGGCTCTAAGTATTTAAGTTGAAAAAAAAAATTAAGTTTTTGCACAAAAAAAAAAGCCTAAATTTAAAATTTATAAAAATATAGACCATCATTTGGGAAAATCAGCACAATATTTGTGGAGCCGGACCTGCATCAGATGCGGAGGTAGAATCCAACAGTTGCTTCGGAGATCCACTTTATTTATTTGCGAAATTGCAATCTCTCGGGATTGTCATAAGAGCCTATCCATTTTCTCTTTCTCGAATTTATTTATTTAAAAAAAAAAGTAGACTGACTATCTCCCTCCCAGCCAAAAGTTTATCTTCTGTGGTTTTAAATTGATTTTCGTCGGTTTAGATGTTTTAAATCTAAAGAAAAACGATGAATTTTTTTTATTTTTTTTTTATTTAAACTCAAAAGTAAATCGCATAAAACTAACAAAAGCATGAATATGAATCACAATAATAAAAGAAAGAAGATAACAATTGGTTTAAGATCAACAGACGAATCCCTGAGGAAGAGTCTTGCCGCAAGAGTTGAGAAGCAAAGTGAGAGCAACAGGAATCTTGACTGGAGCGACTCCGACAAGGCTGGTTTTAAGGGCGGTGCAGAGACAGACGGCGGCTTCAAAATCAGCCAAACCTTTGACGAGTGAGCAACACTCTTGGCTTGGCGGTGTACCGATGACCTCATAAACCAGACCTAACCAGCTCCCACACACTCCAAACTTGACCGTGTCTCTCGGACATTTCATGGAGCCTTGTTTTGTGGGAGGAGGGCATTGCTTGACGGCTTGACAAAAGGAGAATGTTATGTTGAGGAGTAGCAAGACGACAAGCGATCGCCAAGCTTTCGGGTTAGCCATCTATTTTGAAGCTTATAGCTATGGGATACCAAAGAAGAAGAAGAAAAAGAAGAAGAAGAGAGACCTTTAGTTTGCTATCTTTCTTTCTTTCTTAGGGCCATTTAACTATTATCATCGTCGTGCCTTTGTGGCTACAATTGTTTGTGTTATCTCTCGTCTTTGTCTTCTTATCGAAATTGAAATACCAGGCGAATGTTTTCCGATCTCTCAGAAAATATGATTGTTGTTCTTGTTCGAAAACGACACAATATCTGATGGATTGATCATACATGACGAGTATATAAAATTCCTTGGGAGGCAAAGTTTAATTTTTTCGTTCTTTTAAACCCCTTGGAAAGAAGTTAAGGATAAGAAAGACCTAGCTCTATATAATATTC
The DNA here is from genome assembly GCA_002933915.1 of Eutrema heterophyllum. NCBI lineage: Eukaryota > Viridiplantae > Streptophyta > Magnoliopsida > Brassicales > Brassicaceae > Eutrema > Eutrema heterophyllum. The sequence goes on from PKMM01056681.1 coordinate 57,638, forward strand.
AAGAAATAAAGTGGAAACAAAAGAAGAAAGAAAGGAAAATGGGGTTGATAAGAAGCTACTTGTCCTTCGTCTTCGGAACCATCTGCGGGATTTATATAGCGCAGAGCTACAACGTCCCAAACGTTGAAAAGGTGGCTTAAGCTGGCTATTCCATGGCCAAGCAGATCGAAGAGAGATACCGCAAGACAAAGACCAAGCCCACGCAACAAGACTTCCAAGACTAACAAAACATGTCACTCACTTTCTTCTTCTTACCTAAATCTCTTTTCCCTTTAGGACACTTGTATGATGAATCTTTTCCTTTTTAATAATTCCAAACAAGTTTCTTTATATATTCTTTAATCAAACTGATTTGATTCCAATCATACCAACGCCTTTTGAGATCTTACTACTACACACTCTAACTGGGCTTTAACCAATTTTAAATAAACTTTGCACAAAATCACCTCCCCGTGCCGGTGCTACAGCTACTACTGATTTTACAGCTTCAAATGAAGGAACCCCAAAGAAAAGAACACATCGATTATAAGAAATTCTGGTTAAAAAAAAAAACAAAAAAGGAAAAAAAGCTTTGCAAGATTTTTAATGGTGATTAAAAGGATGATGATGAAGCTAACCCCATAGCGTTTTTATTTATTTATGTCCGGTTCAAGATGTAGCCAATCACGCAGCCGAGCAGACCCACCAGCAGCATCAATACCAAGGAATGACCACCCGACTGCTTCAGGCTTGAATCTTTCCTCAGCATTTCCTGATGAATACACATTATATTATTCCTTTATGAAGATTAAGCAAAGATGGCTGAGTGTGCAACCCGTACCAGTTCCTCTCGGAGCTTCTGACTTTGTTGTAGAGCACTAGTCTTCTCCTCCGTCAATTTGTAAATCATGGACCATGCCTGAGCAGACATAATGATGTTGAGATAGACAACAGTATACATGTAGAAATCTAAAAGACAAGACTGTGAGCATTACCTCGGAAGATTTCTCATTTGTTTCTTCTAGCGTTCTCGACACCTGAAACAAGAACATAACACATTAGTTTTCTTAAACTATCTCTGGGGTAACAAAGCAGGTATCATATCATCTCACGTCATCAAATAGTGAGCCAGTTTGAGACCCAATCTCGTTGACGGAAGTCCTTGGAGAGTTGCCTTCTTCAGATCCTTCTGGGACAGGTGAAGGCGGATTAGCAGGGATGTAAACAACCCGCAATTTGAAATCTTCAATCACTCTACCCGCTTCCTTGTTGAACTGCAGAAACAATTAATGTAAAAACAAAAAAAACAAAAGAGAGAGCAGAGAGTGCAATCATCTAATCTTGAGAAGAAGCAATGGAGTGTGTCAAACCATTTCAGCGAGAACTTCTTTGGAAGTTGTACCGTCTGAGACAATAACACTCTGAACAAGGAACTTGTCTTTGCAATGCATATCCAGAGGTGCCTCTTTCTGGGCTTGCATCGTCACTGAAACCAAACACAATTCAACCGTACTAGTTAATTCAGTTGCCTCTGTATCAGTTATTAGTTGGCATGAATCGAATCGATAGAGCAAAATGTTGAACAGAGAGTTTCTCGATTCCATTAGAATTAGAAAGAAAACCTGTTACATTGCAGGAATCCCCGGGCAAGACAACGCCGGTGTTTGGACGGACACAGTATTTTCGAGGATTAGTTGTTTTAACCTGTTATGTTGTGTTGAATTGAACCAAACAAAAAAAAATTAAGAATAACATCATCATCATCAGATCAAGTGCAATCGAACAAAAACCTTTTCTTTTTTTTTACCTTAAATGCGACAACTTTAGCTGTCTTGTTGGTCAATTGCATAGAACACGAGCTTTGCTTCTTCAACTCAACTTCACAAGGTAAAACCAAATCAATCGTCAAATGAAGAATACCAAATTCGATTCGACAGAGACTAGAAGCATCAACCAGAAGAAAGCCACATGATATTTTGGAAGAGCCAACAGGAATTGGAATCGAAACCCATCCGGAAACTCATTCGCAAGGGATCATTATTAAAACAACAACAACAACAAAAAAAACTTACAAGGGAACTTAAGCTCTGTAGGATGGATATTGACGAGATCTCCGGTCGTCATGATTCTAGATCGAATTCGAATCCCACACGAAATTGATTCTAGGGTTTACTGACAATCGAACAAATTTCGATTTGATCAGAGAGCAAAAAAAAATAAAACAGTAGTATCAATGGAAGGAACATCGCTTTTGACGGTCACCAATTGACTGTGATTTTTGTTTTGCGTAAACGACCGTTACGTTAGCCGGTTAACAAACAGAGCTCTTGTTGTTTGAAGATGACCGAAATAACCCCGACCTCTCAAAGACCCGCGGGTAAACGATCTATTTCCCCACGAAAAATCCTTTATCTAGCCAGATCCCCACCGAACTATGCATTCTGTTTACTTCTCCACAAAATCAAAGTTAAAGACTTATTTCCCCCCGAAAACAAAGTTCGAAACTTAAATCCCCATAGAGCTCGGTTTAAGACGGTTTACTATTTTCTAATTATGGTTAACCATCTAAAACCTGACTCTTAACCGATTACGACCCGATTACGATTATTAAACCACATATTATACCCAATTTACTTACCCATACCCGAGAAAACATAAAACCCCAAAAACCAGAAAATTACAAACCCTATATCAAAAATCCCCAAATTTTTAGAACCCTAGAAAAAAAAACGAAAGCATCGCCGGCAGAGAAGATTGAAGTCGACATCAATGGCTCTAGTCACTCGAGTCACTCGAGATTTTGGCGAATATAACTTTGATGAAGAAGCAGTGGATAGAGATGAGTTCGAAATCGAGCAGATGGTGGAGGCATTTGTTGATGAGCCTTCGATCCACCACGACGTGATTCCAGAGAGCGATTACGAGGGAGAGAAATCTCAGAAGACGCCGACAGCAGAGACCCACATCAGACGTGGTGATGGGAGATTGTACAAGCACCAAACATTCTTCAACGGAGTGGCTTTCAAGGAGTGTGTTCTCGACTATGCATTGAGAACATGTCGAAATTTGAAGCAATCCAGGTATGATAAGGATAAGATAGCATTTAAGTGTGTTGGTAGTGATCGTGAAGGTGTTGGATGTTCGTGGAAAATTTATGCTTCAAGTCTACCTAAAGATCCTCTGTGGAAGGTTAGGGTCTTTGAAGATAAACATTGTTGTGTGCCTAATGGAGAGTGTGAGATGCTAAAGGTGCCACATATAGCTAGGTTGTTTCTAGACAAAATTCGTGATGAACCGGAATACTTCATGCCCATGAAGATTGAAGAAACTGTTCTAGAGAAATGGGGAATCACCGTGTCTAGGCCTCAATGTCAGGCTGCTAGGAAGACGGCATTGAGGTGGATTGATTGTGAATACGATCTTCACTTTGCCCGTTTAAGAGATTATGCGGCTGAGTTAGTTCACTCAAACAAGGAGTCGACAGTGGTGATTGATACATTGATAAATGCATAAGGTAAAAAGGAGTTTAATAGGTTCTACGTGTGCTTTGATGTCATCAAAAAAACTTGAAAAGAGACATGTAGGCCATTGATAAGAGTTGATGGCAGCTTCCTCAAACACAAGATCAAGGGACAGTTATTGGTTGCATTAGGAAGAGATGCAGATAATCGTATATATCCAATAGCATGGGGTGTTGTTCAAGCAGAAAATACGGATAACTGGTGCTGGTTTGTGAAGATGTTAAAGGCTGACTTAGGTCTTAATGATGGTGATGGTTTTATCATGATCTCGGATAGGCAAAAGGTATGTACTTTTGTCTTTCTGTCTTTCTTTTTGCTGTTTTTGTCTTGCTGTTTTCAGTTTACTTTAACTTGTTTGTGTTTCTGTTTCAGGGCTTGATTACAGCTGTCCAGTTAGAGCTACCAAAGATAGAGCATAGAAAGTGTGTTAGGCACATCTATGCTAACTTAAAGAAGAATCATGGGAGTAAAAAAGACATGAAGCCATTCATATGGAGTTTGGCTTGGAGCTACAATGGAGCAGAATTCGAAGAACGCTTGGATAGGATTCGCTGCTATGACAGTGGCGTCTATAATGATGTTCAAAAGACAAATCCCAGGAGCTAGTGCAAAGCATTCTACAAGCTGAGAAACTATTGTGAAGATGTGGAAAACAACTCCACTGAGTCTTTCAACAACACAATTAGAAAGGCAAGGGAGAAGCCATTTGTGGCGATGCTAGAGATGGTCAGAAGACTTGCTATGGCACGTATTGCCAAGAGATCTGCTATATATCACGATCACAAAGGTATGTTTTAGGTTCTGGTTTGTGTTTCAATATATGGTTTTAGTGTTTTGTGTTTTTAATTTCTGGTTTTTGTTGTTTTAGTGTTGCTGGTTTTAGTGTTTTAGTGTTTGAATTTTTGGTTTTTGTTGTTTTAGTGTTGCTGGTTTTAGTGTTTTAGTGTTTGAATTTCTGGTTTTTGTTGTTTTAGTGTTGCTGGTTTTAGTGTTTTAGTGTTTGAATTTCTAATTTTTGTTGTTTCAATTTCTGGTTTTTGTGCATGTGTTTCAGGGATTTGTACGCCATATGTAACTAAGTTTCTAGCAGCTGAGAAAAAGAAAGCTGATGAGTGCAGAGTGACTACAAGCACAAATGGTGAATATGAAGCAAAGCTGAGTGGTTGTTCTTACCAGGTGAACTTGGAGAAGAGGAATTGCAGCTGCATGAAGTTTCAGATATGTGGCATCCCTTGTGAGCATGCTTATGGAGTGATTATTCATAAGAAGAAAGTCCATGAAGACTTCGTATGTCACTGGTTCCGTACATATATGTGGAAGAGGAACTACATGATTGACTTGTTCCAGTGAGACGTGTTCCGTTTTGGCCTTCAACAGATGCTCCTAATGTACACATTCCGCCTGAGCTGCCACAACCTGGGAGGAAGAAGATCACTAAGGCTGATAAAAAGAGGAAGAAATGTGTGAACGAGTCTCCAACAAAGAAGAATTACAAAGTGAAGAAGAGAATAATGCATTGTGGAATATGTGGTACAGCCGATCACAACTCTAGGTTTCACAAAAAAACTACTCAAGCTACTTCTCAAGGTACTTCTCAAGTTACTTCTCAAGTTCAACCGCAAGCTTCTCAAGCTATTTCTCAAGGTCAACCGCAGGCTTCTCAAGTTGGTTCTCAAGAACAATCGCAAGCTTCTCAAGGTGAACCTTCTCAAGGTATACAAAGTAAACTCTTCCCATGGATAACATGGGAAGAATGAGGAAGATGGATCTGTTTTTCAAGCTTTAGGTGGTGGTGGGTCTGTTTTTCAAGAGCAGGTGGTGGTGGGTCTGTTTTAAAAGTTTTAGGTGGTGGTGGGTCTGTTTTTCAAGCTTTAGGTGGTTGTGTTAGTTTTTAATGTTCTCGGGTCAGTTTTTAAATGTTTTTGTGTCAGTTTTTGTGTAACTCATTGTCGGATAAAAGTTTGAATTAATATGATATTGTTGTCTTTACTTTTGACCACTCTTTTGTTATTGACTCTATTTTTTAATAGTCTTCAATGCTTATTTGTTTTCTTATTGATTCCATCCACTATAATAAGATAAGATAAGTTGAGACAAAAGCAGAAATTGAAGATCACTACAATCCAACAATCACCATGTTCTTCAATCCAAAAATAAAGACAAAAGCACACACATACAACCTACTACTGCCATAATCCGAAAATGAAGACAAAAAAAGTGAAAAAAAAAGACACAACAATCACTATGTTCTTCATTCCGAAAGCACCATTTTCTTCAGCCTACTAGTGTCATAATCCCAACAATGAACATACATCCAATGACCACTAGCAACATCATCTTCTTCATACCATATTTGGCTTCAACCAACACGTCTTCAACCCTATCAAATATCTCCTTTTCGAGCTTCATTTGCACTTTTTCAAACACCATCTTCTCAAAAGCCATCTCATCTCTTGCAACATGTTTCATCTCTTGCTCAAGTCTCGAATTTTTGAATTGCAATGTCTCAATCTCATCTAACAGTGCCTCGTCAACCCATTTGAAGATGTGAGGATCATTCGCAAGCTACAATTCACCATCGACAACTATAAGAACCAAGTCACGATTTAAAGCAACATCTCACAAATCATAAAATCATTGAGATTGCCTTCTTTGAGAAAGCATAAGCACACCGGTAGTACCGCCGGTAAGGGTTGTGCTCCGATTGCGATATCAAACCCAAGATTTGTTGACCACACCAACACCTCGTAGGAACACCCACGATTCTTCCAGTTCTTGGACGAACGGATCCACTCTTACCTCCAGATACATTACTCGACGATCCAGACATCACTTCTTGGACGAATTAGCAAAATCGATTCTAGGGTTCTTAGATTTTTCAATTTTCGATTTGGGGATTTCTGAGAATTTAGGGATTTTAAGTTTAGGAAAATACGGGTGGGATTTTAACTCGGGTCGGGTTGTAGACGTTTGGATCGGGTTTTTTTGGTTTGGTTTCGCGGTTAAATGGTTTAGGTTCGGGTTTAGCTCAAAAATCGTGGAAACCGACATCCGTGGGGAAATAAGTCTCGAACTTTGTTTTCGGAGGAAAATAAGTTTTTAACTTTGATTTCGTGGGGAAGTAGACAAAATGCATAGTTCGGTGGGGATCTGGCTAGATAATAGATTTTTCGTGGAGAAATATATCGTTTTCCCAAGACCCGCCTGGATATCGAAGGGTAGCTCTGGTATTTCCTCGCAGCTGGCCCTCGATTTTAAATATAAAAATAAATGTGCACCGTTATTTAAAGACCGTCCCTTCTCAATTCAAAATCTATATATTTCTCTTACTGGGTGTTTCATTAGCTTTTGGTCAAAAGAACTCAGTTTATCCTCTACAGATTGGATCAGAAACTGCTTTTGGGCTGAGAACAATAAATGGCTTCCATAAAGCCCAATGGACACCATAGGCAGTAAGCTCATTTTTTCTTTGATAAACCTCGAGTATGAAAAAAAGACATTATCCATAAATTTATGTCGAAGCTAGCTACTGCCTACTCTCTACTGCTTTTGATAATAATAAATATATACACGGCTTAAATATAAATCAGTTGAAGATACCTTTCCAACGGAAAATTGTACATTAGTTCCGAAATTTCTAACAAGAAAAATCTCCCATCATAATTTCAGCTCAAGATTTAAGATTTTAATTGGGAAGGTGATCAGAAACGAAGAACCTTAATTAAAGAAAAAGTAAGGCCTAGTAGCTAGCTAGTTATGGGTCACACCAACATTGGCAGCTGAGCCGTAGAAGCCTTCTCTTCCCAACATCACATCCTCTCCTCCTTCCTGCAAAATTCAAAATCATACAATAAACTTCAATTCTACGGCTTAAGTTTTAATGATGACATATGTAAAGGCTAAGGATGATAACCTGCTGGCGCACGTTAGCCTTCTTGGTGGGAGGATGATCAGGCATGAGACCAAAGTGTATGTGAGGGAAATGAGCCCACTGTTTCACACACCAAAGTGTATATATTCTAAAACTTTAGCTAAAATTGAAATACTAAACTTCTATATATAGCTTTTAGATTTTTTTTTGAAAGAAAAAGGTGTTTTGTCACTTATTTGCCGGGAACTTTTGCAGATTTTAATTAGCTCCTCCCAACGGGAATCGTACTGCGGGCACACAACAGGACACATACCCAAATTGTTGGTTAGATGCCACTAGTCCAACACCACGTTGGTTTTTAATATTACATTTTTTTTGCCAAAAATGTTCACATTTTAAACCAAAGATAAAAAAAAAAAAAAAAAAGGTTTTGGCATCTCTATATATGTGTATATATATATATATCTCTTATATTAACAAAACAAACCAAACTAATTAAATATATCTGCTTGGGGCCTTTATCGAAAGTAACCCTAGACTGGAGGATCCTGACTCCTAAGGCTATTCTAAATATATATATATATATATATATATGCTGGACAAGACTTATATCTTGTGGATTATTACGTATGGTGACAATTTTGCTTTTTGTTTTCCCTAAAGCTAACGGAAGAATCATCAATGTGTAGCTTCACAATATCTACGAGCTGCCAATTTATCTTATTATTATAAATCAATCCTCATACATTTCCCTAACGACTAATTTCTAGGTTTATATATGTATAATATACCAAATTTAGTAATAAAAGTAAAGGAGAGAGGATTTAAACAAAGAAAAGAGAGGGAAAAAAAGAAGGGAAATGTACATTTTTGGCAGCAGCACTGAAGGCCTCTCTGTGGCTGATATCAGGGTTGCCTGCCTTTATACGTTGGATCTCCTCCCTGTCAAATGTTTTTTTTATTATAATCTGTCACATCCAATTTAATTATGTGTAAATGATTAATTAGGGAACTTATCCATATTAAGCAAAGGAATAAATACTTGATAAATCGGTTGTAAGCAGATGGTACTCTTTGTCGCTTCTCTGGGGCTGCTTTTCCACATACAAACAAACAGAACAGTATCATTTTTTTAATATAAATTAAACCCTTTTTCAAAAAAAAAAAATATTATATTTTTATTTTTAGATATTGTGTCTCCCTCACAAATAATAATATCGTCCTCTCTCTCTCTCATCACTTTGCTCGTTATCATCATCACTTCATCATTATCTTTCTTACGATCTACCTCCAAAAAATATATATCAATTGGGGTTTAGCTAGATTTCCGGGGGATAAATATATGAGTTACTAATTTTTTTCATTTGCCGAGGAAATTGTTTTCTGTCAAAAACAAAAAAACGAGAACTCACACACCCAGGAAACAAAAATCAAGTTAAAACTCACAAAATAATAATAATAATAAAAAATTGAATAGGAGACTCTTTGGAGGTTCTCTACTGTATCTATGAAAGGGAAATGAAACGTGAAAGAATCTAAATAGGAAATGAATGAATGGGTAGGGTTTTTTCGACAATTAGGTTTTTTTTGGTTGGTTCGAGATGCTGAAATAATTGAAGATATAGAAGATGGAATGTTACGTTTATTGGCTGGTGGTGGCCGAGGCATTAACTCCTGCGGATCGACTCTTCCGTTGCGAGTGGCCATAACCAAAGACTCGTTGGAGTGGTGAGCTGCTGCCTGATGGCTCATCATCATGTTCATGTTTATATCCTGCCCTCCGTTTCGCATCTCCTCCTAATTAACAGCAAAGCAACATCGACAACAACAACAACAAACAGAATAATTGTCAAAAATGACAAATCAAACTAAACTTCTTTCATTTAATGTTTCTCCAAGAAACCCTAATTTGCCATTACCATTGTGGATTGTTTGTATTCAACAAGAACCAAGTCGTAGAAGTTAGATCTAACATATGACGCTAACCAGTTATTTGAACGTTTTTGGATTTAATTTCATAAACACATGTGTTTCTCAAGGATCACTGATAAAAACCCTAAATATTACCCTAATTTTAATGATGAAAATGCAAAATAAAAGAAAAAAACCTAATTTCCATTATTGATGAATAAAAGTGATGTACCGAGTGATTGGGGGGAGGAGGAGGTAAGAAGGAGTGACCAAGGTTGGAAACGGAGGGAAGAAGAAGAGCTCTCATGTTCACAGTCACCGACAAAAGGTTTGAACAGTGGCCGCATCTCACCGTCACCGTCTTGAACAAACTACTCGGAGGAACACTCACCTGCCAATATCACACACATTAATTCATTCATGTGTGAGACCCTAGCTAGAAACTTTTGATATATAGATACAAATAGACGAGGATAAGAATCCAAATTTACAGCGAGGACGGTGTCGCAGAAGCGGCAATGGACGTAACAGAGCTGGTCTGAAGATAAGATGTGGTCCGGTGGATAAGCTGGAGCTGAGGAGGACGACATGGACATGCTCGACATAGACTCTTTTTTCTTTTTCTTTTTCCTTTTTACAAACAAAAAAGAAAAAAAAAACACGAGTAAGAGGAGGGTTTGATTTGATTGAAAAGATATGACTGATCGATCAGATAGAAGTGTAGATTCTTCTTCCCCCACACTTTGTGACAATCGTGTTAGTGTTGGGTGATGAGCAGTACCTTATATATGTTAAGTAGTTCTTCAGAAGTTAAAGACTAAAGTCCAGAGAGAGAGAGAGAAGAGTAGAGAAAGAACGGTGGAGAATATAGAGGAAGATGTGGTAGAGAGAGAGAGAGAGAGAGAGAGAGATTTCTATTTATGTAAATATGAAGAGACACTGCACCTAAACAAATTGGCAACATGTGATGAAGAGACCATTGTAGAGATAAGCTACATACCTGCATTCTCATTTACTATACCCCTTTGAACCGGTATTTTCTTTTTTTCCAAATCCATCCTTTTCTTCTACTAAACCGGATAGAAATATGTTGTGACTATTTTATCAGATCAAATCGATCCTCCCCCCC
>PKMM01056681.1:68066-296956 GCA_002933915.1 Eutrema heterophyllum
CCCCCAAAAATTGTTAACATCGTACGTGGTGCTTGAGATACTTTGCTATATTTAATTTATGATCCAGTTGTATCTCTGGTCGGTGCGGAATAAACAAAAAAATTTCAAAGTTTTTAAAATACAAGTTTTTGTGCAGCATCAAACACAAGTATACACGATAAACATGTTCACCTTTTCTAATCAATTATTTAAACCGCATGTAGGCGGAAAAAACAAAACTTAAACTTGGATAGAGTCGTGACACAAAATGATATACATAGGAATATAGAGAGAGTATGTCAACTGGATATCGGCGTAGCTGAATAATAAAATAGCGGAATTAATAGGAAGAAAATAAAACTTAAAACGCCAAAAACTATTATTTATTAGATGAATGAAGTTTTGTAATAACTAGTTACAAGTTTAAACGTGCGGGATAGTTTGGAACATAGCTTATTATAATTTTCACTTTTTATTCTTTGGGCTTAATTTAGTGAATGATATGTATTCGACGGAATCATGTTCCAAAATGTGAAAACGTGAAAAAACTATACATACCATTCAAGTCCTATATATTATATAGGGAACAAAAAAGGGGCATGGAATTGACGAGGATATTATGAGTGTTTATTAAAATGTCTTACATTCGGAAGTGGAGATAAATTTAACATGTTAAAGTTTGAGTTAAAAATTCATGAATCTTCAAAAAAAAAATTGGTTAAGCATTTTGTTACATGGTTCGCACTAGAGTAATAAAATTGGTGCTATGGTGTCTACGCAAAATCCTTGGCACATGAAGTAGAAAGGAGTCAAGATGCATGTTTTGTTTTTACATGCACACTTGCAGTGAATCCAAGTTAATAGTTTGAAAACTATAATATATTGAGTTCAGTACTATACATGTTTGAAAGAAAAGAAAAGAAGATAATGTAAAATAAACGAACATCCGAAGTGAAATCTAAACTGGTTACGGTTTGAAACTTTGAATTGAATTGGAAGAATTTTTTTATTTTTTTATAAATGACGCAAAGTTCGATGAAGTGGGAGAGAGAAGGAGAGGAAAGGGACTTGTGCATGGAAGTGATTAAGCAAAGGCTCATTCATCAGTTGTTTTCACAGTTAATAACGTTTCTGCCACACCACTCTTTCCCTCGATCCTCGTCAATTCCATGCCCCTTCTTTTTTTGTTTTGTTTTGTATATATACTCTCTCTATATTCCTATGTATATCATTTTGTCATCATTATTTCAATTTGCCCGCTAGTGTGTCGTTTCACTAAATTCCATTATGCAGGATCACCATTTGTGGTAATTATTCAGATTTTCGTGGTAATTATACTAGCTAGGTCATAGTAAAATTAAATCCGATTATGGCAATCCGATTACCCAATGTATGAAGTATTGAAACCAGATTGATTATGGCAATTCGATTACACAATAAAGTAGATACATAAAATATGATATTTGGAAGTCAAATACTATCACACTAGATAGTAACTTGCGCTTTCCACAGAGTAAAATATCTAGAGATTTTTTTCTAATATCCGAGTTTGAAATGAAAATATGGACTATAAGAATTTAAAATTCTGAATCTAATACATAAGTCTTTTGTAAACTATTTGAGCCACAATGATATAATAGATATTGTTTAAATTTGATGAGATTTGTGCCTAAAAATCAAATAATACGAAAAAATAATCGAAAAACTCTAAAAATACATAAAATCATAAAATATAATAGTAGTATAAACATTTTCTTATTTCGTTCTTGTAGTATTTTTCCAAAATTTAACATATTATCTTAATATGCGATTGATTTTAAGAGTTTCTGAAAGTGTTTTACACACTAAAAATTGGAATAATAAAAAATTAGTTTCAAAAATTGTGAATCAAACATCTCGAAATTGGATTTACTGCAAACAAATATACTATATTGGTGTAAAATATACTTTTATATAGAAATAAAACTATTTTTTATAACAATGTAGAGATAGAATTGTAAAATATAATGTTATGTATAGTGCATTTCACTATTAAAATAAATTAACTCTAACAATTTTGAAAATAAAACTACATGTGAATAAGATTTAGCATAAATAATAGGAATGATTAAACTAAATAAAATAAATGACTAACTTTTGAGTCGATTAGAACTATCTCGATCGTTAGTACCAACAACAATATGATATTGTTTTGCAAAGTCTTATGATATTCACCTTTATTTTCACATATTCTTCAAAAGTTTCAAATCAAAGATTGAGTAAAAAAAAAAGAATCATGAGAAACAAAGATTATAATTAGATCAGAAATGCTACTTTTTAAAAAATGATGAGTAAAATGTTTATGGAAGACATTTCATCTTATATAGAGTCTAATCATAGGGTTTCCAAATAATGTTATATAGATATTCAAAAATTTGAAAAATTGTTAAATAATCAATAATAGACAGAAATAATTGCAAAATATGTTTGATAACTATATTAGTTAACAACCAAATTCCATCTGCATTATATTTGCAAATTTTTGTCACTTATATTTTTGTCTTATCATTTTCTAACGTAAGTTTCATCTAATTTGAATATAATTAAATGATGATATTTATAGTGCCAAAACTTAAAATGAATTCCAATTTCAAAGCACATAAATATGTTTTGTTTATTTTTATTGCAATGTTTCTATGGAATGATGATATGAAATTATTTTTGCAGAATTTTATATTCATTAGTAAATGAAGAAATGGAAATACGGTTTTGCATTATGAAATAGGTACGTGATTTAAATGATATTGATATAGATTTTTGTTTGTTATCGTTAAGGTTCTTTTAAATGGTTAAACTACAATGATTTTCTCAAAAGTATAAAAAAATACAAAATAATCGATAAAAATATTGAATGCGTAGTTTTAGTTAAATAATTTTGTCAATTATAAATAAATAGTTTTGGTAAATATGAAATTTGTAAGAATAATATTTTTCACATTAAAAAAAATCGAAAACAAAATTTTATTTTAGAAATGAAATAACTTATAAAATAATATTGATTTAACAGTGTATATAAAATCTCATAATAAAACTTATATGATTATGCATATTAATCAAATAAAACATAAGTTTAATGTGAATGACATGAATGCAATTATTCTAGTAAGTGAAATCTTTTTACAAAAATATATTGAGAGGATATATGATTATGCAAATTAATCAAGTGAAACATAAGTTTAATGTGAATGACACTAATGTAATTATTCTATTAAGTTAAACCTTTTAAAAAAAATCTCATGAGAAGCTCTATAGTGATGACACATCATCATGACACAATTGTAAATCACCTATTAAACCAAAGTTTTTTTTTACCAGTCTTTCTCAATTAATATATAAGGGATATATAGTTTGAATAAACATAATATAGTTAAATATGTGCAACTTATTCTTTTTTTTAACAAGGTTTAATTATGTGCACTTAAATAATTGTATCGAGTTTTTTTTTAGGTACTAATATACTACTAGTATCAAATAAAAGAACATGAATGCAGAGAAAGACGGAACATTAAAATCGAGGACGACAAAAGGCGTCGAAGTTGACTAATTATAAAATGTAATAATCGCAAAATCATGCAACGGAAATTAAAGCAAAAAAGTTCAAAAAAGAAGAAGCTTATTTAAGAACATATACTGTTTTATTTCGGATTTGACCATTCATATCTCACTCTACCTCTTACGCTACAGAGCTAGGCATGTATAGTTGTCAGCGACGACGCGCGACAGAGATCTCTTTTTAATTTCTTGCTTTCTTGTAAAACACATTCCATTGTTTTACAAACACACAAAAAAAAAAAAATTGTTACAAAATCATTTATTATAAATTCTTCTTCTTCTTCTTTTTTTTTTTTTTTCTTTTCCACCGCCTGAATAGGTGAGAAAGAAGAGAGAGAGAGAGCTGTCATTTCTCACACAAACACTTTGGAAAACAATCAACATCTGAGTATATATGCAATGCACGTGTATATGTCTCTCTTTCTCTCTATTCTTTTTCATTAACATTCCCGTTTCTAGCCACTTCTTGGCCGTGCCACGGCGCTTTTACATTTTTACCAGGCATCCATATATTTTCAAGACCTCTAACAAAACAGAACTACATATATCTTGCACAATTTTCTGTTTTGTTCAGGTATTCCAAATATATAATCAACTTATATGTTTTTTTTTTCTTTCTTTTGTGTCAAATGTCAAGTTATCAACAAATAAATTTTACGTTTTATGTGGATGAAATGTACATCCGCATGTATAATATTGTAACACATGGGCGAAATATTGAACGTTGGCCAAACTGAAGAGAGATTGTACACAGAACCGAATCTGGGTAGAAGCCCATGAAACATCTGTTTCGGGGCCGGTAAGATAAATAAAATTGCAGGGGCCAATTTTGCAAGAGATAAGTTAGGTGAGATGATTTACAGTGGAGATTGTATACACGGTATCACGAGTTTGAGCCAGCATTTTATGTTTTTTTTTGTTTTTTTCCTTTATTTTGTTTTTTCGTTCGATACTTTCTCTTCTTCTTTTTTTATCTTTTTAATTAAAACTTGTGTTGTTTGTCTCTTCGCTCGCATGTCTTCTTATATTCTTTGTTAATGATTACATTTTCTTAAATAAATGAATCAAAAGGCCAAAAAAAAATTCCCGCTTAATCTCAGACCCGGCTCTGATTGTACATAGCAAAAAAAAAAAGAGATTGTTTCGCGAGGCAGTGAAACCTTTGTGAATCAAACGAAATCATAACATAAAAATTCTTCATAAGATACGCTTTCCAATTCACTCCCCACAGCATATGGAGGGAAAAAAATTGCAAGCGTCACGGAGATCACCCATATCTTCCCTTTTAGCTTATTGTTCGTAATCGAATATCACCACTTCGCAAACTGGAGATAACCACATATACGAGGGAGGAATGAGGATGTGGTTTGATATTCGCTGAAGAATCTCTAAAGATCTTATTGATTAAATTATAAATCTCTCTCAAAATAACTCTTAAACAAAAAAAGCAATCATTGTATAAACGATTTTTTTTTTGAATAAATTTTACATTCTCTTAAAAAAAACTAATTGTATCATAATTTCATGTGTTGCCCTACTTATATTATTTTGTTTACACATTTATATGGTATGATTTTAGTTGCATTTTCAAACATTTGCGCCAATAACATATGAAATTTTGACCATACATGCTTAATAGTTTGTACTACCGGATTGAAATCCGCGCATATTGTTGATAGCGAGAAACAAATTTATTCGAGGACATTTTTCACAACATAATGTTGTTGTCTTCATTTACAAATCCATGAAAAATCAAACTTTATGAAACGGAGAGAATATATTTTTGCACGAGTTTGTATCCGTCATTATGTGGAAATTTGTATTTATCGATGAATGACTGCTTTCTGATAATTAATACAAATGAATTTGTTGACCAAAAGAAGTGATGAAATACAAGAACGCTGGAAATCTGGGAACTCGGAACCCAATTTGTCAAAAACATTCACAGCCTCTTTGGGTGTCTCACTTTCATCAAATAATTTATTTAATCAAAGGGATGAAGTTTATTGGATTAATAGACCAAAAGAACAAAAAAAAAGGCTTTTGTGTAAAATGTGGGTTTCTAATAGGAAAAAATGGATGGGGGCTTTTAATTAAACTCAATGAACGTAAAAATCTATACTATTAATTGTGTAGTGATTTGCTGAGGTGTCAGCTTCTCAACGCGTTTCAGAGCGAAATTATGACTTGTCATTATTTAAAAGACTTGAGCAAAGTCACTTAAAACGAACCGAAAGAAATTGACACCTCAACAATATCAATTCCGGGTTTTGATTGGTTTAATTTAGAAGCTTCTAACCGAATTTTTTATGATTTAATATGGAAATTTTCAATTTTTCCCCATAAATATCGTATATATGATATACTTAGATTTTTTCTATATTTATCTTTACTGATTTTTACGAAAAAATGGAAATTCTTTCGAAACCCTAGCGTCTTCGTGAGGGTATATATACCCCTATAATACCCGTCTCTTTTATACCAAATCCACGATAAGGTAAGCTCCTACCACCCCATACCCATTCACTTTTTTTCTTTGTCTTTCGTTGTTTGTTCTTTGGCTTGCTTTGATGCGTTTTAATTCGCCTAGGTAACTTCGTTTGATTTTGTGTGTTTTGTGTATAATGTTTTTATATATCGTATTGATTGTTTATATTTTCGGTTTTGTTCTTCTTTGTTGGTCTCGATACATATTGATTGTTTATATTTTTCGGTTTTGTTCTTCTTTTGTTGGTTTCGTTTTTCAATAACCTTAGATCTCTTCTATTTTTCTTTAGCTTTGTTGTTTGTTCGTAGTCTTTAGCTTTGTTGTTTGTTCGTAGTTTTTTGTATTATTTGTTTTTTTTATTAACTTCATTTGGTTTCGTATGTTCTATGTATTCTATGTTTTATGGTTGTTTATATTTTTTTGTAGGCTACGGTGATCGGTGCTGATCTTAACAAGCTTTGCTCATTTGCTTCTTTGTCTCCCGATGGAGTCTACGGGTAAATATATAATACATCGTTCCTTTATTTGTAGTTTTTTTAATTTGTGATCGTGTTCTCTTTTATTTGCTTATTTTCATTTAATTATTATTTGTGAAAATATTTATTTATTAGTTCTAAATATATTTAATTGTGTAGTTGGCAATCGTTGTCATAACACTACACCTCAGATTTTGCCATATCACATTCCTCTGGCTGAATCTATTTTTTCGATTGGTGATCGTTCGTCTGCGAGTGTTGGCGATGAAATTTTTTTGTCTTGGATGCAGTGTAATTTCGAATATCCGCAAGTCAGGTTATCTTTGTATTAAGAGTTTCCTAATCGCTGGGTGTGGGATCGTACGAGACGTCGATGGAGACCCCATCTCATCGGTTCACCACGTCCGAGTGTTATAGCTGAGTGTCCCTTTGATGGTGGTGAGCTTCATTACTTGAGAATGTTGTTGCATGTCGTTCGTGGCCCGTGTTCTTATTTGGATATAAGGACTGTTGGTGGAGCTCTCTACCATACTTTTAAA
The DNA here is from genome assembly GCA_002933915.1 of Eutrema heterophyllum. Lineage (NCBI taxonomy): Eukaryota > Viridiplantae > Streptophyta > Magnoliopsida > Brassicales > Brassicaceae > Eutrema > Eutrema heterophyllum. Next base: position 75,140 of record PKMM01056681.1, read on the forward strand.
GATGCATTTTATGCATTGGGTTTAGTGGATGATGATTCGGAGTATGTGAATACCTTCTACGAGGCAAGCTGATGGGGTTCTCCATCCTCTCTTCGAAAGATGTTTTATGCTCTGTTATGGTCTGGTTAATTCTGTTTTGGACCCTTTGCGTGTTTGGCGCATTGTTCGTTCTTTTTTAGAGTTGTAATTCCATGAAAGAGCATTCTCTTTAGTTTGGTTTTCTGGTTTGTTTTACATAGATATATTCTTTTTCTTTTTTTTTTTATAAATTCTGGATTTTTGACATTTACTTATCGTGAACGTTTCAGTTCCAGTCATTTGTTGTTAACCTTACTCCATCGTTCTTTCAATAAAACGATCGATTATAAGACTTTGTTTTTGACTTATAATAAAACGATCGACTATAAAACTTCTATACCATTTAGTGTCTTATCCTCTATTTCATTCCTAATTCAAATTTCATAGTTTAGTTCACTACTAAGTTTATTAAAGCTATAAATATATGATTACATACAATATGATTTTGATCAAACTAATTCTGAAACTTTAATTTGGGTGGTTTAGATTTTATTAGTTTATAAGTGTTTTGGTTAAATTATTTGTGTAGTGTTCGATTATATGATAGTTTACAATAAAGCATTTGGATATTTTCGAGTTGGCTAACCAAAACAATGTGCTACAGAAATCTTTTCGTTCTTCTTTTATCATAAGTTTTATGTCGGTTCTGGTTAAGAACAGAACTTTTTGATGGTTCATAATTGATTATTAGTACTCTAACGTCCGATTTTTTTATAAAATGTTAATATGTGGGTATGCAATATTTACAAATCATGCCGAAAAAGAAAGTATTAACGTTTACCTTTAGAAAAATTGTAGATAATGATTAAACGGAATCTTATGTCTATCGATTACTAATTTAATCAGGCAAAATTGTAGATAATGATTAAAGGTACACTTATGTCCATAGACCTTTTTCTTTTTATATACCTGTGATTAACATCGAGAAAAGGAAATTTTATGTATATCTGTTGATTATTTGGTCTCTTAAATTATTAAAAATTGTGCCATGATCGTATATATTCAAAATCGATATGCAAGTTTGGTCCGGATTAAATATGCAAGTTTGGTCCGGTTCTAGATACATCAAGTAGAAAGAAAAAAGCAACATGCAATGAACTCATATATTTGTAGTTTTGATCAAAGATTAAAGAAGAAGATAAAAAGATAAACACGTACAAAGGGTAAACTCCCTTTGATAAGATTCTATTACCATCGCCCTGAAATCACTCAAAAAATGGAATGGTTTCTCTTAGATATATTCACAAACAACCAAAAAAGATTGTTTGCCTTACACATTCCGTTGAGATTGTGTGAAAGGGATTGAGTGTTAAAACGGAGGGGGCTCGCTGAGCCAGGGGCTCTAAAAATCAAACCCATCGCTTCTTTTCCGATCGCTTGCAAAATTTTGTCTTCGTGGGATTTTCGAAGAAGAGAATGAGCTTTGTCGAGAGATGTGAGGACTGTTGGTGTTATTGTTGTGGTGATGTGGGTTTTTAAAGAGATGGTGGAGGGATAGATGATATGGATTTGTGGGTCATGTGGAGGATTTCTGATGAGAGTGAAGAAGAAGAGAACCGAACCAGACCGGTTCGATTGCGCAAACAAAACCCAAAGTATCTTTGACTTAGTCTTTCGATTATTTTTGTTTGTGCAAATAATTTGGATAAAGTCTTTTGACTTAGTCCAGTCTTTAATTTCCAGTTGTTGCAAATAATTCTGAGCACTTCTCCACTTACGGGAAGTGTTTCAAGTTGTCGTTATTTGTTTCCTGTTTTGTAGGAACGTGAAGTTCCAATTTGTTTCCTTTATATATCAATGAAAACCATAAAGAGGTAGTGATAGCTACCCAAAAAGAAATCTCTTGTGTTAAGTTTCATACTTGTTCTGTACTTAAAAGCTTTGATCGGGTTCTTAGCTTAACAGTGGTATCAGAGCACTTTTTTTTTCCCACCACACTTTCACAATTCCACCTTAAAATTTAAAATTCAAAAAAAAAAAAAAAAAAAACGTTGGTCTTGACTCAAACTGCAGAAGAGTCAATGGCCAGCACAAAAGACAGGTTCGATAACGTAGAGGCAAGTTTGGGGACGGTGCAGGACGAGCTGCAAACGATGCATACCGGCATTGGAGACAAGCTCCGAAGTATGGAGGCGGCGAACGACGCAAAACTACATAATTTGGAGACATCGATCAAACGTACGATCGAAGAATCCATGAATCGGATGATGGAGATGATGTTCAATAACCGTGTAAGTGAGAACAGCGCAGCTAAAGGAAGTCGGAGACCCAGCGAAAGCCCGCCATCACGTCACCGCAACGAAGCCACGAACCCCTTTGCACCACCACAACCACCACCACCACCACACCACCATCACCATGTCAAACTTGAGTTTCCGCGATTTGGAGCCGGAGATCCAACTGAATGGCTTAGCAAAGTCAAACAGTTTTTCGCTTACCAGGAGATTCCTAGGAACCAGCAAGTTAGCTATGCATCCTACCATTTCACGGAGAAGGCTAACGAGTGGTGGCAGGCGATATCAAAGGCTCTCCACATCGATCCAAACCACGCTGCGTGGGAAACGTTTGAAGAAGAACTATGGGTCCGATTTGGACCAACGGAAGGCAAAAACTTCCACGAGGCGTTGTCCAAGATCCGCCAAAAGGGGACATTGCGCGAATACCAGGAAGAATTTGAACGACTAATCAATAAGGTCACCAATTGGTCGGAGGAAGCACTGGTAGGAACGTATCTCGGTGGTTTGAACGATTCCATCACCAGCAACGTACGAATGTTCTCACCGAAGACGTTAAAAGCGGTCATTAATCTGGCTCGCTTGCGAGATGAACAACTGCAGAAGGAAAAGTAGAAGCGTGCATTCAACACTCGTAGCTACTCACCCTCCTCGTCTTTTCAACCGACAAGGCAAGCCATTCAACCCCAAAATATGTCTCGGCAACCACATAATCGAGACACAATAGCTCAGGCGCCTAAGAAACTTAGTTGGGAGGAGTTAAAGAGGAAGCGAGCTCTTGGTCTCTGTTTCAGTTGCGACGAGAGATACACGCCTGGTCACAAATGCAAACAACCACAATTGTTTGTAATGGAAAGTGAACAAGACGAGGAAGATACGTAGGAAGTAGAGGAAGAAGCAGCGTCATCAGCAGAGATATCGTTACATGCTCTCACAGGCTGCGATACACCGAAAACCATTCGACTACAAACCTCGATCTGTAATCACGATATGGTGGCGTTGGTCGATAGTGGATCGACCCACAATTTTATCAGCGAGAAGGTAGCCAACAGTCTCCATCTCGCACTCACACTGACGGCTCCTTTTGCCGTCCGCGTCGCCAATAGCACACCGCTGCGTTGCCGAGAAAGTATGAGGCGGTGCAAATCAAGATCGGCGATGTCTCCTTCGCGGTGACTCTATTCGCGTTACCAATCGTCGGGCTGAATGTGGTGCTCGGCGTTCAATGGTTGGAGAAGTTAGGCCATATTCTCTGTGATTGGAAGGCCCAGACCCTCTCCTTTACTTGGGCCGATGAGAATATTACATTACAAGGGATTCGGCCCATGTCTTCTCAACAAATCAGCCCAATGACACTTGTGAAAGAGGCTCGCCAAGGTCAAACAGTTTTTGCGATTTATCTCATGCAATCAGAGGAGTCTCTCTCCTCCATCTCCAAAGACCTAAGCGACGTAATCAGAGAATTCGACGATCTATTTAAGGCCCCAACCACGCTGCCACCCAAACGCGACATCGACCACCACATCACACTGAAAGAGAGCACATATCCAATCAATGTCAGGCCATATCGCTACGCATATTTCCAGAAAGAAGAAATTGAGCGTCAAGTTCAGGAGATGCTCAATTATGGGATTGTTCGTCAGAGTTCGAGTCCGTTATCATCACCGGTACTCTTGGTTAAGAAGAAGGATGGGACTTGGCGCTTTTGTACCGATTACCGAGCACTCAACAAGGCAACAATTAAGGATCGATTTCCCATCCCAACTGTGGAAGATATGCTCGACGAGCTCCACGGTGCTAAGTTCTTCACCAAACTCGACCTTACTGCTGGTTATCATCAGGTCCGTATGCACGAACCAGACATCGCAAAAACGGCTTTCCGAACGCACAATGGCCATTACGAGTACCTTGTCATGCCATTTGGATTATGCAACGCACCTTCGACCTTTCAAGTGTTGGTGAACAGCATCTTCCGTCCATTGTTATGAAAGTTTGTATTGGTATTCTTCGATGATATCCTCATCTACAGCAGCACCTGGGAAGATCACCTCAACCATGTGTGCCAAGTTTTTGCGATTCTACGACAGCAACATATGGCGGTGAAATTTAAAAAGTGTGAATTCGGAAAACTCGAGCTGGAGTATCTCGGGCATATAATCTCAAGAGAAGGAGTCAAGGTTGATCAAGCAAAGAAAGCAGCAATGGAAGAATGGCCTGTCCCAACCACAGTTACAAAGTTAAGGGGTTTTCTCGGTTTAACGGGTTATTACCGTAAATTCGTGAAAGACTATGGAGTTATTGCTAGGCCATTGACCAACTTGCTGCGAAAAGGGAAATTCGAGTGGGACGAGATGGCATAAACAGCGATTCAACGTTTGAAGACAGCGCTGACGACAACTCCAACATTGGCATTACCAGACTTTTTTTATTCCTTTTGTCATCCAAACAGATGCATCAGGCGTGGGCATTGGAGCTATGTTATCACAGAATGATCGTCCCATTGCTTTTATGAGTCAATCCTTGGGGGCAGCAAAGCAGTCGTGGTCCACATACGCAAGAGAGATGTTAGCTATTGTGGTTTATGTTCGGATTTGGCGACCTTATATCTTGGGGAGAAGGTTTATTATACAAACCGACCAGAAAAGTCTTCATTACTTGCTGGAACAACGAATCCTTACCCCTGAGTAGCAGAAGTGAATGGGGAAACTGGTGGAGTTTGATTACGAGATCCAGTATAAACGCGGGAAGACGAATTCAGCAGCAGATTCCTTGTCTCGTGTCTCTGGTAGTCCGCGATTGGATGCAATCTTTCTGCCACAATCTTTTATCTGGGATGACATCAAAGCAATCAGCAAGACGAATCAATATATGCTTCGCATCGGCCAACTCGCAACAGACAATCCTGGTAAGCCGTACGCTTGGAAAGATGACTTGATTTGCTATCATAATCGTGTCGTCGTTTTGCCAGGGTTGTCGCTCATTCAATCTCTTACGGAACATCACAACACACCAATGGGAGGTCATTCAGGTGTTCTCTGTACTTACCGCCGTCTTGCCCGCCAATTCTATTGGCCATCAATGCACATGATCGTCAAAGACTTCGTCGCGGCCTCTGATGTTTGTCAACGCGCGAAGTATGATTCACTGGCACCAGGAGGACTCTTACAACCGTTGCCAATTCCCTCAACGGTGTGGGAAGATATCTCTATGGATTTCGTTAATGGTTTGCCGCGTTTTGAAGGGATGACATCGATTATGGTCGTGGTTGATCGATTGAGAAAATCTGCACACATTTTGTGGCTTTGGCACATCCGTATACAGCTCGAACTGTTGCTGCGAGATTCGTGGAATCAGTTGTCAAGCTCCATGGTGTTCCACGTTCTATTGTGAGCGATCGTGATCATGTGTTCGTCAGCCTGTTTTGGGGAGAGTTCTGGAAGTTATCAGGTACATCTCTCAACATGTCGACAGCTTATCATCCTCAATCTGACGGCCAGACAGAGGTCGTCAATTGTTGCATGGAGCAGTACCTTCGTTGCTTTGTTCACCATCGGCCAAAGCAGTGGAATGGGTTTCTTCCTTGGGCAGAATTATGGTATAACTCCACCTTTCATGCGTCAACAGGAATGACGCCATTTGAGGCACTCTACGGCAGGCCACCTCCACCAATTCCTGCATACGAAGTTGGATCATCTATTAATGATGAACTTGATGAACAGTTCAAAGACAGGGATGAATTGATTTCAAAACTCAAGGAACATCTCAATCGCGCCAACAATCGTATGAAGCAGTTTACAGACTCTAAGCGTCGTGATGTAGTCTTCGATGAAGGTGATTGGGTATTCCTTCGACTACAGCCGTATCGCCAGAAATCAGTGTTACGTCGTTCTTCCCAGAAACTCTCTCACAAGTTCTATGGTCCGTTCCAAATGGAAACTCGTGTGGGGCAGGTTGCGTATCGCTTGCGTCTTCCCGAAGGTACAAACATACATCCTGTATTTCATGTTTCCTTGCTCAAGAAACGATTAGGGGCGGAGGAGCCGGTGATGGGTACCTTACCACCACTTCGCGAGAACGGGAACCTGTTGTTACAGCTTGCTTAAGCTCTCAAACACCGCTGGGTGGACAATGGGTCTAAGCGTGTTCGTGAAACTTTGGTTCAATGGCATGGTTTATCAGCGGGAGATGCGACTTGGGAGGATTCGATTCAATTGAAGTCAACTTTTCCAGATTTCGACCAGAACCTTGAGGACAAAGTTCTTCTTCGGGACCGGAGTAATGATGAGAGTGAAGAAGAAGAGAACCGAACCAGACCGGTTCGATTGCGCAAACAAAACCCAAAGTATCTCTGACTTAGTCTTTCAATTATTTTTGTTTGTGCAAATAATTTGGATAAAGTCTTTTGACTTAGTCCAGTCTTTAATTTCCAGTTGTTGCAAATAATTCTGAGCACTTCTCCACTTACGGGAAGTGTTTCAAGTTGTCGTTATTTGTTTCCTGTTTTGTAGGAACGTGAAGTTCCAATTTGTTTCCTTTATATATCAATGAAAACCATAAAGAGGTAGTGATAACTACCCAAAAAGAAATCTTTTGTGTTAAGTTTCATACTTGTTCTGCACTTAGAAGCTTTGATCGGGTTCTTAGCTTAACAATTTCCTTGGTTATACATTGGCTGTTTCGTTTTTTGTTTTGGTGATAAGATAGTTTTTATATATATTTTTAAGTGGTAGGTTAGTTTGTTAGTGATTGGGTGTGTTAGATTTTTGTTTGGTGATAGGGTGTTTTGCTTATATGATTTGTGGTCATTGGTTAGGACGCTAGCTAGGGGCTATGGTATCGTGATGGGCTTACTTCTTTTCACGCCGGTTGTGTTCATGGCTTGGTTTCCCTTTTGTGTTCGAGTTGGCTAGCCCAAATAATTATGCTAAATATTTGTTTGTTCTTTGAATAAAACGATCGATTATAAGACTTTGTTTTTGTCTTTGAATGAAACGATCGACTATAAAACTTTTATACCATTTAGTGTCTTATCCTCTATTTCATTCCTAATTCAAATTTCATAGTTTTGTTCACTGCTAAGTTTACTAAATTTATAAATATATGATTACATACAATATGATTTTGATCAAACTAATTCTGAAAGTTTGGGTGGATTAGATTTTTATTTGTTTATAAGTGTTTTGGTTAAATGTTTTGTGTAGTGATTTGATTATATGATAGTTTACAATAAAACATTTGGAAATTTTTGAGTTGGCTAACCAAAACAATATGCTACAAAAATCTTTTCGTTCTTCTTTTAAAAAATGTTAATATGTGGGTATGCAATAGTATGTCTATAGACTTTTTCTTTTTATATACTTGTGATCAGCATCGAGCAAAGGAAATTTTATGTATATCTGTTGATTATTTGGTTTCTTAAATTGTTAAAAATTGTGTCATGATCGTATATATTCGAAATCTATATGCAAGTTTGGTCCGGATTAAATGTGCAAGTTTGGTCCGGTTCCAGTTATGTTTTAAAGATAAACATCAAGTAGAAAGAAAAAAGCAACATGCAATGAACTCATATATTTGTAGTTTTGATCAAAGATTAAAGAAGAAAATAAAAAGATAAACACGCACAAAGGGTTAACTCCCTTTGATCAGTTTCTATTACCATCGCCTGAAATCACTCAAAAAACGAAATGGTTTCTCTTAGGCTTGATTCATTAATCGTGCGAAGGGTAAAAATCGACCCCAACAAATTTACAAATATACTCTTGTAAATTAGTTTTGAAACTGAGTTCAAAAGCCAAGATTTGACCATTGAATTACATCTAGACCAAATCATGAATATATGATCCGATTCATGTGGCCGCGACATAGATCCATCTATGAAAGCAAACTTATTCTTTGCATCTAGAGCTATAATCATCGCAAGACGCCAATCATCATAATTCGAACCATCTAAGATTTCAGAGATTATAGAGAGACCTGGATTGTCACCGTTTGTTAGGTAATACGGCGAATGAATACTATCCGGTGACTCATTGTGAGAGATTTGAACGGCTGGTGAAATCGGAGCATCCGGAGAAGAATCTTCGCGATTTGCGGCTCTGCGTAGCTCGGGCCATACGACGACCTACTCTTCGGCTAGTTACCATCGTAGAAAGCTTGATTTACGGCGGAATGACCGGAAAATCAAGATTTTGAAATCGTTCAATCGACGGAACAACCGAAGGAATCGATTAGAAAGGATTAATCGGCGGAATGACCGAAAAATCGAGGTCAAGAACAGAAGAATGAAAAAAGAATCGAGTGAGATTTTGGATTCTCACTGCTCTGATACCATAATAGAAGAGAGTTTGTTAGAGGAGACGATGAAGAAGAAATGTTCTGTTACTCTCATTGATTAAGAAATGTTTACATCTTATCCTTATATGTGATAAGGATTCTGGTTTACACATAAACCAATCTCAAATTACAATCAAACTAAACCAATCGGTATACACTAATAGTAACTATTGAAAAGGATTCATTTGGAATTGCCGTTTCAATTTAACATGTATGGTTTTCTTCTTTCATACATGTGGTTCAGTAGTACATCTTAATAAATAAAAATTATGCTCATTGGTCAGTTCATAGCTTCTACACGTTCCTTCTCGTGAAGACACGTTCTTTCTCGTGAAGAAGCTAGATCTTGGAATCGGATTGATCTAGTTTATTTGAAGGTGGAAGATAAATTTTTCCGTTATATGTTATTTTTTTAATCTTCACTTAATACATAAATGATATGAATGACCTCATTATTCTTTTGATGATTGTTAAGTCATTCGATATATTTTTCATTGTAACATCTAAAAAATCATATTTCAACAAGAAAAAAAAAATATGTGTGGGGGAGAAAAACCCGCGCATGCCTAGTGGGCCTGGCCGAGAATGCTTTGGGGATGAGTGGGCCCTCCTGATTTTTGGGGATAAGCTCACGATCTTAGGGCTGTGATGGTTTTCTTTTTCTTCTTCGTGCCCTTGATCTTCTCCGTCGCAGAAGGTGAAGCCAAGTGACCCGTCGGCATCCCGTCTGTATCGTTACCCTAATAAATCATCATTCATCAGTATACCAATCTTCTTCATCCCCATATCCATCTGTTTCCGCTTCCGTCATTTCCTTATCTCCCAGGGCTTGCTTTTCGCCTTGGAGATCATCATCTCTCTCGTCATCGCCGGATCTACTCTTTTCGCCGGTCCTACGGTACCAGCTCTTCTTCAACTCACCCTTCGTGTCCTTGTTCCGTCCGTCCAGGTATTGCAATTAATTAATAGTATAGATAATTGGACAAGCGTGAAAATTAAAAACCCTTAAAATTTTTGTTGAAGGGATGACGACTATGTCCGATCTTCCGGAGGAATTGGTAGGAAAGACACTCTCTAAAGTTCCAGTGTCATCTCTTAGATCCGTGCGATCTACTTGCAAGAAGTGGAACGATTTATCCAAAAACCGGATTTTTGGGAAACCAAGTAATAAGCAGTTTGTGGGGTTCATGATGAAGGATTTTAGGGTTTGTTCCTTGAGATTCGATCTTCAAGGAATCCGCAACGAAGGAGTCTTGGTTGATCCATCTATAAAGCAAGTAAGTATACTTAACCAAGTGGAGATATCTAAAATCTTTCACTGTAACGGCTTATTGCTATGCGTCACCAAGGACAACTCGAGTCTCGTGGTGTGGAATCCTTATTTGGGACAAACAAGGTGGATCCAACCCAGAACCAGTTTCCATAGATTAGACAGATATGCTCTCGGTTATGACAACAACTTCAACCACAAAATCTTGAGGTTTGTGGATGATTACCTCTTTGCCGACGTTCCTGACGGAAAACACGTTTTTGGGTACGAAATCTACGATTTTAGCTCTAACTCATGGAGGGTTCTTCAAGTCACTCCTGACTGGGAGATAGAGTTTTATCAACGCGGCGCGACTCTCAAGGGGAATACTTACTTTTTTGCTAAACAGAAATTAGTGGTCCCGGAAGGAGTCGGAGATGATGAATCCATAGATACAACGGAGACTGAAGATTTTTTACTCTGCTTTGATTTTACAACTGAGAGATTTGGACCGCGTCTTCCTCTCCCGTTTCACTCTTATTTCGACGAGACTGTCACTCTATCTTGTGTTAGAGATGAGCAGCTGGCTGCGTTATTACAACCCTGGGATGGTAGTCGGGTAATGGAGGTTTGGGTTACGAATACGATTGATCCCAATGCAGTGTCGTGGAGCATGTTTCTGAAAGTGGATATGAGTCCGCTCACTGGTTTTACATTTAACCTTGAAGCTGCGAGTTTCTTCATTGACGAGGAGAAGAAAGTCGCTGTGGTTTTCGATCTAGACGGATACGGACGTAAGCCGACCGTGACCTGCTACCAAACAGCTTACATCATTGGACAAGATGGATACTTCAACTCTGTGAATATCGGAGAAGCAACAAATATCGCGAAACCTAACATCTGTGGATATACTTCGCCCATATATTGTGTCCCACTTGTGTGCTCTTCTTCATATGTTCCAAGCTTAGTGCAACTGCAAATCAACAAAACCCAAAATACTGCTAATGGGAAGAGGGAGCATCCTCCCTCTCAGCTGCCAAGATGCAGTGGATGTGGTGGATGGGGAGTGGGCCTTGTCCAGAGATGGGGTTATTGCTCCCACTGTACCAGGTCCGTCCACTGTCTTGTATCTTATAGCCCGGCGTAGCGGGTGTTTAATTCAGTAGATAGTGTTATACTTTTTGAGTTAGATTGCTGCATAGAGACTGCTTTGATTGAAGAATGACAAACACGTGTACAACTCTTACTGTGGCTAGCTTTCTTTCCTGGTTGGGTTTTGTGTTATTAGAAAGCATCTAGTAGCGTGCATTAAGACCTTAGACAGACTTTGTTTGCTTGCACATTTTGAGGCTTATTTCTCTCTGCCTTTGATTAAATGGGCTCATACTATATGGAATGCAGAGTTTTCAATCTCCCAGAACAGCAATACTTGGCAGCAAGTTTAAACTACTTCACAAATACAAGAGATTCTGGCCAAAAGGATCCGAATCAGAGGTATGCATCTCTCAGAATAGAAAACATCCTTCTGGTCCGTCATCTTGTAAAAAAACTGAATGTTCCATAAGAAGGCTAGTGTTGGACTCTGCTCCTCTTCTAAATACATGTTAGTAAATATTTAGATATCCCTCCCATTTGGATATAAATGTTCTCTCAGCCCTTCTTTTCGGAAGGACATGATCTCTGTTAAAAGAATGTACCAATTTATCAACATGAAACTAAGGATGGAACAAATTACGTGTAGTCGTGAACCAGGAGGTTCCCATGTACTAGGTTTACAGTTTACTTGCTCTTGTAGTTTATTCCTTACATGTGGTGAAAAATGGCAATGATTGAAACAGGTCCACTTCAAAATCTCCCATGAAAAAAGGATCAGGCAAAAAACGAGCTCATGACGGTTGGACCCAATGGAACCCAAGCTCTTAGTCTTACTCAGATGCTCCACGGGGTGGACGTAGATTGTGATTCTGTCTCCAGAGGCCAAAGTAAAAGAGAGAGTTAGATTGTGATTCTAAAGATATCCTAGTGGATGTTACTACTGCATTGTCTACTTGACAATAAAATAATTTTGCAGATATTAGTTTACTTGCAAGCCTTCAATTTGGAAGCTTACAAGGAAAATTAAGACAAACATATATATAAATATGGTAGCTGCTTTCACAATAAACAAAAGGAAACTGTTTTCTCACCCTCTCATACCATTTATCTTTTCCTCTATTCATCTCTTCGGCATTCATCACATATGCTCTAAAGGTTTTGTATCATTGTTCCTTATTATCATCAAGCGGCCATTGAATTCACAAGTCTGTAACTAGTGCTTTAGTTTAGACAAAGTAAATGACAACCATGAAGTTTTCAATGGGAGTAGAACCTAAGTTTCATGGATATTCGTTTCTACATCGGAACATTTGCTAAAGTTTACTGCAAATCATCGGGCAGAAACAGCGGCAAAGCGTGGGAGTGTGAGTACATGCGAAGAAGGTTAGTCATAGCTAGGGATGTTAAATACGGTTTTTCGCGTAGCCCGGCCCTGTATTTTATTAGTTCAGCTATGTCTAAGTCCTAACTTTTTTTTAGCCCTGTAATTTATACAAAAACATTGTTGGACTGCAAAAACGGACTAAACCAGGGTTAGCCCAGCCTTACAATAGCATATTATATTAGTTTATTTTTTAACAAAAAACTAAAATTTTGCGTTTTCAACGGGAAAACGTGATTTTGCGTTTTCAAAGGAAAATCATAATTTTACGTTTCTGGCGTTTAAAGAAAACAAAATACGTTTTGGCGGGAAACAGAATTTCACTTTTTGGTGGGAAAACAAAATCACGTTTTTGGCGAGAAAACGGGATTTTACGTTTTTGGCTAGAAAACGAGATTTTACGTTTTTGGCGAGAAAACAGAATTTTACGTTATTGGCGGGAAAACGGGATTTTACATTATTGGCAAGAAAATAGGATTTTACATTTTTGGCGGGAAACGAAATTTTACGTTTTTGGCGGAAAACATGATTTTACGTTTTTGGCGGAAAAACGGGATTTTACGTTTTTGGCGGGAAAACGGGATTTTACGTTTTTGGCGGGAAAACGGGATTTTACGTTTTTGGCGGAAAAACAAGAATTTTACGTTTTTGGCAGGAAAACGGAATTTTACGTTTTTGGCAAGAAAACGAGATTTTACGTTTTTGGCGGGAAAACAAGAATTTTACGTTTTTGGCGAGAAAACAGAATTTTACGTTATTGGCAAGAAAACGGCATTTTACGTTTTTGACAGGAAAACGAAATTTTACGTTTTTGGCGAAAAAAACGAGAATTTTATATTTTTGGCTGGAAAACATAATTTTACGTTTGTGGCGGGAAAACGAGAATTTTACGCTTTTGGCGGGAAAACGAGAATTTTACGTTTTGGCGGGAAAACATGAATTTACGGCGAAAAACAGGATTTTACGTTATTGGCGGGAAAACGGAATTTTTACGTTTTTGGCGGTAAAACAGAATTTTACGTTTTTGGCGGGAAATTGCAAAATCACGATTTTGGTGAGAAAACGTCGAATCACGTTTTGGTGGGAAAACGCGGAATCACGTTTTTGGCGGGAAAACATGATTTTGGTTTACACATTTGATTTTGGTGTTGTTTAGGTTTTTATTAAAAATTATTGGGTTAAAACTTAGTCCGGTAAAAAACTTAGCACGTGAGTTTGAGCCCATATTTACATCCCTAGTCATAGCTCATGAGCTCAAGCATTTTGGAAAATTCACTAAACTCGTCTAACTAGTGACCTTTTCCCCACATCAGATAAAAATTGTACTGTCTCGCTTTCTTTCCTGGTTGCCTTTTGTGTTATTAGAAAGCATCTATAGCGTGCATCTGAGACCTTAAACTTTATTCACTTGCATATTTTGTGGCTTATGCCTTTCTCTGCCTTTGGTTGAGAGGACTCATTATATGGAATGCAAAGTTTTTTCAATCTCCCGGAACAGCAGTACTTGGCAGCAAGTTTAAACTACTTCACAAATGCGGGAGATTCTGGCCAAAAGGATCCGCGTCGTAGGTATGCATGCATCTCTAATTTAGTACTAGAAAAAAGTTACCTCTGGTCCGTCATCTTTCTTAGAAACCAAGTGTTCAATAAGATGATAAGAGAGCTAGTGTTGGACTCTGGTCCTCTTCTAAATATCTAGACAACCCCATTTGCATATAAATGTTCGACATAAAACAAAAAAAATGGGTCATAAAACACAGTACATGTAGTAGTGAACCAGAAGGTTACCCATGTATTAGGTTTACATTTTACTTGCTCTTGTGGGTTGTTCCTTACACATGATGCAAAACCCCCCATTTTAACCACTTCATGGATCAGCATATACTGTTCTTTGTATCTCTTTATGCTACTTCATCTGAACTGAAGAGAATTACATACCAAATGTCAAACCAAGCTTATTTTGCTCTTAGGGTTGATCTGTTTTCTTCTCATCTTGTAGGGTTGTTGGACTGAAAGGAGTACAACCGCGAGCTGCTGACACAACTGCCACTTGTTCTTTTAGTCCATATATAGAAATTTTTGAGAATTTGTTTGCATTTTTGTATTTTTGATTTTTAGAAATTTTTAATTCAAAAATTCAAAAATTAAAATATAATCTAACTTTTATTTAAAATTTAAAATTAGTGTTTCTTAACTTAAGATTTTTTTTTATTTTTGGGAATTTTATGGGGATTTTTTTAAATTTTAATTAATATTTTATTATTAAATATAAACATTGTTTCAAACCGTGTATAGGTCCGTTAACGAGAGGTTGTAAAATGAGCACACGGTTCACAGTTTGAGATTTAAAATGGGCAAAAAAAATAGTTTGGGTATTTTACTGGGTACAAAAATAGTTCGGGTATTTAAAAGCTTATCGGAATAAAGTTGGGGTATTTTTTATGGCAAATCCAAGCACAAGCAACGATCATCGATGTTTATAAGTAACTAGATTAGGTCCCACGTAATACGCAGGTAAAAAATAAACTATATTAGACAAAATTGATAACTCACGCAAATATGATCCGTATAATTATATTTTACATTAAGGTTAGTATATATATTTATAATTTTTCTTTTTAAGTTTGGTCATGGTTGTAGATTAATTATAAACTTTTAAGTTTCTTATTGTCACTTTCTTGGGGAGTCAGGGTGTAGCCACACCAATAGTTTCAAACCGGCTCTCTCCACCCAAAAGTTTGACATCTTCCCATAACTACACAAAATTGTTTAAACGGTTTATAAGTACACATATTGTTTAAAACTAGTTTAAACTACACATCCGTCTAATTTTGACGGATTCCGTTTAATCAGCCTCTAAACCGGATTAAAATCGAGCTTGAACCAAATGAGATATTTAATTTTGGTCCAACTCACTGGTTTTGACCCTAATCGAATTGCTTTGCAATTAAACAAATCAAACCGTAACCCGAACCGAACCTCGACCTCAATTTCCATCTGCTGGAGCTTCTTTCTCTCAAACTCTATACTCTCACTCAAGTTTTGCTTCATCTCTAGCAGCTCTTCTTCAATTGTCTTTGACTTCAAATTACCAGAAACTTCATCAACCCATTTGAAATAATGGCCATCATTCGTCAGCTAATAGAAATCCCACAAACAGAACCATGAATCAATATGTTTCATAATCATAACTCATTAAGCATCAAATTGTGAACTAATTTTTTAATCAAAGTACCCTATTATCAGCAGCATATGAGCAACGATTATACATTCGACCTGGATTGCGAGTGCTCTTCGACTTAAGCTCCACAACTGAGTGACCACACCAACAAGGTGGTGGGTTCCCGACGACTCTTCCTCTCACATTCGCAGATGCATTCGACGACGAACATGCGGACTGACTTACTTGGAGATTCGAATTCGACCTCATGTTAGCTGCTTCCTCAATTTCGCCTTTGACAAAACCCAGAAATTCATATTTCAATTTGGGAAATTAGGGTTCTTGAGGCTCGTGTCTTTTTTAAATCTGAGCAAAAGAAAAGCTTATTTGTTCTCAAGTGGAGGGTTTGAATCGGGTTTAAAGGTTTATTTGGTTCGGTTCGAGATTTATTCGGTTCGGGTTACGGTTTGATTTGTTTAATTGCAAAGCAATTCGATTAGGGTCAAAACCAGTGAGTTGGACCAAAATTAAATATCTCTTTTGGTTCAAGCTCGATTTTAATCCGGTTTAGAGGCTGACTAAATGGAATCCGTCAAAATTAGACGGATGTGTAGTTTAAACTAGTTTTAAACAATATGTGTACTTATAAACCGTTTAAACAATTTTGTGTAGTTATGTGAAGAGATCAAACTTTTGGGTGGAGAGAGCCGGTTTTGAAACTATTGGTGTGGCTACACCCCGACTCCCCCACTTTCTTTTATTATAAATTTTCCTTTTATTCTTGTTTTTTTCCATTTTTTCAGATTGCTTTTTTTTAGTTTAACATTTTTAAATATTTATTTTAATTCATTTTTACTTTTTTAATTAAATTGACACATATCAATATCTAAGGCTTTGATTGGTAGAGCATTTAAAAAAGCATTAAGCTTTTTATCAACCAATCAACAAAACATTTATAAATGCATTTAGAAGCTGCAAATGCTTCTCCTTCTATGCTTTCATATGAAGGTTTTGGTAGAGCATTAACCTATAAAATATCAAAAAAATTTAAAATAATTTTATATAACNCCATTCAAGGCATGGTTGTGATGCTGACTCTTGGGTGGGAGTGTGACATGGTGGTGACTCCTCGCATGTTTGAGGATCTCACCTACCAGAAGGGTAATCCTGCCTATCCGGGGACATACTACGCCTCCTTTAAGCCCAAGGTGGACCTTGTCGAGGATAAACTGAGCAAGGTTGATCACTGGTCTCGCAGCTATTTTTTCGTCCGGGCTACCGAGGTGGTTGGCCTTGATTCGACGGGCAGATACCCTCGTGATTGGAATTTTTCCCCGGGTAGGAACTATTAGGTTGTGTTACATGTCTCCCTTTTATTTTGACTGATGCCGAACTATTTTGTTTTTAGGTCCCTATACTGCCGGTGTCAAGCTGTCAGATTACAGCGGCGTTTTAGCTGTGCTTAGGTCGCAGGCTCCGAGAGATTGGAAATCCTTCACCCCGGAGAGAGTTTCTGAAGCAATGGCAGGTAGGTCGTTGCAAATTTTTTTTTTTTTTTTTTTTTTAGCTAACGGTTTGTTGCGAATACAGGTCGCTCGAGGTTTGCTATCCCGTCCTACTCGGACTCGTTCACCGCGCCCCTCCAGACGGTCGAGGAGGAGATGGCCCGGGAAGATGGGCCGGGGGCTGACGTGACCGTGGCCGTTCCCGGGAAGAGGGCGGGTGCTGGTGAGGGTGGCTAAGAAGAGGAGGACCGAGGAGGCTGCGTCCTCATCCCTGGCTCCGGAGGATGGTCAGGGCGGCGGGCGAGGCGGTCATTCGACCACCGGCGTGGAGTCCGTGACTACAGGTCGGGAGGAAACTGGGCAAGGTAAGGTGACCGAGTTGGCCGATGGTCCCGTTGGTGAGGTGTCCGATGGGCGTGGGACCGATGTGGAGATCCGGGAAACCGAGGTGTCTGCCGGTCGGGAGGATGGGCCAGCCGACGTGGCTGAAGCTAGCGGCGGCGAGCCCGGGGAATCTGAGGCCAAGGATGATCCCGAGGCCCCTGACGACGAGGAGATCGTGGACCATAGCTTCGACTTCTGCTATGAGGGCGGGGACGTGCCTCTTGTACGGGATAGGGCAGCCTATGCCGAGCTGGTCTGTATGGCCGCACTAGGGAGGAGGCCCCTATTTTGTCAAGTTGCTGATATGGCGGAGGCTGACGCCTTTCAGAGTACATCCCGCTCCCTAGTTCGGGTGAGAAGATATTCATTAAAAATTTGTGTTTTGTGTTTTTTTTTTTTGTGGGTGTCTGTGGGAATCTTGAGGTTTATTCGTTTTGTCAGACGATGGTCAACCTGGCCACTTTGGGTGAGCGGTATGAAAGGCATATCCTCGATTTGGCTCAGGAAAACGAGCGCCTGAGGATGCGTATCGAGGTGGGCACGAGGGAGTTGACGGCTGTCATCCGGGAGAAGAAGAAGGCTTTGAAGGACGAGCAGGCCCGGTCTGCTGCTCTGGAATCGTCTATGGCGCAAGTTCGGGCCTGGGCGGTGGAGGCGGATCAGGTGCTCTCCGAGCTGGAGACCGAGAAGGCGCGGTCGGCCGCTCTGGAAGAGGAGCTTGCCGTTGCGAGAGGGGAGGTCGCGAAGGTCAGCGCGGAGCGGGAGGGGTTCTGGTCTAGGGTCGCATGGCTGGAGGGTGCCATTGAGCGGGCGAAGGGCGCCGTTGTTAAGGAGAACGAAAGGGTTAAGGGGAGATGGGCAGCTCGGAGTCAGAAGTGGGCTGTGAAGATGGAGAAGATTCGTGCCTACCTAGCTGGTCGGGATCGGGCTCTGCAACCGCACCTGTTGCTGAGCCAGGTGATCGGTACGCGGGAGTGCCTTGAGAGGATGGAGCGTGAGGATAACCTGGCAGTGCGGTCGTTCCGGTACGCGAAGCTGAAGGCGGATCAGGCGAAGTTCGAAGCCGAATTGGATCAGATCGTCATTCCGTAGTTGACCCCGGAGGATTTGGAGGTTCCTTCCGACCATGCTCCTGATGTTCAGCCGCAGCGGGTTCTGCCCGTGCCGGCCTCGACTACCTCCCCGGGAGCTGAGGGTCGAGCCGCTCTGGATCCAGCCCAGGATGGCGCTGCGGGAGCGGTTGAGGCTGTGTCTGCTGCGCTGCCCGCTCGGATCGAGGTCCCGGACGACCAATCGGAGTCGAGCCAACCTTTCTTGGGTGAGCATGGCACGAATGTGAGGATGGTGAGACCGGAGGACATAGATGGTACCCGGGTTGAAGGGGCGTAGGTTGTTGTTTCGTAGGCCGAAGTGCCTTTGTGCAGATTTCTTTATCTTTTTTTTGTTTTTATTTTCTGTAGGCCGTAGTGCCATTGTATAGTTGGCGTGGAGCCCTCAGCTTATTTTTAATAAACGGTTTGGATCTTGCGTAGTGGTTGCTTGGTTTTAATATCGGTTCGTTACGAGGTGGGTCTCGGTTTGAAACACTTAAAAGTTGTCTCTTTTGGCACGAGGTAGAGCTCGGTTTAAAACACTTAAAGCTTGTGTGTTTTTCTTTTGGCACGAGGTAGAGCTCGGTTTAAAACACTTAAAGCTTGTGTGTTTTTCTTTTGGTGCGAGTAGCGAGCTCGGCTTTAGCACTTAAAGCTTGTGTGCTATAGGGGTGCGAGCTGTGAGCTCGGCTTTTTCTTGATAGTTTGTTTCTTGTTGAGATAATAAGAGTTTATTAGATTCATAGCTGCGCCCTGGTCAGGGGTTGCCTACGTACCCTTTAGTAGAAGGGATCAAGCCAATCGTAGTTCGGAGTACGATGATAGAGAGGTCGGAGACCCGGGCTGGAGGCCGGAGACCTGGCTGGTGGCTGGAGGTCGGAGACCTGGCGATCTGGCTGGAGGTCGGAGACCTGGCTGGTGGCTGGAGGTCGGAGACCTGGCGATCTGGCTGGAGGTCGGAGACCTGACTGGGGGTCGGAGACCTGGCGACCTGGGGGTCGGTGACCTGGCTGGTGGCTGGAGGTCGGTGACCTGGCTGGTGGCTGGAGGTCGGAGACCTGGCTGGAGGTCGGAGACCTGGCGACCTGGCTGGAGAGCTTAGTTGTAGAGAGAGAAAGTTCTCGGTAGAGAGAGAATGGATCCTGGGATCCCCTCCTCCCCTTTGACACTGAACTCCAAGGGTGTATTTATAGTGGGAGTTGAGCAGACAGCTCTCCGCTTTCTGGGGATGACGTGGCGGCCTTATCGTGAACAGTGCTGGGCAGGTCATGAACAGTACCCTATCTGCGCAGTAGCTCGGCGCCGTGTCGGCGTGGGCCCATGCTGACTGGACGTGTTGATTTCTGGTTGACTTGGTCAAATGGGCCCCTATAATTGAGAAGAGCCTAGCTAATTGGGGGTGCTAAGCCCACCTCCAACAGTTGTTTCCCCCAAGTTCGGTGTATGGAAGCGCAGCAAATGCATCGAAATCTCTTGGTCTTTATTAGCTCGGCACATCTCAATTCGGTTACGAAGTCGTCGGAGACCTGACTGGATGTCGGAGACATGGCTGTGGGTCAGAGACCTGGCTGGGAGTCGGAGACCTGGCTGGAGGTCGAAGACCCGGGCTGGAGGTCGGAGACCTGGCTGGAACTGCGATGTTGACGAGCTGTGACTGCGAGGTCGAAATTGTTGCGAATGCGATGTCGAGGAACTGTGACTGCGATGTCGACGAGCTGCGAGGTTGGACACCTGAATGCGAGGTCGGCGAGCTGCGAAGTCGGAGAGCGTTGACCGCGAGGTCGACGAGCTGTGACTGCGAGGTCGATGAGCTGTGACTTGATGTCGACGAGCTGTGACAAACCCATCTTCCAATCCCACAATCTAATCAAGATCACAAACCACAATTCCGATTCTTAGCGAAAGGGGAAATCCTTTTACCTTTTATCTTTTACCAGGCGGCAATTTACGCTTCTTAGCTGTAGAACCTCTCTCCTTTCTTAAACCCTAATTAAATAAGGGGAATTAAATTTACCATTAAGTCCTCAGTAACAAATAAGACTCTCGTAGTCTTCCTCCACACTCTCGCAGTCTTCCTCCAAGATTTTCTCGAAAAAATGAATGTGCAAGACATTGTGTTTCAAGGCTATGGTAAAACTGATTCTATTTCATTCATTCATTCGATTTGATTTTGTAGATAAGGAAAGTTCGATTGGATTTTATTGTGTGATTCATTCAATTTGTGATTCGATTCGCTTTATGCAAAAAGGAAAGATCGATTGGATCTTATTGTGTGATTCATTCAATTTGTGATTCGATTCGATTTTGTAGCCAGATGAAAGATCAATTGGGAAATGAATGCTTGCTTTATTTCATTCGCAATTTAGGAAAATGAATATGCTGAATCAATTTGTGATTCGGTTCGCTTTATGCAAAAAGGAAAGATAGTATGTCATCGGATTAGGAAACATAATCTTGTGTCAATATACTAAATTAGGAAACATACTATAAACCGTGATTTACTTACCCATTGAATTTTGTGATGTAAATTTCAGGTGCAAACCGTCTTAACCAGATTTTGGAGACTTCAAGGCACTGTTTCCTCTCTGGAAGAGAGCTTTATAGTCTCATGCGAAATATCATGCCATATTCTGCAGCTCTTGTAGAGCCACTCACGCAGGGCCTGTACAGAAGAGATTGTAATGAATACATAGATGCAAACGAGTGGCCTTTGATCCCTAATCAAGGAAGGAGAGTGAGCCGATCCGACACTTTGAGGGCTGCAAATGGCCAAGTCCAGTTCAACTACACACAAGCCCGCATGGACGTACAAGACGGTACTTTCACTCGTAAGATTATCAGAAGAAGAAATGACTTCCAACTCAACACCCTTGTCCACTACCTCTTCATCCCTCACAACTGAGTGAGGACCAAGTACCTGATGAATAAGTTTAGCTATTAGTACAATTGTCTGTGTGTGCCTTTAAGCAGATGAATAAGTTTAGCTATTAGTACAATTGTCTGTGTGCTTGCTTTATGGGTAAACAAAGAGAAACAATGATATTAGATTTTGCGTATTATCATTGAGGGTCAGAATCAAGGACGTAATGCCAACAATTTCACAAATATCCAGGAACACCAAACCGCACAAAGAGAAACATCCAAGTCATAAAAGGATAAATGAGAAATACCTAAGGCTGTACACCATAGACCCGCCAGAGAATCAAGATACTTTTCCCCCTTGTCATCATACACATAACTTCCCTGTAAAGATCAAGAAGAATGAAAGAAAACGGATCCAACACATGTTCCTCTAACAAAAGATGGAGGCACTATAACCTACACAATACAAGGAAGAATGTAATTACAAGTAAAGAGGGGAGTCCTACAAATGTGATTCCACACCAATGAAAGAACAAAATTTGTAAAAAAAGTTTAGGGATTATTTGCCTGAGAGGGATTAGCAAGAAGCCTTTGACCAATTGTGACAAAACTGAATATGACATGACCAATAGCTAGAGAAGAAACACTACTCCGCATATGATCGAAAATTAATCTACTCCGCCTGAGAAAAGCCTCCGATGATCGCTTTCTGCGGCGTCGAAGAGATGCCGACAAAGTCCCGGAGCAGATCGCATGAGATATGAGCAAACGCTGCTAGGAAGGCACAAAAATTAACACAAACCCCCTCCAATTCGAGAAACCTAATTTGATTTGATGTATGAAAGGGGAAAACGAAGAAGAGACGAAGGTTCGGCAATTTCTAGATCCGATATTTCATAACTTCTGATCTCTTTTAGGTTCGGTCGTCATATAAGTACACAAACAAAAGTTGTCTATATGTATTGTTTTTATTTTCTCTATTTAATATATTTTCCTCTTTCTTACGCAAACTAGTACCCTTTATCTTTTAAGCTCAACATCTTAAGATTCTTAACTAGTACATTCTCTCCTGGTTAACTTATTTTATTTTATACTTTATTCTTTTCCAACTTTTTCGATTTCAAATTTGAAATTCCGAACTACTAATATCATCCCTACCCATTCTTAATTCTCATTAGATTTCAACAAATATATAAATTCAAAGGTACATTCATACCCAAAAAAAAAACAAATTCAAAGGTACATGTGCGATATCAAATATATTTTAATTCATTTTCTTTGGATAGAGTTTTTTTCTTTTTCTCAAAGATATAATAAGTAGATTTGAATATAGATTGTGATATATCGTTAGTACTAATACAAACCATTATGTTCTGTTTGGATAATTTATATTGTTAGATTTTTTTGTGCTATTTTGGTTTTTGAAACTGAAAAGGCCATGTGTTGCAATGTACAAAAATGGTTGGTTACTAACATTATTTGATCAATTGTAGAAAATGTAAAACCAAGTTGTAACCCCATATAAGATTTCCTATGTAATCGCATTTTGGTTAAGTTGAATAAAATTCAGTAAAATTTACATATTTTTTTCCTCTAAAACCTAAAACTTTTGCTTCAGCTTTCATTCCGACCTACTGATCAAATGTTCATAAAGCACATGTATTAGGGAAGAAATGGCTTCACTATCAAAAACCTCGAATCGTCACTAACTTCCTTAATAGGAGTGTCCATATCTATTTTGTCGGTCGATAAATTCCAAACTCCAAAAAACAATGGCACGTTTGTAGCAATTGATGATTCTATTATATTCGTATATTATATATATATATATATATACTATTTGTCTATGTACACATATATATGTATTGATATCTCATACATAACTATATAATATGGTCAGTAGATATCTTTTGCGCCAACTTTTATTGAGTGCATGGTAACATATCAATTAATGAAATTTAAAACAAAAGTTGAAGAAATTAATGAATGGTTGCTGAATGTTGTTGCTTTTAAGGAACTCAAATAAGGAACTAACTGATGATCATGGTCAAGATCTATTCGATTCAATCTTATTTAACATATGGTTTCGATTTCGATATGCCACCGATGAATCAGACAATGCGAGCTAATTATTTATGTTGGGCCATAAAGTGCTCGACTTTATCAGCAAACCCCACATAATTTTTTTTGCTTAAGGGAAACTTTAAATCTGATTTCTATTTTTCATTTATGCTCTGTTAAATTGGATTCAAACAAAGCTAATTTCTTGATTAATTTAAATTTCTTTTTAAAACCTTATATAGCTATTTTAACTATTTGATCTGACCAAAATAAGATCTCTATTAATTTGTAACCAGTTGAACCGCAAAAAAAAAAAAAAACCTCTAAAATCTATGTTTGCATATATACAATTTGTGTTGAAATTTTGAATTCTGATTTTTTTTTTTTTAAATCTTTTGGTATGGAAAGATTGTATGGAAATTTTTACTGGTTATAGTTTGGCTTTATACCCGGTTCCGGTATGGTTTAACGCCCCAGCTCTTAGGAGAATAGGCATGCTCACAATTATGATTATTACTGTTACAAATTTCTCTTAACTTTAACCATTTAATATACGGTTAAAATGGTTATGGTTAATACGATTTCAGTTATTACGGTTACGGTTAGTTACAGTTATGGTTATTTGATGACTATGATACGGTTAACATCAGTGATATAGCCATAAATTTATTTAATTTCCGTCAAAAAAGTTTTAGACAATGTTATATCGACCAAAATTTTGACCATGATATCAACTAACATAAAGCTAAAATTTATAGTATGAAAATATGATTATATGATTCAAAAATTTTATGTCGTGAATTAGCTAAATAACCATGAATTCTATTACAGAATGATTTGATTAATATGAAAAAGGGTAGTGCTTAGTGATCGTGGATGGAGTGGATCTAATAGAGATATTGAACAATTTAAATCACAGTTTTTAGCATATTCATTTTTAATCAATGTAATGTTATTATTTATAAATGTTTTTGGATTAGTAATTATTTGATTATACATCATGATTCTATGTTATATTAGTTATACTTATACATACTAAATTATTAAATTTTTTATTTTATTTAAAAAATGGTTACGGTTAAAATTTTACTAAGACTTTATTGGTTTAACTTGTATTTTCAGCAAGTTGAGGGTAAAATTACCAAAAAAAAACGACTTGGGGGATTATTTGCCTCAAAAATTAGCACTATTGATTATTTTATTTCACAATAATCATTAAAATTAAATTAAAGAACAAAAAGACAAAAAGGAATGCAAGAATCAGGATGGCACCATTTAACATAACCATAATCCGTTTAATCCAATGGGTTGGGAAGTTGGACCTTAATATTTTCGGGCCTCGATCATCTACATTGCACTTGGCACTCTGAATTACAAATTTTCATTATCCGACCCAACTAAGATATCTATTTTAAATTGGGAGTATCAGCGTATCTATTCTAAAACCATCAACTAATTATTTAATAAACAAAGTTAACAAATCCAGGTGGAAGCACTAATTTGGGCCATGTATTATTTGATTACAAACCGGATGACGGCAATAGTTTTTGCAACAGACTGTTCCGAATTGGTGAAGATGGTGTCTACACCCGAAGATTGGCCGGCTTTTGCATTACACTTAGAGGAATTCGTGAAGAATAAGGAGGCGTTTTCTTTTTTTCTCAATCTCACTCATTCTACGCGCAAAAAAACAAAAGCAGACAAGTTAGCAAGAAGTGCTCGTGTTTACCCAGTGGATATTACTTTTGTAAACTCGGTACCCCCGGTTTGGATTTCTGAACCGTTCTAGGTATTTGGTCTGTTGACAAAAAAAAAAACAAAGTTACCAAATCTCTGATCGTTGATAAATAAACCCTTCAACTAAAGATTAATTAATGAAATTAACTTTCTATTTATAGAAAATCCTACATGGTCTCCGTTTAAGGTAACAATATATTTTTGATTTGTTTTAAAAATCATATCCCCTATATATTAATTGAAAATGACTAAAAAATAACATTGGCTTAATGTGTGATTTACAACATTGTCATTGCTGAAGTGTCATCAAAATAGAGATTCTCAAGACATTTTTGAAAATAGGTTTATGTTACTAGATAAATTACATTGTATGCCACTCACATTAAACTGTTACAAAATTCATTGTATTTTATTAAATATTAAACTAATCATTTGTAAAAAAAACTTACTATAATCGATTATACTCTCTTTCTCCTAATTAGATTATTAATTATTTTAATGATTATATCCACTCTCATTTTTGTTTGATTATATATTTCTAAAAAAATTGAATCATCACATCATCCATATAATAAACATAGATATTTTTTTATATGATGATTTGAATTTTTAAATACTTTTAAAATTCCTACATCGGCTATAAAGATGAATCGTAGTCGAGATACATATTATAAAAATGACCAAAATGATAAGAGCTGTTAGAATAGGATGCATGACTTAATAGACTTACAATTTTTATTATTTTTTCCGTTCCTTTTTCTGAAATTCAATCGTATATTTTGAAAGAATAAAAATTATTATAATATTTTTATTTGTTAAAAAATTAAAATATATAAAATCTTATTGATAAAAAATTATAAAGATATATTTTATGTCATTCAAAACTTTGTAAGTGTCGGTTTTTTAGTCAACTACAATATACTATCATATACAATATACTATCGTATTAAATCCAGATTTTTTAGTTGAGAAGGTTAGTAGCTAATTATGTGATTGAGAGATAACTACGTAGATCAAATAATATAGGAGCTAATTATGCGTTTTAAATCAAGATTCTTTCATCCCCAAAATTACGAATATCAGATAATTTTTTGTCAAATATAAATATAATGAAAAGAGAGATATCTAAGGAAGAATGATTTAAGATAAAGTGATGTTCATGGACCAAAAATTTGATTTTAAATTCAAGTTTTTAACATTCTTAATAAGTGGGAAACCCTAACTTTGAACACTATATAACACTATATCACATTACCTTAACATTTCGTTCACCACTTACGCAACACCATTAGTTTTTCAATGCAATTTAACTTTTATCTTTCATGGCCTCTTTCAATTCAGTCTCTGACTTAAAACATTTCAAGATTATGTGGGAGATAAAGGTTAAGATCATAAGACTCTGGAAACAATACTTTACGGCTGGTGGAGAAACGATTGAAATGATGCTAATCGATTCAAAGATTTTTATGTTGTCTTTGTAACTTTAATCATATAATTTATATCTTCTGATCTTTTGTTCATATCTCACTCCAAAACAATTTTTTTAAGGAGACAAAATCAGTGCTACAGTGAAAAAAGAGTTGGTCAATCGTCAATTTTCTTCTATTTTAAATAACAAACGAATTATATATGTTTTCTATAATTTAAAAATATTACACTACTTTGATGTATTAATACTCATAACTATTAGGTAGGTTACACCTAAAACCAAGTTAAATTATTTTTATCTCATATGATTTAAAATAAAAACTTCCCAAAAACATTTAGAAATATTTCACCCCGGACAGGACGCGGATTACTACATAGTATTAATGATTTAGTGGTAAAACAACATAGTTTAGAATTATATTTGTAGTAGTTTTCATTATTTATATTAGTGTTAAAAAAAACGACATGATTTATTTAAAAAACAACACAAAATGTAGGATTTACACCCAATTACCCAATTAGAAATTTTGAATATCGATTTCTTCTCTATATCGAATATGATGTTGTTATTAAAAAAAAAAACTATGCCCTTTTACCACTAGATGCCGAACATATGTTGTTTATAACAAATCAAAGTGATGTGCTTCGTTCACAGAAGCTAGTTAAATTCTTTTAATTACAAATGGTTAATTTCATCAAGGATCTTTAGTTGAAGGATTGTTTTATTAAAAATTTAGGTTATGGTGTCAAATGAATCTGCTGGTACTTGATGGTTTATTCATTAAGGTCCTTTTAAAATTTGTGTATGTATAATCGATTAAATTATATGAAGGGGACATGTGTGTCATGTCGACGTCTTGCGTGAGAGATGAGAGTTGCGCTGCGAACCGGATAGAATTTATTAACGCAATATACTTTTTTTAAGATGATTTGAGTTACTCAGCAGCCCGGTTAGTACAAAAAAAAAACAAAAAAAAAACAGAGAGATCTAACTTACTAAGGTCTGCAGTTAACATAGTTAAATCGGAGAAGATGGTCGGAATCTTTCTCCCGTCAAATACTTAGAGAAGAACTCACAGGCAAGCGCGTTGAGATCACCGTCCTCGTCCAATGGATCATTCAGGCCCAACAATGTGCTAAAATCCACCGACTCTGCTGAGACCTCAATATCTTCTTTTGGCTGTTGTTGTTGCTGTTGGGACATTCCATGAATGTGTAACAAGGAGGAAGACAAGTTGTTGTTGTTGTTGTTGTTGTTGTTATTGAGAGGAGCAACGAGCGGTGCATTAGATGAAGAGGCTGCTTCTGTCGGTGAAATGTTTTGAGGATTCGGCGGAGAAAGGCGTTGAAGGGCTGAGAGATGAGTTTGGACGATGGCTAGCTCCGCCTGTAGATTCATCACCTGTTCACATAGTGCGGCAACGTTTTAATATCTTACACCTCTAAACATTTCCGGGAATTGATTTCCCACACATTTTTTTTTATATACTACTACTATTAGATTAAGTTCAGATTGATAGGCTGGAAAATAATAAAACACTTAGATTTTAAAATTAATAATTTGCATAATTATAATTTATATAATTAGATTCTAAATTAAGATTTCATTAAATTATTAACAAATTACGTTTTAAAATTCGTAACTAAAAGACTAGAAATTGATTCATATTATCCATATATCTAATAAACAATTTTTCTAAATAAATAATAAAGTTCAAAAACATAATTTTTATTATATTGTAATTTCGATTAAAAAACATAATTTTTTATTATATTGACACATGTTACGATCTAAATTAACAATGACATATGTCATGATTTGATAAATTATAATTATTTTACGTGTCATATTCAACGCATTCAGCTTTATATAATATAATAAAATTGGTGTTTTTTTTTGTTTTCTTACATAAAAATATAGCATTAGTCTACTTACAATTATATAGCATCATTTTAGTTTTTTGTTTTGTTTTGTTAACATCTCACTATAGTTTTGTTTTCCTTCTTTTTTGCTACATGCCACTATGGATTCTAAATTGCTAGCTAATGCATGCTATATATATACGAACTCAAATATTTGGACTACGGGTTGACAAATACGCATGGAAATTACTATATCGAATTATACCGTCAATGGGTTTATTAGTTTTAGAAGAAAATTTTCAAACTAGCAGCGATGATAACTAAATAAAACAATTCGGCAAGTAAACCGCAAAGATTGACAATTTGACTTTCTTTAACTCGGTTTTCGACAAACGAGCCCTTGGGAACACACGTTCGCTTGTTTTTAATTTATTAGCTAAAAATCTGGTAACCATGACCCTTACGAACCAATTGAAAATTAAAATTTAGAATTTTAAAAGAAATAAAAACAGGCAACCAAGATGAAACTATATATAGTTAATCAAGTTATATGTGGATATATAATCTCATCAGTATGTTTAACCTAACATTACAGGGAGAATTTACTTTACAGTGAACTATACATTAAACCACGCATGCATGCCCTCTAAATCTTTGAATAGATCATCAGAGATATACATGAAAGCATTGGGTTATAGAATACCTGGTGTTGAAGGGCGAAGATGTGACCAACGCATCCGTGGACAGGATCGCGAAGCCTAGCCAAAGCCTCGTAAGAAAGCGTGACGACGGCGTCAAGTCTCCGGCTGGCCGGAATCATCAAGAGGAGCTTGGAGGCGTTGCTTGCCCCGAAAAACCTGTGCACCGCCGCGAAATGAGCCGTCCCTTCCTCCGAGTCAAAGTAGGGAGCGAATATGCATTCCGCCACGCATTTCCGCCGTAGAAACTTGCATGCGCTGCACGGACTTGCACCGCCGGTGGTGCTTCCACTCATCTTTTCTGTCGAGACGTAATGTTCTGTTTGGGGAGGGATAGGGTGAAGCAGTGTCGTCGTCGTCCAATTATATATCTAAAGAGAGAAGGATAGGTTAGTTTATGAATTAATGTTTTTTTGTTGGTGGAGCATAGAGGATCGTGTCAGGCAAGAAAATCATGTCTCGCTTTTGGTTGTGGGTCATTTATAATCATTACATTTTCTACAACTCATTTTTCGATGTGAATATATATATATATAATAGTTCTGTTCTTTGTGTGACTGCCAATTTCTCTGTACGTAGTTAAATCACACACCAAAATTTAGCTATTATAAAGATTTTGAAAAATATATATACTCGAATCATAAAATCAATGAAAGCATATGGAATCACGTACGTTTTAAAAAACAAGCCTTGTAAGTGTAGACTACTCAAAAATAAATGAGAAAATTAGTCAGAATATAACTAATCTTTCGTATAATTATTTGAATAACACTTTCAGAACTGAGTTGACTAGAATAACATAACTTTTTGTTAAAAGACAGAAAACCCTATTGAGTTACTTATTTACACAAATGCCATTTTGATTTATTTTTTTTCAGAAAATAAAAAATAAAAAATAAAAAAATTCAAAAAAATCTCTCTTCTCACCCTTAAATCTATTCAGACGCAAAAAAAAAAAAATCAAAAAAAAAAAATCTAGTCGCCAAACGACGACCCTAAACCTCTCAACGCTAAATTTTTTCTTCACCGTCGTCGTCGTCGTTGTTCTTCAGCGTTGTTGTACCCTCGTCGCCATCCTTCTTAACCAAACATTCGTAGTTTCTCTCTTCCCTCTTTTCTTCAAAGTTCGTCGTCCTCGTCGTCCTCGTCGTTCTCAGCGTCCATAATTTTCATCGTCGTCCTCGTTCATCACCTTCGTCGCCGTCATCGTCTATTTTCTCTCTCTCTCCCTCGCGTCTCTTCATCTTCCTCACAGATGCAGACTTGTTTCCATGTGTTGCAGACTTGTTTTTAGATGCTTAAAACCGCCGCGCTGCCCTCGCGTCTCTTCATCTTCCTCACAGATGCAGACTTGTTTTCATTTGTTGCAAACTTGTTTCATTTGTTGCAGACTTTGTTGTTATTGTTGCATATTTGTTTATTGCAGACCTGTTTCATTTGTTGCAAACTTGTTTCATTTGTTGCAGACTTGTTTCATTTGTTACACACATGTTTTATTTGTTGGAGATTTGTTTCATTTGTCACAGACTTGTTTCATTTGTTGCAGACTTTGTTGTTATTGTTGCATATTTGTTTATCGCAAATTTGTTTCATTTGTTTCAGACTTGTTTCATTTGTTGCAGACTTGTTTCATTTGTTGCAGACATGTGTCGCAGACTTGTTTTTAGATGTTTAAAACTCTAAACCCTAAACCCTAAACCCTAAACCCTAGCCCGAGTCGTCTTCTAAGCTCGGTTTAATTTCTGTTTCGGTTTTCATTAAGTTACACTTTTAAACATTGAAATAAAATCACATTTTCGTTAGTTCCAAGTGGATTTTTGATCAACCTAATTACATTTCCAAGACATGACTCTAATTCCCCTAATTTGATAAATTTGAACAAATCTCATCTATAAATTCACACAGTTCAGAGACAAAAAAAACAATCCCTGGACATAGAAATATAAGGTTTTGCTGCGCTGGGGATAGATGAAAAGACAAGCTCTGAAATGGTTAAGTAGTGGAGAACAAATAAGTCTGCGACAAATGACAAAGAGAAAACAAAACGTACAAAGGAAAACAAAATTGCAACACACATAATAAGTCTGCGACAAAGGAAAAAAAAAATGCAACAAAACAAATAAGTCTGCGACAAATGACAAAGGAAAAACAACAATATAATTTGCAACATGATCGCTACGGAGAACGGCAGCGATGAAGAAATTTTTCGGGTTGCAGAAAAGGATGACGGCGGCCGCACATAACCCTAATGGTGCAGTGGCATATTTTGTAAATTTGTTACTTATTAGGGACATATTTGGAACATCAACTTACTCCTCGAAGTTCGAAATAAGTCTGCAACACATTGAATAAGTCTGCAATGAAAGTCTAGGACAAACAAATTCGTTACGACTGCAACACATTCAATAAGTCTGCATAACAAGTCTGCGACAAACAAAGTGTTATTCTAGTCAGGAAACTAGTCTGCACCATAGTCTAATAAGTCTGCAGTTTTTAATGCCACGTAAGCAATTTACAAATAAGTCTGCGACGTTAAGTATTAAATCTGCGACATTGTAAATAAATCTGCGACAAGCGATGTTATTTCAGTAAGACGTTTTAGGTGTCGCAGACTTAGTCTTTTTGTCGCAGATTTTCCAAAAGTCTGCAACAAAACATTTAAGTCTGCAACAAACAGCTGCATATTTTTTATAAATCTGCATAATAAGTCTGCAAATGAACATAAGTATGCGACAAAGGGAATAAATCTGCGTAATAAGTCTGCAATCAAAAGAAGTCTGTGCAGACTTAATAAGTCTACAACAAAGCACATTAAGTCTGCGTCGAAAAGTCTGCAACACGCATAATAAATCTGCAGATGTGCGCAGACTTAATAAGTCTGCAACATTGAAAAATAAATATACATATTAAGTCTGCATAACAAGTCTGCATAACAAGTTTGCGCAGACTTATCGATTTATTAAGTTTGCAACAAAGGTCCGCAGACTTAATCTGTGGCATTTTTGTAAATAACTCAAACTTTTGCTTACGTGGAAATAATTTCGTAATGGCAGTGTCGTAATAACGTTTTTTCTAACAAAAACAAATAATGATTATAATAGACAAAAAACACACTTTTTCATTTCCAGTAAATATATGTTAGTCTAGTACTTAGCCAATGTATATATGTCATTCTTGTTTTTTTCTCAAAATAAATTAACAATAATAGGTGTGAGACCAAATTTCAATATTTATGTAAGAAATCTTGTTTACCGCTATAATTATATAACTATCACAATAGGACTAGAAAGTAGGGAATTAGATTGGATTTAGGCAATTAGTGAAGATGAGAATGTAGATTAATTGGATTAAGATTTTGATGAGACGTTAACGAAGGTCTCGTGGGGTTATTAAATGAGCAAAAAAGCCACACAAAAAAAAGAATGTAATGGCTAAAGCTTGGAAGCAACGGCAAAAAGGGATGTGTGTAATAATAATAATAATACAGAAAGGAGAAAGAGAAAAGCTTTGCGTGAAGCAAACATCTCTCACCACTCTCCCCAACCGAATGTTTCCTTTCACACACACGTGCGACCACTAAACCACACGTGTGCATTCTTCTTATAGATAACAATTTTTTTTGTTGGTTTGAAATAAAAAAAGCTGTGCGAGAATAGAGAGAGAGATGTATTGCTTCTTCTACAAATCGTTTTGTGTCAGAGGCTGACAGGACACTTATCACTGTTTGCAAGTACAACCTCAGTCAGTCAGTGGTCATGTTTCTGTTTGACAAGTTGCTGACCCCATTGTGATGATTTTTCTCTTCCAAACTAAATGGCCAATTTTGGGCCTTTTCTTGGGCTGGGCCTTTAAATGCCCTGTCTTTAAAGTTTTAAGATTTTTAATCAGCGAATGTTAAAATGATTTTTGTGACTATAGAAAATGTAAAAAATAGTTGTCATGTGGACTATAGGAGGTCATTTATTTATATTAAAGGTAATTAATTAGCGTACGCAAGCAGTGAGGAAAAGAGTAAATTCTACGAGGACACGTGTCGAGTAGAAAGAGTGTGTCTGTCAATGTTGCTTGTTCACAGTACAAGGATTAGACCAGCGGCGGACGGCACAGTGACGCTCGCTTTACAACTGTTACCGTTTTTTTTTTTTTTTTTTTTTGGTTTAAATGTTAAATTTTATATCAAGTTTTAAATTTGCAACAGCGGTTACAGAGATAACTAAGAAAACAGAAAGACCAAAAACTACAAATAAAGACAAAGAACAACAAAAAACAAAAAAACATACAAAGAAACAAGCAAGCTAAGCACACGTCTCGGGAAACCAAGAGAATCCTTGATGAAGAAACACCGATTCCAAACACGAAGCTCGGACATTTGCATTTGCAATTCCAAATAACTCGAGTCCTCATCGTCGTTGCCACGAGCAACCTCCACCCGAGACTAGCCCTCAAACCTCGCAAATAGGAGCGCCTACGGATTCTAATACCACGGTTGTGGCCCACACCGAACTTAACCACTGCACTAGACCACCGCCCAAGCCACAACCCGTAGATGGAGAAAAACACGAGGGCCAAAGAAAGTTGCCACAAGTGGCTTGCTCGATCTTCCTCGGACTTGTGGTTTCTTCTTCTTCTTATTTAGTACTTCTAATATTTATTTATTTACTAGGTGGGTTTTTTCGTTAATATATATATATTTTCTTTTTCTTTGTGTTTTAATGTTTTTTTGTATTTAAGTTTATTTTCATAGAAAATATTTAATTTGTTTATTTTTGGATATATATTGTATAACTTGTAATATAATAACAGTTTTTTAGTTTTCATAAAATTTATATTTTCAGACTATAAAAAAATTATCATTGTTTTTCTATCCATCTAAGTGCTTGTCCTTGAAATGTGTTTAAACCCTTTTATATTTCATAGTCACATATGATTCCTATGTTTTACGCCAAGTCTAGTGAATGTGATTAAAATATGTTTACAAAAGAGAATTGAATAAGAACCACAACTAACAAAAGGAAATATACGGATGGACATAGCCCATCAAAACCCTTTCATATAGGGAAGAATCGAAATCTATTAGGGTAATCTTGCATCAAAACAAAAGATTCCTCCCATTTGGAACCTTTCGTGTCAAAAGTTAAAGCTCTGCTTCGGAGCAGGGATTCAATCTTTTTAGAATGCCTGAGATTGGAAGAGTTGTATCCAAGTGAGAACGTTGAATTCTTTCTTTCCTCAGCTCATAGACGATGGCCTACCAGATGATTAAGAGAGAGATGCTTCGCTTTATCAACCGTGGTAGGCTGAAGCCAGAGCAGAATCTGATGCCAATCGCTTGCAGTGATGGCTCATGCGCTGCACAGAACGCTGCAACCAGAACAACAGTAAATTAAAAATCTGAAGAACAATAAAATCTCTGTAAAATCACAGATACAAAATATCACGACATGTCTCCAGTTTCTTATGAGGTTTACAAAGTCCGATGCGGGTCATAAAGCCATTGTTGCCGTGATCTTGAAGCCAATGTGCTTGTCTTGCGGCCTGATTCAGAGTAAAATGAAAGGTACCACGAATCAGAGTTAGTACTTTGAACGGCTAATCAGAGTGCAGGTCTTGGCTAGAACCTGCAAAACATATAATCCACTCAGCTTTCTCTTCAGTAAGCCGATACCTTGACAACGAAGATTGCTGAATTAAGCATATACAATACAAATAACATGACTATAACAATTAAGTGAACAGTGTTAGGTTCAACTAAAAAAACTCGGGATTTACTGTAATTGTCAATAAATTCTAGAGAAGTCAGTTGTTGTGACTGTAAGGCAAAGTGTCCCTCTTTGATGAGGCCAT
Source organism: Eutrema heterophyllum (assembly GCA_002933915.1). Lineage (NCBI taxonomy): Eukaryota > Viridiplantae > Streptophyta > Magnoliopsida > Brassicales > Brassicaceae > Eutrema > Eutrema heterophyllum. The sequence continues at coordinate 110,143 of PKMM01056681.1, forward strand.
GAAAAAAGTTCGTTAGATCATGCTGCTCTCATAGATGTCCCATCTACAAAATGAATTTACTAAACTCACAAACGCTTCCCCACACAACTGTTCTTGGGGAATCCATTTAAGATCGGATTTGACTACGGAAATATAAATCCACATCTCAAAAACCTTTCTTGGCAAAAGGATGTACATGTTGTCACAATCACAATAATTGTTTGGGGACCATTTCAAATAGATTCAAGAAAAATGTAAGTTTCCAAAACATAAATCTCTCACAAAATAACATCTTAAAATAAACACACATCTCTATTTCAAAAATAAAATAAAAAACATAAATGATTAAGGTCATTTCAGTTAAGGATCATCTTCAAGGTCCCCTATCGGAAACATAAAGTATTAATCTCATTTCAGGATCCTAACTTTTATTTTGTGAAAATGCTACGAAGCACAAATAAATTACCTGAACCGAATCCGCTTGAGATCATTCCTTCCTTCAGGCAATGATACATGTGTGATGAGGACACAATGCTCCACTTGAGCAGCCCATTCTTTGGGCTCATCTTCTTCCTCCATAAACACTGTGGACTATGTCCTGCCACTCATGGATTCAGGTGTTCCTTCTCCACTCAAAAGCCTTTTCAACCTTGACTCCATTTCCCTCCCCAGAATTTTCGGTGTTGAGCTTCCGCTTCCCGCTCTCTTGTACGCATAATGGAACCTCCCAGAAGCTGATGCAGCATCCGAATCCGCGTAGTTTCGATAAGACACCCTGAACATGGTTTCCAGCTTTTATAAGCACCTGATGCTTTTACTTCCATGTCTTTTATCTGAAGATTCACAAACAAGAATCACGTGATTTATGACAAAACTGAGTACACAAAGAAAATAAAACCTGAAAGTGACATAATAAATTTGGCTTCTAGAAGGAAGAAAACGACTTTTCTCATTTTGTGAAAGATTAGAAACCAAAGAGCAGGCACATAATTTGACAATGTTAATTTGTTCTTAGCTCCCAAACAGAAACCAACAAGACTCAATCTGGTCCTGTTTCGGAGTTTCTTTCCTTTTTCCATTTGTATTTTTCAGACAAAAACAAACAGCTCGTCAAAGTGACACACATTAAGAAGAATTTTATATACTTGTGACGTCAGAGAGCTCTGTCATCTTCTTCAAAAGAATGTGCATGCTGAATTATAGCCATACACTTTGTTATAAACATATACACTGCAATTATCTAGGTTTTATAGAGGATGATAAACCCACCAAAGAGCAGTAATACCATTTGATTCATCTCCAGTCCTTTAACGACCAAGAATTAAAACTGGGTTTGATACAATATGCACTTGGCTTGCAATATGACAAGCTGTCAAAGCTTCATCACCTGTTATCGTCACCTGGAATCATAAAAGCAGGATAAGACATCCAGTGTATCTAATTATATAAGAAAGAATGAGCACTCTGCAAAACAAAGACATGAGGACTGATAAACAAAAAAATCAAAGAACCAAAATTTGTAAGCTACACTCAATTATATATCTGCTTTGCTGGTAAGAGGTCGATTAATCTATGAGAGTTTGCATTAGAAGATACACAGTATGAATTACCAAATTATGGGATGAATTCTTTCACTCCAAAAAAAATGGTGGCCAAAAGCTGACTTTCCTTTAATCGGTTTGACTTTACAAAGGGGATTTTGATCTCCAACAAGGTGCAGAAAGACTGGTGTAGAATCTGCAGCAGTTGAATGATGATGTTAATCTTAGGAAAGTACTGTAAGAGATTAAACATCAAATCATATCACAGGAAAGTCAAAGTAATGTACTTTATTGTACTGTTCAACTCGCCAACAGCATGAACTCCACGAAGCATTCTTGTCTTGTCATTTTTGGCTGAGAAGCTATGCGAACAACCTCCCGATGCTGAGCTGCACAACACCATAAAAACCCAAATTTCCACTTCAGCCAAACTATAAACCAATTAGAACTAAGTAAATAATCCCCAAAACTTATAAATAGATTGAAAATAAACAAGCATATTCATATGCAGCAGTCATGAATGGCATGGGACTACAGAGAAAGAATTCAAACATGAATTTGTTATCTCCTTGAGAAGCTTCCAAGACTCGGTCTCCTTCCAATTCTCCATTGATTTCTAGCGCTCCAGAAAATAAAGAACATCACACAACACTCTCTGGAAATGATTGAACATGGTTGGATAATGAACGGAAAGCTTCAAACAAATCCCTTTAAGCTCTAGTGGCATGGGAATAGCGTTGAGTTACGTCTGAGCCTGAATCACAAACGTCAAACCAGAACCGACGGTCTGCCTTAGCTCCAAAAACTGACCATGAACCTCTGCAGTAGCGAAGTCCGACGCCATCCCCTTCATTGTCGGGCTAATCCACTTCACTACGTTTCTCCCTAGATCACTTCGCCCCAAGGGATCACCAAATTGATTCAAAGCAAACCCATTCCCACAGCGACATGGCTTTGAGCAGTGGTTGTGTCTCCCGAAAACCACTGAAAGCAAAAGTCATTGTTATAACAAAAAAAAACACCAACTCATAAATAAGATAATTACTTCAGAAAAGAATTCTGTTAACCAAAAAAGGAAATAAGATTGACTAAAAAGTACAGGGTGACAAATTATGAGTTCAACGGTGACAAATTATGAGTCCATCAGTGTGTCATCATCGTTTTACTATTTGATTCGAAAGATTCGCCTTACTCATTTGAATCTTAATCAGAGCATGCAAATTCGCCCTTTTCAAACCAAAATAAACAGATTCACTAATTTCAGCATATTTCGCACAAAAGCATGACACTGTATAGATCGAGGCATGTGAAATCTTGAGATCTAAAATTTGAGATATTCATAATTTCAGAAGGGAGATAAGGAAATCACCGTCAGAAACAAAGAACCGACGATTCAAGGGCCACCAATCTGAAGAAGAAGCTCACTTTCGGCAGAGAGATACAACGCCTACATGAAGATGAGAAATTTCGACCACCGTCGATTCCATCAGAAATTAGACCGGTCAATGGTGGATGTACCGCGTAAAACGGCGATTCGAGCGTAACCAGATGAAGAGAAGAAGACAAGGAAGTGGAGAGAGATAAGAGATATGAACCTGATGATTAACTTTGAACGAAGAAACCTAAAGGACTCATTTTTTTTAGCATGTTTAGATTAGCTACGTGGACACGTGTCATTCATAGAGGTGTTGACGTGTCACTCATATGGAGAGAGATAGCCTCTCTATTCGTATATATAATTTTTATCACAAATTGGAGTATTTTTTTTTTTTTTTTTATCATCTATTTTGTTTTGTCGTCCTTCTAATATTGATCTATTTTCATCTTCGATTTATTTAAATTAGATCAAAGTGTAGTGTATAAACAAAAACACAAATTGGAGCGTTACAACATCTTACATTGCAAAGTGGAACCCACGCGCGAATGGTTGCGTCAGCAAAGTTGCACTGAGTCGAGCGGTTACGTTCTTAAAGTCATTATTGACACGTGGCGAACGGACATACGTGCCAGTCTTCCCGGTTCTTCGATCAACCGGTTCTGCTCAACCAACCAAACCTTGGATATTATAATTGGTTTCTCCTCAAACCACCAATTTTTCTTTTCTTTTTAATTGGGAATCGCGATTCCGTAAAAGTGGTATATGGAAACGCTGGAGAAGCGCACGATTCGGTGTCGGAAGCAAGTTGATGATAATCGGAAGGGTCGCCGGCGGTTTTCTAAATCAAAAAATGGATTTGAAGAAGATCAAGTGTCGACTACTCTTTTAATTTGGACTTTTTAGTTTGTTTTCAGGCCCACTGGGCTGCTAGATTTAGTTGTTTTGTTTTAATATTATATAATTGGTTTTTTAATAGAATATCATAAACATATTATAAAAATCATAGTTTTATTTTTCCACCGTTCTATTTTTCCCTAAAAGCTTCTATATAATAACACATTCCCACAAAGTTTAAACCTAGTTTTATGTCTCCACCATTTAAAAGTTTTAATCATATTTCCCCACGAAATCAAAGTTTCAAACTTATTTATCCACAAACCACAGTTTAACTTGGTTTAATGTATACCAATCAAAGGTTAACCAGCAAAATACCAATTAAAATACAATTAAACCAGAAAACCCAAATTAACCCAATTACAATCCAATTAAACCCGATTACATTATCTCCTCCCGTTTAATTCCCCAAACCTTCGACCAAAAAAAAAAAATTCCCAAAACTAAAAATCCCTTAGAACTGTAATTAAAATTCTGAACCCAGAAATCAAAATCCCCAAATTTGAGAAATCAACAGTTATGGTGAGAATTTTCCTTCATAAATTCAAATTAAAATCCGTTTGAACATTTTTTTAAAAAACAATTGAGCAAAAAATGAGAACCACTCGATTTTGGATAAACCCATTTACGCACACACGATCATGTAAAGCCTTAGCTTTTTTTTTTTAGCCGTAGAGAAGCTTCATCTCTTGACAATGGCGACGAAGCTGTTTTGTCCGCCGTTGTCTTGTCCATGGGTGACTTCAAGAGATGTAGTAATCAAAGGGCTTCTTCCACGGCGGAGACGGGGAGGTGTCACGAAGCGGAACAGAGTCTCCGCCGTCACCGCCATGATTGTGGAGCCTCTCTCTGCTGTTTCTTCATCGGCGATTCAAATTCATCAATGGTGGGAACAAAGCCAATTGATGAATCTGAATCGCCGATGAAGAAACAGCAGAGAGAGGCTCCACAATCATGGCGGTGACGGCGGAGACTCTGTTCCGCTTCGTGACACATCCCCGTCTCCGCCGTGGAAGAAGCCCTTTGATTACTACATCTCTTGAAGTCACCCATGGACAAGACAACGGCGGACAAAACAGCTTCGTCGCCATTGTCAAGAGACGAAGCTTCTCTACGGCTAAAAAAAAAAAAGCTAAGGCTTTACATGATCGTGTGTGCGTAAATGGGTCTATCCAAAATCGAGTGGTTCTCATTTTTTTCTCAATTGTTTTTAAAAAAAAGGTTCAAACGGATTTTAATTTGAATTTATGAAGGAAAATTCTCACCATAACTGTTGATTTCTCAGATTTGGGGATTTTGATTTCTGGGTTCAGAATTTTAATTACGGTTCTAAGGGATTTTTAGTTTTGGGAATTTTTTTTTTTTTGGTCGAATGTTTTGGGAATTAAACGGGAGGGATAATGTAATCGGGTTTAATTGTATTGTTATTGGGTTAATTTGGGTTTTTGGTTTAATTGGATTGTAATTGGTATTTTGCTGGTTAACCCTTGATTGGTATACATTAAACCAAGTCAAACCGTGGTTTGTGGGTAAATAGGTTTGAAACTTTAATTTTGTGGGGAAATAAGTTTGGAACTTTGATTTCGTGGGAAAATATGATTCAAACTTTTAAATGGTGGGAAAATAAAACTAAGCTTAAATTTTATGGGAATGTGTTATTATATGGAAGTTTTCAGAAGAAAATAGAACGTTCACCCAAATCTTAATTACCTATTAAATCTAAAGAGAAAAAAGGAGATGAAACATTATTCTTTTGTAAGCTTCTGATTTTTTTTTTTCCAAATCGTGAACTAAAAGAAGCAAAGATAATTTTAAATTGTACTTTGTTTTTCTAAATAATTATGCTATGTTTTTTGTATAGAAGCAATTTTTAATATGATATTATATTTGGTGTTTTATGATATATACGTTTCCAACACGTATTATTTTTTAATTTTTTAAAAATAAAAATAGTTTTCTCACTTTCAGATGCTTCCGCTTCCACGTACCCGTTTTTGATTTCATACCGCTTAGATTGCTACAATTGATGAATTTTTTTATTTTTTTTGGTCAGAACATAATATTTTCTTGCCTTAAGCAATCAAATCAGTTTCTAGAGCTACGAGAGCTTTTTTTGCAATAGAATCAGCTAAGACATTGGTTGTTCTAGGTATAAAATGGAAAGAGATTTTAGTGAAATTGTTAACCAAATCTCGGATATCATGGAGGAGGCCAAAAGGTAGCGTATTTAATCATTTTGATGATTAAACCGGTGTAATCGTCACATACGATGAGATAATGCACGCACACACTCGTGTCGTGTATTTAATCATTTTGGCCGTCACTAAATTGAAAGTCATTTATAGTGTAATATTTGATTCGGAAAAGATTGGTAAGGATATTACACAATCTTGTAAATTTAGAAGTTTTACAAACATACGAAATTCATGAGTGTAATGGGATTTTCCTATTTTGTATCCTAATCGAATATTGTGCAACCAAAAAAGGGAATATTGGGTAACCAACATAGAGATTGCGTACATCATCTTTATCCCGTTAACTGTATTTGATATAAGGTTGACATTATCTTAAATCGTCTGTACATAAATCTATTTGTTTAGCATACACAATATATGTAATTAAAGAATAGATCGTCTTTGTAACATACTGATTACTAGTACCGTTATTTGAACTCAAATTTGATAATATATATTAGGATTCAATCCGCGCTAGCTATACAATGCGGAATAATTTTTTCTTAAAAATATATGATCGAGTCCGGATGTCTATTTAACCCGTTTTGCAATGAAATAAAATATTATTCGGGCTAACCTGCAAAAACTTATAATCTTGAAAACATAAGTCTAATATGCAATGTTTAATGATTATGGTTTTTGTGATCAGTCTACAAACTCTTAGAAATCAATTTTCTCGTTTATAATTCTTTATAAAATTAGTAAAATATTACAAGATCTCGAATATATTTTATTTGAATATGTATGGATCGATTATTATTTAATAATATCATAATAATTAAGAAACTAAATAGTAAATAATCTATTTGATGAGAAATAAATATTTTCCATATTCTCATCAATAATTTTAAAAGATAATTATATACTTTTCTATTTCAATTATCTTTTCTTATTTGTAATGATATTTCATGTAATAACTTACAAAACAAAGTTCATTTTCAAAAATATTTTTTTAAATAATATTATAGAGATGTTTGAATTATAAACGATAAAAAAAAAAAAAAGTAATTAAGAATATAAAACGAACTGTTTTATCTCAAGGATCTGACGGTAATAATTCGTCAAAACCTTTTGGACACGTTACTAAATGGTAATAGAAATGTAACGGTTCGACGTAATGCGTTAAATTCTAATATATCACACGTGTGGCATCATGTTGGTCGAAAATTATTTATCCTCAACAATGTATATGTTTGAATTATAAACGATAAAAATAAAAAGTAAATAATTAAGAATGTAAAACTAATTGTTTTATTTCAAGGATCAGACGGCAAAAATTCGTCGAAACCTTTTGGACACGTTACGAAATGTTAATATAATATATGTTTAACAACAAACAAAAAATTAACGCATTGCGTCGAGCCGTTACATTTCTAATATAAAATTGTCGTATCAAAATCACCGCCAAGAGAAAAAAAAATCCATTAATTAGATTAATTTTGACCTCTTTTATTAGGAAATTATATTCTAAAACATCCTATATATATGTTTAGGGACTCGATCAAATGATTAGTTTCCTGAAGATCTGTGATCGGTATCTTTTGTTTTCCTTAATTTTAAGCTCGTTTGTATACAACTATTATCTTGTAAAACCAATTTATATCTAATTGTATTAGATTGATTAATTGTGCATGAATACATTACCTAAAAATAAAGGAAGGGAATAACAATGAAGAAGTTGAGAGCTATGGAATGTTTCGCTTCACGCAAAGAGCTTAACATGAGACAAGTACGCTCCATCGCGTGGCTTCGAAGGATTTTTTTTCCTCTTGCATTGACCCTCTTTTTTTTATTTTTATTTTTTGGTAATAAACACAACTTATAATAATAAAAAATAATTTTTGACAGCATTTATTTTCTTATCTACTAAATAGTAGTACTATCAATGTCTTAATGGGGGAAATAAAAATATTACCAATTAGCACCAAACCAAACCCTAGTTTTGTTTACGTCCGATCTCCTCCTTCTCCCCCTTTCTTCTCTCCCAAACGTTTCCTTTTTGTTCTTCCTTTTTGGTAATCACTAACCAAAAACATCCTAATCTCGATGAATTAGCTCCATATATCTCAAAACCCTAATCACGAATTAGCTAATAGGAACCTTGCACAGCATTAAAAAAAAATAGGTAAGTGATTTGGAGGATGAGCAGTAGCGGAAACCCTAGCAGCAGCGGTGGAGGCGGTGGAGTAGGACCGTGCGGCGCGTGCAAATTCCTGAGACGGAAGTGCGTCGCCGGCTGCATATTCGCGCCCTATTTCGACTCGGAGCAAGGAGCGGCGCACTTCGCGGCGGTTCACAAGGTGTTCGGAGCGAGCAACGTCTCAAAACTCCTCCACCATGTTCCTGAGCATAAACGACCAGACGCCGTCGTTTCAATCTGTTTCGAGGCTCAGGCTCGTCTCAGAGACCCTATTTACGGCTGCGTCTCTCACATCGTCTCTCTTCAGCAACAGGTAACTCAATTATTACATTAAATTTTATTAGCTTATTATCACAAGTCTGATGGGAAATCGCAACAGTTTTAAGTCGATCTACTGTCTTTATGTCGTCACGTTGGTCAATTCTTTTTACTCTTTCTCTTTCACAAAAAGTGTCATTCTGACACATTTCACACATATTAAAAAAATTATTAAAAATTTCATATTATCCCTTATTAATACACTAAACAATTTTTCGCTCTCCAATTAATACATTAAAACAAACTGGATTAAAACTGGAATTATATTCAAAATTGAAAATGTAAAATAACACTCTTTGTGAAATACAAATAAAACCTTAAAACGACATTCTTTGTGAAACGGAGAAAGTATCATTTTCCAATAAATTATGTTTTAAATTTTATTTGTTTTTTAACAATTTTTTTTTTTTTTACAAAAAACTTATTCTTCCAAATACAACTTTAGTCTGTTTTTTGTTTTTTTTTGCTCTATTTTCTGCTTGTCGTTCCTATCCAAGCCTCATGCAAATTACTCCCTCATCACTCATCAGCATCGCGAGAGACAAAAATTGTCTTGTGTTTTAATTCCTATGTGTTATCATTCTTGGATATGTTTTTTTTTTTTATATAATGTTTTTGATAAGGTGTTGAGATGATCGGCATGAAAATCAACTCAACTCAGCAAAATAAAATAAAATTATTTGTTTTAGTTAAATTTCATAATCGCGTTCATAGCCTTTTGCCTTTTGGGTAAAGTTATGTCTTTATATTAAATGACGTGTCTATGAGTCTATAGATTTGTGATATATGTAGAACAAGTTGAACTTTGTTTATATCTGCATACAATTGTAGTAATCGTATATAGTTTATTAAGAAAGTATATGCATAATTGTCTGTGTGTGTTTCAGATGATCCAATGCGTTACAACAGATGAAGGCGTCTCTCTCTCTCTTTTTTTCTTGATTAAAATGTCTAATAGTCGTAGTTAATTAGCTAGCTAGGATTCAGGAATTAACGATCAATATCATTGAGCATATGTATTAGTAATTTTGTTTAATGTTTACAAAGTTGTTTTCTAAGTTTATAATCCAAGCCATTGATTGAAATGACAAATCTTCCTCTGTTCGCAACAACCACGTTGTTTTACACTTATTCCCAAGCATCCTTTTTGTACATCTTTATATATATATTTCAATTGCAATATACATATATGTACTTTGATGTCTACATACTCGAATATATACACGTTATGCAATTGCATTCTATAATGTGATGTTAATGAAGGATATTTTCAATGTTACAACTTACAAGCAAGCATTTATTTATACAATATTGTGTTTTTCTGGTCTTATATAAGATTGTTTGATTCCGCGTATATTTTTCTAAATTGGTGGTATTGATTGATCAATTACTCCTGTCGTATGTTTTTGGCATTAGTGAATCAACATTTGCTCGAATTCCCAAACTCTTCCAATAATTAATTATTGCTGGAAATATCATTATTTAGATTCTCACCTCTCTTTAACATTTCTTTTGGCATTATTGTCACTTTTAAGCATATCTACATTTGTATGACATATAAGATGATTCGTCATAAAAAAAACAGGTGGTGAGTTTGCAAACTGAACTTTCATATGTACAAGCACACTTATCAACTCTAGAGATGCCACAACCACCGTCGGCCCCGGTGACGTCATCAGGATCTCCGCCGCCTCTTTCCATATCGGATCTCCCCACAATATCACCGTCGGTGTACGACCTCTCCTCCATCTTGGAGCCGATGTCCTCCACGTGGGCCATGCAGCAACAACCTCGACCGTCGGATAATCTCTTCGGTGTCCCGTCGTCGTCAAATATGGGCGGAGGCAGTGAGCTCCAAGCTCTGGCGCGTGAGTTTCTTCACGGTGGGCAAATGCCAGCTCATCAGCCACCGTCGGGGACAAGTGGTTCTGCCTCAACAGTGATAAAACGAGAATGAATGTTTATTTATCAATGTTGGTTAATTTGGGCCTTGTGAGATCTATAGTTAGCCATATGTTTCTCCTTGTTATACTTGGTCGAATTCGTATTTAAATTGTTGGCTAGAATGTTAATATAAGAACTATGATTTTCGATTGATTGGAGGTTTTTTTTTTTTGGGTATATAGTTTTTCGAATTAGCAACAGCTTTTTGTCCGTGTAAAGACTTCATATAGATAGATGCGTACAGAAAAATGACAAATACAGTCCGGGTATCAATAGTCAGATAAATTCGGAAAAAAAGACATCCAGTGATCATGTTGTTTTGGCCGGAATAAAGCAGTGTGCAGTGTAATCTCTACTAAAAGAATAGCAACGCGTGCAAATTAGGGTTTGATGAAACGAAACATGTGTCTTTAGGGGATGAGTGAGAGTTGGATTAAAACAAAGTTGGTTGATTTTAAGAGTTAGAGAGATTTATAAATTCACATAGGGTTTTGTTAATTTTTGTGTGTATTTAAAAAATCCATCAAAAATTATGTTATGACAACTATAAAAAACCAAAATATATCCATAGTATTTTAAAAGACATGTTTTCTTGGTTAAATTGTTAAAAATACATATTTCAATAACTCTAGATTTTAATAGAATTAAAGAATTAATAAAAATCAATTTTTTGTTAATTATAATGAAATTAAAACAAATTATCAAACCAATGAAAGTAGATTTAAGAATCCATAAACTAATAATAGTAGTTTTCATTAATTAATATACTAATAATTAAGTAAGATCTACATATATTTAGATATTATATAAGAAAAAATATCTTGATTTTTTTTTTAACAGCTTATCATTGAATCAAATAGTGTATGGCTAACACAAGTAATTCATCAACTAAATAGGAGGAACATTATAAACATAAGATAAATCTGATCCTACATATGCTTTCTTTGATAATACATCCGCCGCACTGTTCCTCTCGCGATTGACATTATAACGCTCCGACCGCCCCTACCTGTGGGCCCCATTTCCTCTCTCGGCCTGTGGGCCCCACCCTTGTCCGACGGCCAGTGCGCTAGTCCGGGAGACTTGTAAGACTTGTTTACTGACCCTACAATCACCACGTGATCTTTCCCCGTGTTTTGTCATCACTCACACGATATCGCTAATCACTTCCCGGTAGGTCACCCATCCTTAAATTGCTCCAACTCAAGCACGCTTAACTTTGGAGTTCTCTCTGGACAAGTGCCCGAAAAGATAAGTGCACTTTGGTGACATAGGTAGCCAAATCAATTCTTATAAGCCTCTCCGCATATACCAGAAATCGGGATGTTACAATCACCCCCACTCACAGAGCGCAACGTCCTCGTTGCGCACCAGGATCGTCACCCTAGACGGTGTGAGCCCACATGACTCCACACACGTGTTTGGGTTCGGCTCTGATACCACTTACAAGTCAGGGAGACTTGTAAGACTTGTTTATTGACCCTACAATCACCACGTGATCTTTCCCCGTGTTTTGTCCTCACTCACACGATATCGCTAATCACTTCCCGGTAGATCACCCATCCTTAAATTGCTCCAGCTCAAGCACGCTTAACTCTGGAGTTCTCTCTGGACAAGTGCCCGAAAAGATAAGTGCACTTTGGTGACATAGGTAGCCAAATCAATTCTTATAAGCCTCTCCGCATATACCAGAAATCGGGATGTTACAGACATGATCTAAAGAACATTCTAGTAACTTCGCAATCCAATGTCTTATGTCACAAACCATGTTTCCTAGCTCTGTGTTTTCCTCTCTACGATTGATTAACTGAGTTAGCTCTAGATTATCTCTTTCAAACCAGACGTTTCTTCACCCGTATGCCCAAACCATCAGAATAACATGAAGAAAACGAAGAGCTTCTGCTTGAAGAACCGAATTCCCTTTTGGTAATTTGGTCGATCCCGACTTCAGATGAGCCCTCGTGTGATCTCTGATTATCCATCCCATACCAGTCACATCTTCTTCTCGTTTATAACTACTATCAAAGTTACATTTGATCCAGCCCCGGCGGAGATTCCCATCGACTATCACATATCTCTGCTTCTTCAATATTAACCGAACGCTCTGTTCTGGGTTCAATTTCTTTTTGTGCTTCTTGTAAATTACTGTTATGATTTCAATTTATGAAATCTATCCCAAGATAATCTAGATTTGATTTAATCCAACCAAATACACTTTGTAGAAGAAGAAACACTAACTTTGATCTATGGTTTGATTAGGTTTGAGATCAATTGATTTCTTTTTTCTTAATCTTTATCTTTTATGATCTTTTTGATGGAGAAGAGATCTTTCTATTCTCTTATGGGTGTGTAGTAAAAAAAATTCTATTATGGTGATGTTCAAGTGTTCGTTACAAACCTTCGTGATCATGTGTCCTTTTATAGTGATCTTATCTTCCATGAAGGTGACATGTATGAGTACACGTGTTACACTTAGACTTCTTAAGCATAATACGTGTCAATTAAGACACATGCACCATTCATAAGAAAACACATGTAGCTTTAATATCAGAGCATGTTTATTGGGAGAAACCCATTAAAGGTTTTTAGTGATTTTTTTATTAATAAAGTTAAGTTAATAACTTTTCTTAAGAAATGATATGTTCAATGGTAGAACTTTTTATGGGGTTCTTAAAAAAAACTAATTTTTTTTATTTTATAAATTAATTTTTCAATTTTTTAGTAAATGTCACAACGTACAAAGCTGATATGAAAACATGAAATCTGCTTGAACAAACATGAGTCCTTCCACCACCAAACTTAAACCACAAGAGAAGAATGTTTATCTATGCTCACCAATCTACTAGAGCAAGAATTGGCAGATCAAGAAAAGTTGTGCTCATCCGATGAAGGAAAAATCTAAAAGGTTTCAACTTCCAAACTACTCAATATCAATGGCTTTGTCGCAAATATGGCATTGTAACCCAAGTTAAAAGAATTGACCTTGTGGCAATATCCGGATACCCTTTCGCAGTGATGAACACACAAGGAATGTGTTTGAACACACGATCTTCCACAAGCCGATGGAATATCGCATGCTGAAAACAGAATATACCTTTTCCACAACAATGATATACCGAGCATCACTTCTCATGATGGTGTTGTCTAGCAAATTCAAGTCTCCTGATATAGCAAAACCCGAAGAACCACATGCTGAGCAATCTACAGCTTCCTTATCTGGTTCCTGTGTGCAAACAAAAGAAAAGGACAGGGATCACAATGTTATCTAAAAACATAAGGGTTCATCCAGCATAGAGCAAAGAGATTGATTAATAACTCACTTGTAGAAATAACCTTCCAGCAACAAGGCCTCTGCTAGAAGCCATAATCCCAAGACTGTATCTACTGCAACGTAAAAGTGCTACCACATCTATAGCAGAAAACAGAATCATAAGCATCATGTTCAGATCAAAACTCTTTAAATTAAGCATGATTTGTGGGACTTTGGATTGACCTTGGACGCTTCTGCTGACTTCAATCTGGTGAATCACAAAGCAGTTTATAGAAGAGCTCTCTTTGTGTCACTCGTTTTTCTTGAAGCAGAATCTGAAAGCATGTTTCCATAACTTTCCACAGTAGAATTTGAATAACAAAACGAACCATAATCGTGACTGATATATGATGATTTCAATTCAATCAAAGGATTTGGATGAATCATAGAGAAGGGAGATTGAGAGATTACATACCGCGCACAAAAGCTTTCNTGGCGATGGAGAGAGAGAGGAGAAGCGTAGAGAGAGAGAGGAAAGAGAGAGTTTTTTTCTGCTCAACACGTGTTACTTAAGAACCGTTTCTTAAAGTTCCTAATTAAGAAACGGTTCTTAGTTATTTTATTTGTTTTGATTTAATTTTATTCCAAAATAAACTAAGATACCCACTTAAGAAACTGCAATGAACATGCTCTCACAACTATTACACACTCATTTCTTACGTATACTAGAGAAAGACTTTGTCAATATTATAAGGTAAGGAAGAGAGTTATCAATACACCCGAATTCAAACGTCTTTAATCGAAACCGATCCATTACGGTGTCGTCTTTTATACTAGAGTTCTAAACTTTAATATGAACTTGATCCTTACCATTAAATCGATAGACACATATGTCACATAAGAATAGAAATATTCTTACATTTCTCCCACTTGACATATTTGTCGACTTGATGATTTAATAACTTTAATGCGCGCCTTTATATCAAGTCGACTTGACTTTTAACTATAACAATAAAATCAGAATTGATCGAATCATGGCGGTTACAAGTCATTCAATCGACATGATCCCTTCCATGTATCATAACCAATCCTAATTATATATATAGCTTCCTTTATGGTGAGAAAAACTTTAATTCTCAAGCTAACCATATGTTATCTTCATACCATACGTATACACACAAACTTTAATGATAACATACTTTATAAACCAGAAATGTAACCTTAAGTGAATTCAAAGTGTAACACCCATAATGAACAAACCATAACTAAAACAACAAGGCTCTATCTATAATACCCATACGTTCTACATGGCCAATGAACGCTTTGGGTGGTAATCCTTTAGTTAACGGATCCGCTACCATCATATCCGTTTTTATATGCTCAAAAGACACTTTACGTTTCTGCACTTCTTCTTTGACAGACAAGTACTTTAACTCCATGTACTTAACACCCTTTGAGTACTTGTCATTTTTTGAAAAGAAGACAGCTGCAGAATTATCACAATAAATTCTCAGCGATCTCTCTATACTGTCGACAATCTGAAGCCCTGAGATAAAGTTCCGCAACCATAATGCGTGATTTGTGGCCTCAAAGCATGCCACAAATTCAGCCTCCATAGTGGAAGTAGCAATGACAGACTGCTTTCCACTTTTCCATGATACTGCTCCTCCGGCTAATAGGAACAAATAGCCAAACGTCGATTTCCTGCTATCGACGCATCCGACATAATCTGAATCTGAATACCCAATGATCTCTAGAGGATCGCATCTCCTATATGTAAGCATGTGCTCTTTGGTGCCTTGCAAGTACCTGAGAACCTTCTTTGCAGCTTTCCAGTGGTCCATTCCGGGATTACTTTGATATCGACCCAACATACCAACAACAAAGTTGATATCTGGTCAAGTACATGTCTGAACATAGTTCAAACTCCCAACCACCAATGTGTAAGGAATTCTTTCCATTTCTTTACGTTCCAATTCAGTTTTAGGACATTGCATTTTACTGAACTTGTCCCCTTTTTGAATTGGAGCTATCCTTGCGGAGCATTTTTCCATTTTATATCTTTCTAAGATTTTATTGATATATCATTTCTGAGACAAACTTAATAATCCTTGTGATCTATCTCTAAGTATTTCTATTTCGATCACATAAGATGCCTCACCTATATCTTTCATTTCAAAAATCTTAGAGAGATACCTTTTTATATCATGTAGCATGCCCATGTCATTTGCAGCAAGCAAAATATCATCAACATATAAGACTAAAATCACAAATTTGCTCCCACTGACCTTAATGTAGATACACCGATCAATGATGGTCTCTACAAAAACATATGACATAATGATATCATTAAATTTCAGATACCATTGTCTGGAAGCTTGTTTTAGTCCATATATTGACTTTCTCAGCTTACATACCATATGTTCTTTTCCTGTGGCCACAAATCCTTCAGGTTGGTTCATATATACTTCTTCCTCAAGCTCTCCATTCATAAAGGCGGTTTTCATATCCATTTGGTGAAGCTCAAGATCATACTGAGCCACCAAAGCCAAAATAATTCTTAGAGAATTCTTCTTTGAAACTGGAGAGAAGGTCTCTTTGTAGTCGATACCGTCCTTTTGGGTGAAACCTTTAGCAACAAGGCGAGCCTTGTACCTTTCAATGTTACCTTTAGAGTTGCGTTTAGTCTTAAAGACCCATTTAGAACCAACGGTCTTGAAACCGTTAGGCAACTCTACTAAGTCCCATACTTTATTATCATCCATGAACTTTATTTCTTCTTTCGAAGCGATCAACCAATTTTCACAATTATCACTTTCCATGGCCTTTTGGAATGAGTTCAAGTCTTCATCAATGCTTAAGTCACATTCATTTTCAATAGTGTAAACCTCATAGTCATCTGAAATGGCATATCTTCTTTCCCTTTCAGATCGCCTTAATGGTTCTTGTGGTGCACTATTCCCTTCCTGAATTGTGATATGTTCATCAATTGTACTTTCAACTAGTGGGTTTTGTACACCATCATGTTGTTCTATTGTGTCGTTTGACTGTGATGCAACGATAGGAACAACTACCTTAGGTGCATTACTGGGTGAAGGAAGTTCAACTTTTATTTCTTTAATGTCAACTTTCCGTGATTCACCACTCCCACTAGTTTCACCATTCTCAATAAACCGAGCATTTCCCGTCTCAACTATTCTCGTACTATGGTTAGGACAGTTAAAGGTATACCCCTTTGACTTTTCAGGATAGCCAATGAAAAATCCACTGACAGTCTTAGCATCAAGTTTCTTCTCATGTGGATCATATAGCCTTACTTCTGCAGGACAACCCCAAACACGTAAATGCCTTAAACTAGGATTCCTTTCCGTCCACAGTTCATAAAGGGTCTTAGGAACTGCCTTACTAGGAACCCAATTCAGCACATACATTGCAGTCCTTAATGCATATACCCACAACGAAAGAGGTAATGAACAATTACTTAACATGCTCCTAACCATATCCATTAAAGTACGATTCCGCCTCTCAGCTACACCATTCTACTGAGGTGTACCCGGCATTGTATACTGTGCACAAATGCCTTTGCTTTCAAGTAACTTTGCAAATGGACCTGGACATTGTCCACTTTCATTAAATTTTCCATAAAACTCACCACCTCTATCAGACCACACAACCTTTACTTTTCTATCTAACTGCCTTTCCACTTCATCAATGAACACCTCTAGGACATTCACTGATTTAGACTTTTCATGCAGTAGATATGTATATCCATAACGTGAGTAATCATCGATAAAGGTGATGAAGTACTTTTCACCACTCCAAGAATGAGCATCAAAAGGGCCACATATATCAGTATGTATTAATTCAAGAAGCTGAGTGCTTCTAGTGGCTGGTTTCTGTATGATATGTTTAGTCTGCTTTCCTTTAATGCAGTCTATACATACATTTAGGTCACTAAAATCCAATTGAGGAAGAATCTCATTATTTACCAACCTTATAATCCTTTCTTTGGAAATGTGACATAATCTTTGATGCCACAAGAAAGCAGAACTTTCATCAGATACACTACGCTTAACGTCTCGACTTTCAATATTAAATAGAGATTCAGAAAACTTTTCATCAAGATTGAACCTATAAAGTGATTCATACAAAATACCACTACCAAAAAAGTAATCATTCCGGTACAATGAAAACACACCATGTCCAACCTTAAAATCAAAACCTAAATTGTCCAACCTACTTACGGAAACAAGATTTCTAGCACATTCAGGTACATAGAGACATCCTTCAAGATCAACATGACATCAGTGTCCATGACCAATCTATGCGTCCCAATGCCTTCTATTCGTGCTTTCATCTTGTTTCCCATGAACAAAAACTGTTCAGGTCCTCTTATGGGCTGGATCGAACTGAATCCCTGCTTAATATGAGACACATGAATAGTAGCACCAGAATCTAACCACCAAGTATTATTAGGCACTTCTATAAGGTTCAATTTAGAGCAAACAAAAATATGATGTTTACCTTTCTTTTCGAACCATGCTTTTCTTTTGGACAATCTTTCTTGAAGTGTCCCTTTTGCTTGCAAAAGAAACACTTCATTTCCTTACGGATTTTACTTTCAGGTTCTTTCACGAAAGTTTTATCCTTCCCTTTGTCCTTTCTACTTGGTTTTCCTTTATTGCTGCTGGCACTTTCAAAACCTACGAGATTCGCAACTTGATCCCTCATCTGCTTCAATCTCCCTTCTTCTTGTACAAGCATAGCATTTAATTCCTTAAAGTTCCACTTTTCTTTAATGGTGTTATAATTCACCTGGAACTGGCTAAACTAAAAAAAAGAGTTTATGATGAACTAGACCAAGAACTGTTCATGAACCTCCATTCCCAAGGTTGTTAGCTTTGCTGCCAAGTTAGACATGTGCGTCACATGATCATGGATTGGCTGAGACCAGTCAAACTTTCTTGTAGTAAGATCATTCATTAAGCTTCCTACAATTGACTTATCAGCCAAATCCGACTGTGAACACTCCTTAATTTGCTGCAAGAATTCCTTCGCTTTCTCTGTCTTAGGCATAAATGGCTTAATACTTTCCGCCATCGTCATTCTCATAAGGTTCAAGCTCAGCCTGTTAGATCGCTTCCATCTCTCATACCGAGACTTTTCAGATTCAGAGCTATCTTCTTTAATGACTGAAGGTTCATCTTCCGTTAGTATGGCAGAGTCCAATGCCATAACACCCAGTGTAAATCGGATCTGTTCGGACCACTCTCCATAATTGAGCCCATTGAACTTTACGACAGAGTTAGCAGATGCAAACATATTTGATGAAGCTGCAATATTTATACATGCTTATCTATTAGTGCTTTGAGACCTCAATACAGATTCAGAGACTGTAATATAAACTTTAAAGCATGAATTTAAGCAACCTTTGGGCAATACTTAGATACATGCATTTTCATCGATGCTAAATTTATACTTTTATAATCAATCAAATCAAATAAGCATGCTACCTTTGGGTATACATACTATTGATTATAGTAAGAAATGATTAGTCCTTTTCGTATTACTAATTATATTCAATGATCTACCTTTGGGTGATCTCCTAGAATATAGATAGTAAAACAATTGATCAAGTCATTTATAGCATCTCTTTAATCATGTTCAATTGATAAATTCTATTATTCTCTCAATGTATATATGTGTAATACAACAAAGCCACTTTGGTGACTAACATGTTATATTACAATATAAACATTGAAACTTTAATGGGCAAACAACCTTATATTATGCTAATATTTCATAACACAAATTTTCCTTTATTAAAATGCACAACGGAAACATTTTATTTTATTATAATATCAAAACAAATTTAAGCGTGTTCTTAAACCATACGAGACACCAACCATACAAAACCAAACTGGCGGTTCAAGTTTCATTTTTAATGGTGCTCTCTTAAATTATAACAATTACATGCATGGTGAATTAAACAAATCTAGTATGGTTCTGATACCAAATGTAAATTACTGTTATGATTTCAATTTATGAAATCTATTCCAAGATAATCTAGATTTGATTTAATCCAACCAAATACATTTTGTAGAAGAAGAAGAAACACTAACCTTGATTCATGGTTTGATTAGGCTTGAGATCAATTGATTTCTTCTTCCTTAACCTTTATCTTTTATGATCTCGAGAAAATATCAAACTTTTCTATCTTTCTATTCTCTTATGGGTGTGTAGTAAAAACTTGTCTATTATGGTGATGTTCAAGTGTTCGTTACAAACCTTCGTGATCATGTGTCCTTTTATAGTGATCTTAATCTTCCACGAAGGTGACATGTATGAGTACACGTGTTACACTTAGACTGCTTAAGCATAATATGTGTCAATTAAGACACATGCACCATTCATAAGAAAACACATGTAGCTTTAATATCACAACTATTACCCACACCCATTTCTTATGTATACTAGTGAAAACTAGTGAAAGACTTTGTCAATATTATAAAGTAACGAAGATGGTTATCAATACACCCGAATTCTAACGTTTTTAATCGAAACCGATTCATCACAGTGTCATCTTTTATACTAGAATTCTAAAATTTAATATGAACTTGATCCTTACCATTAAATCGATAGACACATATGTCACATAAGAATAGAAATATTCTTACACTTCTAACCATTCCAAAGCAGCCTCTTTACCTCTTTTTACATCTTCATTTGGGTGAACAGTTCTCTTATTAAAATAGAACTCATTTCTGAATTTCCAAAGTAACCAAAAAGGTAATATACGATTTATCTTTGGTAATGATTTTACCTTCCATATTGAAACACAGTAGTCAAATTCTCCTCCAAATCTATAGATGGTCGCAAAATTTGATGAATATTAGCACATCTCCATATCGCTTGAACATGAGGACAAGTGAAAAGAACGTGGTTTATGTAGGTCTGTCAAGCGGTTCGGATCCGCCCCGCATGACCCGACCCACCGCGGGTTGAGTTTTTTTTTTTTACCCGCTAAACCCGTAAATTATATTTCGTAAACCCGCACCTGCCCCGCGTTAGTCAAACGGGTCTGCGGGTAACCCGCAGTATGAAAAAAAAAAAAAATTCTAGATCCATGCTCGTACGGTCTTCTTCCTCGGCGAAGCAGTCGCCATCCTTGGCGCCGCCGGTGAAATGAACCCAAGCGACCGGAGATGGAGATGGAGAGGATCTCGGCAAAGGTAACGAAGATGGAGATGGAGATGGAGATAGAGATGGAGATGGAGATGGAGATGGAGAGGAAAACAAAGATCGATGAGAAGCGACAACCGAGAGAGAGGGATGCGAGCGTGCGGTGAGAGAGGGAGAAGGAGAGGAAGAGAGAGGGAGGTGAGAGGAAGAGAGAGGGAGGTGAGAGAAAGAGAGGAAGAGAGAGGGAGGTGAGAGAAAGAGAGGCGGAAAAGACGAGAGGAATAGAGAGAGGTGAGAAAAAAAAAGAAAAAAAAATGTAGATCTAGAATTTTTTTTTTATTTTTTATTATGGTTATGCGGGTAACCCGCAAACCCGCGGTTCTAAAACCTTCGACCCGCACCGACCCGCATTTTAAAACCCTCGACCCGCATCCGCCCCGCTTTAAAACAAAAAAAAAAACAAAAACTCGACCCGCACCCACCCCGCGGCGGGTAAAAACTCGCAAACCCGCAGGTAAAAGCTCAAATTGACAGGCCTAGGTTTATGGTCATTTCCTCTATGCAACACCTTTGACATATTGGATCAATATTAACACATCGATACTTCAATCTCTCCAACGTGGGTAATGATCCTGATACAACACGGCATAAGAAGTGTTGTATCTTTGGAATGATTTTGAGATTCCAAATATCATTTTTCAGTTGGCGGGATAATGTCTTCATCTTCTCTTTCTGTATGGGTAGCCAACCAATAGCCAGATTTAACCGTATAGGTTGCATCTTTCGTGTATGGCCATATATATATATGTCATTATGAGCATATTTGGACATAAGTACCTGTTTTGCAAGTCTAGCATCTTCGTCTGTTAAAACTTCATCCACTCGATCCATGTCCAATTCTCTCTTTCCAGAAATCCATAGGTCTGATATTTTCAAATCAAGATCCATTGTTGTTCGAGCCGAAGCCAATCTTGGAGGAATAGTCGGTAACCAATTATCCGACCAAACATTTGTGGAGTTTCCATCTCCCAATTGTTTTCTTAACCCTTGAACTAGCAAATCTTTCCCTGCTTGTATCGATTTCTAACCATACGATGGCTGAGTGTAAGAATGTCAGATAGATTTATGATATCTACCTTTATATAGACGTGCCAACAATGAGCTAGGATTTTTCAATATCCTCCACGCTTGCTTTGCTAACAACGCACAATTAAAACAATGAAGATCCCGAAACTCAATCCTCCTTCATTCTTTGGCAACGATAGTCTTTTCCATGCGACCCAAGAAATTTTCCGTCTTCCATTCTCATTTCCCCACCAAAATTCTGATAGAATTCCATTGATCTACTCGTAAATTAGTTTTGGAACCAAAAAGCAATTCATAGCATAAACATGTTTTGCTAAAGCCACTGATTTTATTAAGACTTCCTTTCCTGCTGGAGATAAGAAAACCACCAAGCTTATCTTTGATACGTTGAACCACAAACTCGAAACTCTCTATTTTATTTCGCCCAAATTGCTCTGGTAATCCTAGATTTTTTCCTCCACCACCTACTTGATCGATTCGCAGGATCTGTTGTAGAAATCTTCTCCGAGTTTCTTCAATTCTCATACCAAAAATTATTGAAGACTTACCATAGTTTACATTCTGTGCTGAGAACACAAATCAATGCAATGGAAAAGAAATTTACAAAGGGCACATTTTTTTATCTGAGCGTAAGATGAAACGGAAGGAGAGGTTTCATCGTCAACGGAAAGAAAGAGCCGTAAAAAAAAAAACATGTGATCGAAGCAGCAACTCCGGACACGGACGCATTGACGCAAAAGAAGAAGTCTTCAAAGACTTTAACTTTCTTCCAAACGAACCCACCCAAGCCAATACTCTTAATCAAGAGATACATTTTCACGATTTTTCCGTTTTGTTTTTTTTTTATATTATCTCATTAGATTTTGTTTTTGATATTTCTTAAGATTTTTTTATATGACATTATTATTAATGATTTTTTTTCCATTGCATTGATTTGTGTTCATATTCTTTTCAGTGGAAGAGACGCGGAGAGGAAATAAAAACATTTTTGTCTTTAAAAGACATTTTTGAAAACTAAGATTTGTTTATTTGATTGAAATAAACAGTTTTCTTCGAGTGTTTAACCCACTATCAAAACAAGAAGAGCATAACAAATTCTGTTAAAGACTTTTTATATTTATTTATATAATTTGAATTTTAGTTTTCCAAAAATGAAAGGCTTGATTTTCCAGAAATATTACCAGAAAATACTATACAAGTGGGAGTAAGAGTACTTAATCCCTGGTTGTCTCGTTTGGAGATTCTTGTGCCCCTCTGCTACAACTTGAATCGACATCAGAGTCCATGGAAGACTCGCGAGGAATGAAGGATGAAAATTCACCATCGTCGTCCTCGAGTGGCCTATAGTCTTTACCTCTCCAGATCACGACTTGCTCCTTGTCAAATGTCACCAGGATGCAAGGGACCAGATCCTTGACACAAATATACTTAGATGTTAGTGTTTGTTCAAACAGAAACCTGAAAGACAAGGGAAAGAAACATCTCACCCTAAGCTTTGCTCCAATTTTCTTGTAATCCTTTTTCTCTAGTCCCAAGCAATCAATCCGTAACAATTCAATTACGAGGAAAGCGTCTCTCACCATTGAAACAAGACTCCCATAATAGCCATTCTTGGCTGAAACAAGAGAGAGTTGAGGCAAACGTGATTTTAAGGATTTATAACACCACCAGCATTTAGAGAATTAACAGACACAAAAAAAGGGTATGGACCGAGTTTTGTGAGGGCAGGAACCGCTAGCCCTTTCTTTCTCATTGCTTTGGTCTCTTCGATGCTTAGACCATCAATTGTTGTTTTAATCAGCCTAGGATACACGGGTTCATGAGGTTTCCATAACATCAGTGGGATCTTGGGCCTTTTCTTAGGATCGTAGTTTCGCCCTCTATATAAGACAAGGGTACCACAGTGTTTAGAAACCACCTGTCCATACGTTTTATCCTGTAACAGCAAAGGAGTCATTCCCCAATTAGCTAAAGACTTAAAAAAAGGAGGGAGGATTTATAGTGTTTCATCAAAAGACGAGATACCTCAAGGTGGAAGATAACGTTTTTCATATCGAGAGTCGGGACTCCAAGACATCTGACCCGAACTGCTTCAGCGTGTTTCCAGTGATTATAGATATCATTCAGCATGTTGTGAGTCAAACCATCTCGCCCTACAAGTCACACAAAGGCAACCACTTAGCATTGGAAACTACAAAGACAGTCCATTTAGTTACTAGAAAGAAATATCCTGACAAGCTTGAATACCGAGATTGATTTGCCTTTTGGTTTTGTTCCTCTGACACAGCTCCACCAGAAACTTCCTTTCAGCTTCAGTGAGAGATGGCCCCTGGATCTTCTCCCTCGCTTTCCTCCTTTTCTCCTCCAGCTTCGGATCCTCCACTCCATCCACTGACTCGACCTTTGGGTCCACCGCCGGCGCACAGACCCCGGTCCATTCCCGGTCCAACCGATCCGGACCGAACGGCGAGTACTTGGGTTCTCTCAATCCAATCGGCCTCACATTGGAACTACTCTCCGTGTAACTGAACCGGAAATCGAATGGAAGATCGGTGTGCACCTTCTTCACACCTTCCAGAGACGAAGGTGGACGGTATTGCGGCTTCGGCTTCTTCTTCTTCTCCTGGTTAGGGTTAGGGTTTTCAGAGGCTGGCGATAAAGGCGGTGGTGGCTGAAAGTTGTAGTGGTCTCGGAGTCGTGACGAGGCGGAGACTGTTTCGTCGGAAGAAGCGCCGTGAAGGCGGCGCGTGAGGAGGGCGAAGGAGGATGAGATGGATGATGAATTCTGGCGGGAGACACGAATCAGTGACATCAGATTCCTTCCGTAATTTGGTCGGAAGAAGCTCAGGCGAGGGTTTTGAAATGCTTCTGATACTGGTTATGGCGACTGGTAAAGTCTCCTCCTTTGCTTTTCCCCCATAAATTATAATGGGCCGTAAATGGGTTCAACAAAGGTTTTCTATATATACATCCAACGGCCCAATTAGAAAGGCCATTATTACACCCAGTTTGAAAGAATGCCTTTTTTTTTCCCTTAAACATACACATATATGGGGTTGGATTTGAGTGAATGGACTAAAAAAGGGTTGAGCTAAGCCATGTATAGTTGATGATGACATTAATACGAATTAAAATGTGACATAATTTATAAGAGAAACATTGGAATAGAGCCTTAAAAGACAATATATCAACATTGGAAAACTTTAAAGCTATAACTAGAGAGAGTTTTTCTTGTTAAAACTTTGATTTCTTGAATTCGAATTCAAGTAAGCAAAATTCCCTCTTCTTCTTACTACTATATGCACATAAGCATACATACACGTGTATATAATATACTGTATATATCACCAAAGTAGAAACAGTTAGATATCGCAAGTGGCCACTCTTTTCCTTCTAAGATACCATACGAACTAATATCTCTAACAAAATAAATAAATTAAAGAAGACTATATTACTTATACAATTTCGCATGTGTGGTCTAACTCGGATTAATTTAAAGCAAACAATTATATCTATGTTTGACATTTAACCACAAGGTATTCTTATTCTCTCTATTAATAGAGGAGAATGTGTCATCTTCTCATAACACAATAACTAAACTTATCATATACACAATATTACACGTATGGGAAGGTCAAAATGTTCATGTACTCCTCGTCATCGTCTTCTTGTTCTTGTTATTCTTCTTCTTGATGTTTTTTGGATATCACCAGGATATGCGTCAGCCGCAGACAAACATGTAAAGGTATTATTATACGTATTTTTCCTCATAGCTTCGTTGTCATAGAATTGAACAAATGAAAGGTTATGCTGCAAAAGTAGAATTACTAATGTACTCTTGGAAAACTCTTCTAAAGGATTTCTATATCATTTATTTGGGAGATCGACCGGATAATGGAGACGAAGCCATCAAGACACACATAAATCTTCTCTCGTCTTTGAATATAAGGTATATGACATGCATATCAATTACATGTATAACAAACACATAATCTAAAATAAATCAAAGCGTAACATTACATCGAGTAATATTAATCAACTTGGTTGCCTAATCAAATGTATGTTTATTGTCCTAGTTTATCAATTTAATTGAAAAGTTATAAAAATTCTTGAGAAACAGCCAAGAAGAAGCACAAGAAAGAAAGGTGTATAGTTACACTAAAGCCTTCAACGCTTTTGCTGCCAAGCTTTCTCCAGATGAAGCTAAGAAGATGATGGGTATGTATTGTACTTTTTAATTAACCATCATCATAGTAATCTTTCTTCTACATGCATGTCGATCGTTAGTAATTTTATCATTGATCCCTTGTTTCTTCGATATCACAAAATAACTTGCATGCATATGCATTAGAGTGAGATTCATAAATCAAGTAACAACTTAAAAACTGGTGCGCGCAGAGATGGAAGAGGTTCTTGGTGTATTCCGAAATCGGTATCGCCAACTTCACACCACAAAATCATGGGATTTCGTTGGACTTCCTCTGACAGCAAAAAGACATCTAAAAGCAGAGAGAGATGTCATTATTGGTGTTCTTGATACAGGTTTATATATATGTTACAATATATTGTTGTGCAATAATTAAGCTTGATGCTAATCCCTTCTTTATGCTTCTTAATATGATGAATATTGTATACTATGATAATCATCAGGAATAACTCCAGATTCAGAGAGTTTCCAGGACCATGGTCTAGGCCCTCCCCCGGCGAAATGGAAAGGATCGTGTGGACCTTATAAAAATTTCACCGGATGCAACAAGTATATACTATCAATTCCTACTTTACACTCCATTTTAGATAAAACGTTTGATCAAGATTCTTTTTAACATTCTGCTTGATCCTATTCAAACAAATATGAATTCCTTCATAAATTACTCTGTTAATGATGATGTAACATTGTTAAAAAATAAAAAAAAAACTAATAACAATGGAGTTGGCTGATCGATTTGAATAGTTTAGGGGAGTTTTATAAAAATTAAGCGTTAACATAAGGGTCCTTATTTGAATTTGAACAGTAAAATAATCGGAGCAAAGTTTTTCAAGCACGACGGCAACGTGCCTAACGGCGAAATCCGATCACCAATTGATATCGACGGCCATGGTACGCACACGTCATCCACCGTAGCCGGTGTTCTAGTGGCAAACGCGAGCCTCTATGGCATAGCAAACGGCACCGCACGCGGCGCGGTTCCGTCGGCGAGGGTGGCGATGTACAAGGTGTGCTGGGCGAGATCCGGGTGCGCCGACATGGACATCCTCGCCGGATTCGAAGCGGCGATCCACGACGGGGTAGACATTATATCCATATCAATCGGCGGTCCAATCGCGGATTATACTTCGGATTCGATATCCGTGGGGTCGTTTCACGCGGTGAGGAAAGGGATCCTAACGGTGGCGTCGGCCGGAAACGACGGACCGTCATCGGGGACCGTAACGAACCACGAGCCGTGGATAATGACGGTGGCGGCAAGCGGCATCGATCGGACGTTCAAGAGCCAGATAGATCTCGGGAACGGGAAATCCTTGTCTGTAAGCATCTCTCCTAATTTGCTAATCAAAGAAAAAAAAAAAAAAATCAAATTTTAGACTGAGATTGGATGATCAAAAATTAGGGGATGGGAATAAGCATGTTTAAGCCAAAAGCAAAAAGTTACCCGCTTGTAAGTGGCGTTGATGCTGCTAAGAGCACAGACGACAAGTACTTGGCCAGGTACATGACAATGATCCTCCTATAGTTTATAAGTAACAACAAGGAAGAAAGAAGAAACCTGATTTGATGTTTGTTGACTTTGATGATGATGCAAAACAAATAAAGGTACTGCTTCTCTGATTCTTTGGACGGAAAGAAAGTGAAGGGGAAGGTGATGGTGTGTCAAATGGGAGGAGGTGGTGTGGAGTCGACTATTAAAAGTTATGGAGGTGCTGGTGCTATCCTCGTCACTGATCAATATCTTGATAACGCTCAGATTTTCATGGCTCCAGCCACCTCTGTTAATTCCTCCATTGGCGATTCCGTTTACCGCTATATCAACTCTACAAGGTTCTTCTTGGATAGCATTTCTTTCTTTTCTTTATAGATTGCCATACCAAGAAACAACAAATGTGTGTGTCTGTGTTTTGTTGCAGATCACCATCGGCTGTGATTCAGCAAACCAGGCAAGTTACAATCCCTGCTCCATTTGTTGCTTCTTTTTCATCAAGAGGTCCCAATCCAGGATCAACACGCCTTCTCAAGGTATGTTTACTAGTAAGTCTCATCACTGTCATCTGCTTATGAGAAATGCGGATCTTTACCCCCTTTTTTTGTTTTTTTTGCTGTAGCCTGATATTGCTGCACCCGGGATTGATATATTGGCCGCCTTCACTCTCAAGAGATCACTGACTGGGTTAGACGGTGACACCCAATTCTCAAAGTTCACCATCCTCTCTGGTACCTCAATGGCCTGCCCTCATGCTGCTGGTGTAGCCGCTTATGTCAAGTCTTTCCACCCGGATTGGACACCCGCTGCGATCAAGTCCGCCATCATTACCTCAGGTAAACCCATGATCCCTGTTCTCTTCTCCTGAAGATAATCAAAATTCTAGAACCTGGAACTGAAAACAGAGAAAACATGCAATTCTCTGTTTTCACTCTCAAAGAAAGTCCTTAAACATATGTATTCTGTTTGGCAGCAAGACCGATAAGCCCAAGAGTGAACAAGGACGCAGAGTTCGCCTATGGAGGAGGCCAAGTAAACCCAAGACGAGCCGCTAGCCCTGGCTTAGTCTACGACATGGACGACATCTCCTATGTCCAGTTCCTATGCGGCGAAGGCTACAACGCAACCACTCTGGCTCCATTGGTGGGGTCTCGGTCCGTGAACTGCTCGTCCATTGTCCCTGGACTCGGCCATGATTTTCTAAACTACCCAACCATTCAGCTGACGTTGAGAGCTGCCAAAACGTCGACCATGGCTGTGTTCAGGCGGAGAGTCACCAACGTGGGACCACCATCGTCGGTCTACAACGCCACCGTAAGGGCACCCAAGGGAGTTGAAATTACGGTGGAGCCAATGAGTTTGTCGTTTTCAAAGGCTTCACAGAAGAGGAGCTTCAAAGTCGTGGTCAAGGCCAAGCAAATGAAGCCTGGGAAGATTGTGTCGGGCTTGCTCGTGTGGAAGAGCAAACGTCACTCTGTCCGAAGCCCCATTGTTATCTATAGTCCTTCTTTGAACTGAATTAGATATCTTGAAAAAAGAAATAATATGAAAAGTTTTAAATAAATGAATATATACTATGGAGTCTATTACTACTTGTTTAGTGATTTTAATTTTCAAATTTTCAAATTTTCATGAATGTAGTCGATTGGATTTTTTTTCTTAAAAAAAAATTAGCACTAAATATTTTGATTTATTTCAAGCGTCCGGCGTAAGTAGGTTTTTGGCAAATAATTTTCCACAAGCCATCGAATATAATGTAGTCGTTCTATTTTGAACAATATAATATGACCTTTCAATTTTTCAGTTTCCATGATGCCCAATAGAGTAATGACATTTGACATATACAATGTCTCAAGAACTTTACAGTATTAATAGAATAATTATGAACAGAATTCATCTTAGTCTTTTTATGTCTTTTTCTTATATAAATGAAAGGAAAATAATACTAACAATGTAAAATTTTCTTGTTTGATTTGAGTTAATATTTACTAGTTCCTCCTTTTGAACACTGTAATTTGTTTAACCGGTTTTCAAACGAACCAGACACAACCAATTTAGGTGAGAAGACCTGCCATCCGAACCCAATTTAGGTTAATATTATATGTATTGAAAAACTAATAGACATATAATATGGGCCCATCGGCCCATAATGCCGAACAATAGTGTTATTTACAGAATTACCCCTTGGCCTCATAAGCATCCCTCCAGAAAAGCCCTAACTGGCATTCTCTTTCGTCAACAATGGAAGCTTCTCTACCCGAACAAGTGCTTCAGCCGCTGCTCAATGCTTCGGATTTATCATATTCACTAGAGGAGTGCTTGCAGTTTCTTCTAGAGGCTTCCAGGACCGATTCTGGCCGCTCCGATCTCGCTTCCAGGGCTATCCTCCCGTCGATCATTCGTCTTCTTCAGCTTCTTCCTTACCCATCTTCCCGCCATTATCTGATTCTCTCTCTGAAGGTCCTCCGAAACCTATGCGCCGGAGAGACTTGGAATCAGGACGCTTTCGTCGATCACGACGGTTCTGTTGTCGTTTCCGACTTGCTGGATTCCGCGATTGGAGATTTCGAGACTGTTCGGTTCGGATTGCAGGTTCTGGCGAACGTTCTAGTGTTGGGGCAGAAACGCCAGAGAGATGTGTGGCTGCGCTTTTTCCCGGAGAGGTTCTTGGCGATCGCCAAGGTTAGGAGGCGGGAAACCTGTGATCCGCTGTGCATGATTTTGTATGCTTGCTTTGACGGAAGCTCGGAGATAGCTTCACAACTTTGCAGCAATCAAGGACTCAACATCATTGCTGAAGCTCTACGGACATCATCTTCCGGTAAGTAGTTTGAACACACAAGCTGTCAAATTCCCTTAGACGGTAGACATTGCTGATGCAATTGTTGTTCGTGATTCTTTTCTCTAGTTTTGCCAGATGATTCGAGCCAGTTTAGTTTGGTTGGTGTTGGTTTTTGTTCTGTCTGATTCCAACGCCAAAACCCCTTGTTGTTGTTTGTAGTTGGGTCTGTAGAGGATTATTGGCTCAAGGTACTGGTTTCGAGACTCTGTGTTGAAGGCGATTGCTTCCCTGACCTCTTCTCCAAACTATACAGGGCCGATAAGGTCACAGGTCACAGGGACGCCCGTAATGAGACATTTACATCAGAACACGCCTTTCTTTTGAGAATGGTGTCTGATATTGTAAATGAGCGGTTAAAACAAGTGTCGATCCCCAAGGATGCAACTCATCTCATCCTGGGACTATTCAAGCAATCAGTTGGTGTTTTTGATTTTGTTTCGGGCGAAAGATCCGAGCTTCCAACTGGTTCAACTGTAATCGACGTAATGGGCTACTCTCTGGTAATAATAAGGGACACTTGCGCTGGAGGAAGCCTTGAAGAACTCAAGAACGACAACAACGGTTCAGGTGATACTGTTGAATTGCTGTTGTCCTCTGGACTAATAGAGCTCCTCCTTGATCTGCTTCGCAAACTTGAGCCTCCAACGACAATAAAGAAGGCTCTTAAGCAGAGTCCTAGTTCTTCCTCTTCGCCTTCTTCAAAGCTTTGTCCTTACAGAGGATTTAGGAGAGATATTGTGTCTGTGATTGGGAACTGCGCGTACAGAAGGAAAGAGGTACAAGATGAGATCAGGGAGAGCGATGGGCTCTTTGTGATGTTGCAGCAGTGCGTGACAGACGATGAGAACCCGTTCTTGAGAGAGTGGGGATTGTGGTGTGTGAGAAATCTGCTCGAAGGGAACGAAGAGAACCAGAAAGTGGTAGCTGAGTTGGAGATGCAAGGCTCTGTGGATGTGCCTCAACTCCGAGAAATTGGTCTCAGAGTTGAAATCGATCCTGTAACAGCCAGGCCAAAGCTTGTCAATGACACCTGAAGGAAGCGAAGCGAAGCGTGCATTCAAATTATACATATATGTGCTATTTCTATGAATTAGGATTTAGCAGTATCAAGTATTAAACTGATGTAATCTTTTTCCCGTTCAACATAATTTATTTAACTTTGACCGCAAAGGAGAATAAGAATCATGAAAGATCAAAATGATGTCAAGTAAAAGCTAAATTTGGGTTTGAAATTTTGTTCTGGAACAGTGTTTCCAATAATCAAAACAATAAAAGAGTGTTTACCTTTGCGACAAAGAAACTTATTAAGCAGAAACTTTAATACAATACCCACCACCTTTATTTATTGAGTTAATAAGCTGAATTTAAAAATATTTAAGTAAATAACCAAATTTTTTAACCAACTAATTTTGCATTTGATTTAATGACAGATCATTTCCTTCTCTTTCTTCCTTTTTTCTGCAACAAAACCAAAAAAGAATACACAAATTGATCTACCTAAAATATAAAAATGAATCTGACAAAACTTCGAACACAAAACATATTTTTTTTACCGATAACAATTTAATGATACCCATATACATATGGTTCCAGTGACGATGATGGCGCCGGCGTCGACCACCATAGTTATTATTGTAAAGGGTTATACATTTATTTGTAACATGTTACAAATTGTTTTTATGTATAAACATTATATTAACATCTAATTTTATATTTATCGCGTTATAAAATATGTTAGATTGATAACAATAGTTTTGAACATCATAAACTATTTATTATACCAGATAAACATTTAAATGTATCTACAACTTTATATTTAACAAGGTAACTTAATTATTGCATGTTAGTTTTCATATTTTTAGACTTCGGACGAAAATGGATGATTCGACTCCGACGAAGATTCGGTAAAGATCGGGTGAACCCATATTAGAGTGGTTCGACTCCAATGAAGATATGTCCAAGATCGGATGAGATCTGGCAAAGACCCATTGAAAATCCGGTGAAAACCATGATGCGGTGATAGTGATAGACGTCAATATGTGTTGTTGTTATAACGCGTTGGTGGTAAACATGTATGTTTACTTCTAACATTTTGTTTACCTCGATAATTCAATTATTGTATGTAAACTTTCATGTTCTTTGTAGGAACATACATGTCTATATATATATGGATAATAAGTTACGTGTACTTTGAACATGTTAAGATACTTATTGGACCATATAAATATTTGGATACAGTTCTAAGTTTTTATTTAACGAGATAATTAAATTATTGAATGTTAATTTTCAGATTAACGTATCTATTTACGTGCGAAGAACGCTGATTCTAGATTTCATCTTCAATCATCGGAAAAACGCTGCTTCGAGTTTGCAAACAACTCTGCCCAACAATCGATGGAATCGAAAGACGGCATACCAGTCCGGCAAATTCTTGTACTGAGTTGCGACGTGTTTATAGTTCAAAATTGTGCTTGTGTTCGGGTCGTTCGGCTTCGCATGTGCGGATCATGGAGAGATCTGCTTCCGCTCAACCATCGTCACCACTACAAGCTCAGTACCTTCGTCACATCTAAAATAGAGACGTATGAGAAAGATATTAAACATTAAAGAATACACAAATTGATCGAACTAAAATACAAAAATGAATCTGACAAAACTTCGAACACAAAACATATTTTCCTTACCGATAACAATCTAATGATACCCATATACCCATGGTTCCGGTGACGATGATGGCGCTGGCGTCGACCACCATAGTTATTATTGTAAAGGGTTATACATTTATTTGTAACATGTTACAAATTGTTTTTTATGTATAAACATTATATTAATATCTAATTTTATATTTATCGCGTTATAAAATATGTTAGATTGATAACAATAGTTTTGAACATCATAAACTATTTATTATACCAGATAAACATTTAAATGTATCTCCAACTTTATATTTAACAATGTAACTTAATTGTTGCATGTTAGTTTTCATATTTTTATACTTCAGACGAAAATGGATGATTCGATTCCGACAAAGATTCGGTAAAGATCGGGTGAACCCATATTAGAGTGGTTCGACTCCAATGAAGATCTGTCGAAAATCAGATGAGATCTGGCAAAGACCTATTGAAAATCCGGTGAAAACCTTGATGCGGTGATGGTGACAGACGTCAATATGTGTTGTTGTTATAACGCGTTGGTGGTAAACATGTATGTTTACCTCTAACATTTTGTTTACCTCGATAATTCAATTATTGTATGTAAATTTTCATGTTCTTTGTTGGAACATACATGTCTATATATATATGGATAATAAGTTACGTGTACTTTGAACATGTTAACATACTTATTGGACCATATTAATATTTGGATACAGTTTTAAGTTTTTATATAACGAGATAATTAAATTATTGAATGTTAATTTTCAGATTAACGTATCTATTTACGTGCGAAAAACGCTGATTCTAGATTTCATCTTCAATCATCGGAAAAACGCTGCTTCGAGTTTGCCAAACAACTCTGCCCGACAATCGATGGAATCGAAAGACGGCATACCAGTCCGGCAAATTCTTGTACTGAGTCGCGACGTGTTTATATTTCAAAATTGTGCTTGTGTTCGGGTCGTTCGGCTTCGCATGTGCGGATCATGGAGAGATTTGCCTCCGCTCAACCATCGTCACAACTACAAGCTCAGTACCTCTGTCACATCTAAAATAGAAACGTACGAGGAAGATATTAAACATTAAAGAAAAAAGAAAAACAAAAAAAATTGTTAGAAGAGTATAGTGGGATTAACTAATTATGAATAGTACACAAATCTTATGTTTGTTACTTTGCTAATTATTTTCTGATTCATGGTTATATGTCCCAATTTCTCTTATTTATTTACAAAAACAAATGTCTGTTCAATTATCGTGTACATACACGCTAAGGTTTAGTTACGTCCCAAAAAGAATGTGTAAGTTAAAGAATTTAACAATTCATAAAATGGTTTCGATCAGATTGTGAGATTCTCCTGTATGCCAAGGAAGGATCCGACAATGTTTCCCCCAACATCAGGGAACTCCTCGCTTCCTGGAAGTGGCCGGACTTTGCCTTTCCGATCAACTTCCACCGGATATTTCAACAGATGTCCCCTCATCTCCGACACTTGCTCTGTCCTAAACTGTTTCCAGTTCTCCTCCGCCATTGTTCTCACCTTGCTTACACACTCTAGGCTCTCCGGCTCCGCAAAGCTATCATCTAACGTTGCCATGTGTTCTGCCCAAAGTGACATTCTATACCCATAGATCTGCGAAATTTGATGTACAAAGTGTTTTTCAATATGACTCACGGAATATGAAATCATAAATTTGGATTATCTTTCCACGCGATTACTACCTGACCGCGAGGACCAGACTGTCGTCTTGCCCATGTATGTTGAGGCTGATAAGCTCCCATTGCAATCTCCGTATCTCTCGTGCCTTCCATTGATCTTTGGTTTATGTTTGCAGATCCAATTACCACATACTCGTCATCAACAACCATCCCTTTTGAATGAACATATATCATAAATCTTCTGTTCTTTCGACATGATGCCTATTACACCGTTTCAGTTACAAACTCATCATTTCCAATGACAATAATAGAATCCGCAGTAGCAAGTCAAGCAGCTTGTTTAGTTACCTGAGGAGTGTTCTCGTTGCTTGGA
This sequence comes from Eutrema heterophyllum, assembly GCA_002933915.1. Taxonomy (NCBI): domain Eukaryota; kingdom Viridiplantae; phylum Streptophyta; class Magnoliopsida; order Brassicales; family Brassicaceae; genus Eutrema; species Eutrema heterophyllum. The sequence continues at coordinate 145,311 of PKMM01056681.1, forward strand.
CTTCCTGTGCCCGGTTCATTATGTCCGTTCACCACTTCTCGGTTTCCAAGACAGAAGAAATTCAGATAGTCTTGTGGGGAGAATTTATCTTCAAGCCCGGTCTCCACTAACGCATTGTAGATAGTCCCATACATCATTTTCATTGTCTTGTGCTACAAGGACCATAACTATGACATTCAGTTTCACAACCTTCTAAACGCCCAGTAATGGAAGTAACATGATTTTTTTTTTTTTAACTTGACTGCCCATGCAAGAAAAAATCATAGCCGACTATAAATGAATTACAAACTGTTCTATTATAACAAGATGTGCCTGAAAGAAACTATAGTCTCCAACTACATATAAGTTTAAGAGCGATCAGGATTATATTCACTATATCTACTTTTAACGATAATTATTTATTTGACCAGATTAAGGAAGATATTAGAGAACAGATCATGATATCGATAATGTCACATGGAGTAAGAACAAAGACACATCTTCACTAGAGTTACCTGCCAATACAGAATCCTCTGTGTAGCGGCGCCAGTTGGAACTCCTTCCGGCCACATTGGGATGACAATATATGCAGCAAACCGTTCATTTGCCCTGATCTTATCAGCTATCTTCAACGCAATTTCCATAGGAATCAGGTTATTGGCACCTACATGACCATCACCATAGAATAAACAACCTTAAACAAGATTATCATGGTCATTGTGACTCAAGTTGAGACAAATGCTGAAAATAATGCTCAGTATTTAAATACGAAAGACACTGAAACGTCAAAATGACAATCATAAACTAAGGCTAATGCCTTTGAAAAGTGATTAAATAGTGTCTTTGTTTCTATCATTCTATGTATCAATCCATGATTCTTTTTTCATTGGAAAAACCAGCTATAGTCAGAAGACTCGTAAAAGCTCAAAGTTCCTTAGGAAATAAGAGCTGAACTAGTACAGAGTTATGAAGATTTTTCAAGTTGGATAAAGACTGGTTTTTGAGGTAACATGCAACCTGAGAAGAAGAAAAACATAAAGAAACGACGCTAATTCTAAACTGTCACAAGAACTCAGGTTTGTTGTATCCATCAATTGTATATACGCGCACGTTTGAGGAGAATATCCTAATCTTGAGTTTTTGTAATCATTTGCTCATTTGAAAAAAAAAGACATAAACGAACCTATGTCCTTGTTAGCATTCCAGTTGTAGGAGGATCCAATGAAATACTGGTTCTCCATGTAGATGAAGTGTTGGGCTGCACGAATGGCTTTTACATATGCGGTGTGTATGCTCATGTCAATGAGCACGTTCTTACCGCACATCAAGTTCTGTCCAAACAAAACCCTATCGATCAATCTCCCAGCCATATAAGTGCCCACCAAATTATAATGACAGCACAATTTTCCTTTTTTCAACTCACCTTGCTTGTAGCATATTTTGGATCCTTCGGGAACCCTTTCACAGAGTTTGAATCGATTGAACGGAAGATCTGAATCCAGAAACCAGACAACCATCAGCTGAAAAGCAAAATCAATTGGAACAATATTTGTGGACCAAAGTTCAAGATTGCATGGTCCAACTGAAAGATGAGCATCTTTCATGGACTCTGTGGATTAGTCAGAACAAAAATTTGATACAAGCACCCACTTTTTATATCCATGGACAGGCGTAAAAACAAGAAAAAAATACACCAAAGGCTTCAGTCTATATGATGTAGAAAGAATCCCAAACATTAACTGGCACAGAGTTAATCAAAACAACAGGTTAACTGCTAGGAATTGTTGATATTCAGACTCCAAGGTTGGTTTCTACATTAATCAAAAGTTTCATCAAATCCACTGCAAGTAGAAACCAGCGACATATTTTGTTGAAAGAATCTCAAACAATAATTGGCTCAGAACATCGAAACAACCGACGACTTACACAAACACTGACATTCAAACTAAAAGGGTTGGTTTCTGACCAATTATGAACATCATCAAATTTTCTATTTCCAACCCTAATGCACGGATAAAGAGTGACATGAAATCCACAGCATGCTGTCATAGTACCTGTCACATTTTATACAACAAGAGTTTGGAAATGCTTACCTGAACATGCCAAGCCTCAGGGTCGTTTGCACTAACAGTAGGAGCATCAACGGCTCCTAATATATCTGGAATCCTATCAATCCTGAGCAATGCATCATCATATGATGTCTTCAATTTATTGATTCTGTGAGGCTTCGCAGCCTTCAGCCACCTCTCCTCAAAATTGGTTAGCACATCGTACGCAGCTGGGCCATCAACCTTACTGTGCAAGTCATGCCAAGGTTCTCTTGGACAACCGGAGACGTTACCCTAAATTACATTATAGTACATCCAAGTTAAGATTTTCTCATTCTAAACAAGCAACTAAGAATTACTTGGGTAATCGCCAGGAATTAAAGAAGACAAACAAAGAGTGAAGTACCATTTTAAAAAAGTTCAAGGCAGTATTTTTTTCCTACTGCCCAAGGTTATTCGTTGCTAAGAATTACTTTAAGTATTCGCCACCAAAACTACACTATACTTAGAAAGACAAGTGGAGATAAAAGAAAACATACCGTGAAAGTGGGGTTGTGATAGTCACCTTTATGATCTGTTTGCAGCGTCCTAAACAACGGATGTTGAGGAGTGTCATATCGGCCATCACAGAGATCAAGTCCGCCTACAAAAGCTACGATTTTCCTTCTGTTACCCCCAGCATCGGCATCTACTATCAAGGTTTTTTGGTGGTGTGTATAGATGGTTCCAACTTCCTGATGGAGCAAAATATAAATAGAAGCCGGATACCTCAACTAAAAAACAAACAACCAATTCATGCTTTACCGTTTGTTTGACCCAACTATGTCGCTTTCCAGCATTTCGAGGGCATAGCAAGACTTGAACTGAGGAGTGCTTGAAAAAACGGCGTGTCTCCTCATCATGGGTTCCCATCACCCCATCCTGGTTAAATTAACAAATTGTATCAATACCTGAAACTTACATGAATCACCAGAGATACACTAAACCATGTCATCTTAGATAAATATCTCTAAATTAAGTTGTGGATTCTGCATGAAGCAGGCTTTTCTCATACTTACTCGAATTATACTAAAATTTAAACCCGAGACTTCTGGATTACAAGGAAAAGTAGGCTAACATATAACAGAAGGAACCTTGATAAGACTTCAAGAAACCTCAGCCGTTGACTTCTAAGACTCTAAAGATGTGCTGATTTGTACCTTAGAGCGTAACTAACATATGCACTTCACAACAAAACCGAGAAGGACGGACTTGAGGTTCCAGTAACTTACAGTTTTATATCCCAAGATGTCTCGTGAAGTCGGGTCGTCCCAAACCAAAAGCAGGATTCGCACACCTTCTCGGGACTTTGATCTTAGGAGCTCACCAAGTGTACATTCTGATGCCGGATCTCCTTTTTCCCGACCAAGCCTGACATTATGCCACACTGACCAACCTGTAATATAAATCAAACGCGTAGCCTGACATATGGCATGAAACATATCATGCCAACACTTGCCATGTTCGTAATACATTCCATTGCCGAGTCTTATTCTCGGGAGCATCCCTTCAGGTACATGTGCATCTTGGTACAGTGTCACATTTCCACATTGCCGAAGAGGAAAATATGTTCCAGGGACCCCCTGGTAATTAGGACCTCCACCAACCCCGCTGTGATAAACACTGAGTTTATCCATTGAGGTATATTGAATCGATAATGTCAAGGTTGCCCCTGGTTTACAAGGCTTTCCATTGGTGCTGAGAATCGTGTAAGTTCCTTCAATTCTTGCACCCGAGTATATTTGTTCGACCGGGATTGTAACAATACCTATAAGCTGTGAACCCACAACATCACTGTCCTTAACAACAAAATGGACCTCCGCAGCATGATGAGCAACAGGAACATAAAAATGTTGCTGCCAGACAGGTTTTTCGCAGTTGCTAATGACATATGTTCTTCCTATGACTGCACCTGCAACTGATATGGAAACGTAAGGATCACTTGTGACCTTCTTGCTCAACTGACCTTCGATTATGTTGCTTATGCTTCCAAACACAGCACCCAATGTATTATGGAACATGTCCATGTTTGGGAGATTATTTGCACGAGAAACCAAAATATCTAGATTCCCATGTAACAAGAGGACCTTCAAGGAGGCTTTGCCAAAGGGCACAATGTGCATACCCGGACTATGTGGAGGTGTATAACCATGGCCAGAGGAATCTAGCCTGCCCGAGTGTGACAAATGAGAATGAGTTGAAAACGAGTGGGCATAGAAGCCTCCCTGCCAGGAGGAGTGTGAAGAAAAAGATGGAGCCGAGGGGGCAGGTGGCGATGCTGGCACGGTTGGCTGATAGGCAGAAACACTGAGACCGCCCGTAAGGTCATGGAGAGGCGGGTAAAGAGGTGGGGAAGAGGATCCACCACTGCTTAAATTCTGATGACTCATACCAGCAGCATAATGCGGTTGAGGAGGCTCTTGGGGTGGTGGATATAGGCCTGGCTCTTGATAGGTGCCAAAGCTAGCGAGGGGCTGATGAGGAGGATAAGGGTAAGGAGGAGGCTGGTATTGGTGATCATGAGAATAATAATGAGGCGGCGGTGGTGGACGGTGGCTATAGTCTAGTGGAGCCGAATGAGACATGGAACCATGGTGATGAAGCGGTGGTGGGTAAGGATAAGAATCTGAATTGGGAGGCCTAGGAGCAGGAGCTACTGGGTAATAAGGGTATGGAGGTTGCCAACCATAATTCTCCATTTTATGATTCCTGATTTCTGATTCCTAAATCCTAATCAAACGAGAATCAAGAGGGGAAGTAATCTTACAGGATTTCTATACTGAATCAACGAGGCAAGTATTTACAGTTGACAATGGTCGAACCTAAACGATCATTGCCGAGAAGATGCGAGGCGAAGAAGACGAACAAGGAACAAAGACGACAGACGAAAGAGTCTCTCTAAATTTTGACTTTGTGCTTTCGTTTCGTTCAAGGTAAAGTGGTAAAAAAAAGAGAGTAAAAGGTCCAGAAACTTAGTGAAGCTGGTCAACTTAGTCGGCGTTAAGTCACGCGTATTGGTCAACAATATTCCCTTTAATTAAAAAAAAAGTGTTTTTGAATTGGGAAAAGAAGTAAGAATTGATCACCATTTCCGGTTTCCAACAACAAATTCATTGCACTTTTCAGGGTCGAGAACTTGGTCATGACAAAGACCTCAAAGTCGAGCAAAACATTTATTGAAGCTTGATTCTCTAAGAAGATGGAGACATGACCATTTCCATTCTTATTCCCATTTGGGTACACAACGAGTTTCCTGTTTCAAACCAAGTCAAGAAACATGGTTGAGCTTAATTCTAAGTGTTTTAGGTTTTCCTTTTTAATGTTAAAATCTTAAAGAGCATAAGAAGATTAAAAAAAAAACTCACCATTTGTGACCACCGAGATCGAAAACAGAGGATTCGACCATTTCGATCTGATGCTTTTTGAATAAAGAGAAGTTGTCTATCTTGAACAAGTGAGTTGTTCTGTGATATGATTTTAACGAACTCACCATTTCTGTAAAGAGCAAAAAGAGAATTTAAAAGGATAAAACTTGGAACTGATGATAAAGAGAGACTCTTAAGTTATTAGTTATTTCCTACGTTTGATGGGTATTGGTCGTAACATTATAACAAGCTGCAAATGATATGAAACTGATTCTCTTTTAAATAGAGACTGTAGATGTGTTGGAGCAGCAAGTATAATAGCTGTATATATATATAGACATTACAGGACAAGAGCCAAGTGAATGTTATTCCCATGTCTCTGTTTTGATCCCACCATTTAGATTGGCAAGCATTATACATCGCATCTCTCGGGATATAACTAGTTTTTATAACCGAACCTCATCTTGAAACTATGTAACAAGGATTCCAAAAAATTTATACGTGTACTTAAAATGGTTGTTGATCCAAAAAAAAAAAAACCATAAAGTTAAAGTGAATTTTGATCAGGCACTAAAAAACACATCAAAAGCTCGTATAAAGTTATTTGGAACCCTAAAGTTGATCGTATTAGGCACTGCAAAACACATACGAAAATCCACTCTAATTAAAGCTAGAAACATGTTGATTTGGGGTTTTTGCTGTACATTATATATCTGGAACCCTAAAGTCAATATGATTCTTTTTTTTCACTTGAACCCTCCCAAATAAAAGGCAAAAGGCAACACAGTTTTTCTGTAATCACCCAAGAACACATGTTTTCATATTCATCTGGCGACATAGATTTCTTCATCAGCATTCTTCATCTCTACCAAATGATCACTCAAGATGTAGAATTGTCCCAGGTTGTACCCAACGACGCACCGTGCTTCTTTATGATCTTAACCGACTCAAGAAGAACCTCCTGTTGTGTTGCGTAAAGTTCATCTTTGCCCTGAGACCAATGATCGTATAAAGTTACTAACCTTGTCCAGATTTGACTGCAAAGATAGCTAGTAGTAACCATTCAAAAACCGAGAAAAATGTTACAATGGCTAATAAGAGAAAGAGACAATACCATGTATTTGAGATTGCATCCAATGGTGAGTTCAGCGAAAGATTTTTCCACTCGCGATAAGTAACAATAGGGAGCTTCTTTCCCTAAGAAAACTTTTGTGTTTGACCTCAACGTTTCCTTGATTTCATTTGATATCTGAGGAATCTTATCCAAGTCATCGATCTGCAGTGGGATCTTGGATGCTATAGCTCGCCATTGAGCGCGTGACTTATTCACAATCACCTGTATATGTTATCATACATTATGGTCCTTCTGATTTTTGTCCATGAAAATGTATAGGTAATAAATTCAAACAAATGGTTGCGAGTGGACGCCTTTGAATGGGAAATTTTGAATTTTGAAACATGAAGATACATGATGCGAAATAAATAAACTAACCTGACTAGAAAACAATGAATTAGGTACCAAAACCGGAAATTTTTCGGCGTTCAACAACGATGTTGTTGTAAGTCCCATCTCAACAACTTGACCTTCTACCGATCCAGCCTGAAATATGGGAACAAGTAAGACTTTATATCTTGAGAAAAATATGAGTGGGAATTGCCAATAGATTTGCTTGCTCTGGGAAACATAACAAAAGAAGAGAGCGAAGAGCAGGTAACACAAACGATTTCGTGTTCAACTAACTTTGATCGTATCTCCCATGGAGAAAGGCTTTGAGAATTGCATGGACAGACCACTCAGCACATTACCAAGGATATCTCTGGCAGCAAAAGCAGTGGCCACTCCTGAACGGCCCCACATCAAAATTGATGAGTAATGAAAAAATATTATACAATCAGTAAGAAATCCACAAAATGCTAGATTTGAAAGCAGTACACACCTCCAACTCCACCAACTGTCAAGATAGATTGAACAGCTACCCCACATGCTTCTGCTGAAGCCATCAAACCGATTGCAAAAAGACCAACTGATGATACTTTGTCCACTGTCAATATTTTCTCCCTATCTGGCCCAACAAAACTCTTAGCAGACAACATTCGGGTAATCACATTGGTTTTCCACCGATGAAGGAACCACACCAAGGAGAGGATGACCGCCCCCTTTAACGCCGGGGAAATGTACTGAGACGCTACAGTTGTTGGGGCCACCATCGCGGCACTGCAGCATATCAGAATGATCAATCATTTTTTTTCTAAAAACATAATTTTTAGATAGAACATGTTACTCAAATGCATTGTTCTTTGAATTTAAAGAAAGTTGTTAAGGCAACTTACATTTGTGCAAAAGCCATGAAGGTGACTAAGTAACGTGTTGGGTCCTCCAAAGCACCCCAAAAGCTTTTCTCATATGGAACATCTTCGTTTGAGAAGCCTTCGGGAAGCAAAACAGCCGAACTTTGCATTGCATATCTATGAAACCTCCTCAAAACCTTAGGCATCACTAGCCAAGCAAATAAAGTACCAGTCATAGTGAGACTGACGGGAACTATCACATCATTAAGATAGGGGTTCGAGTCTAGCAATTGTTGTACATGAGGACTCAGCTCAGCAGAGGATTCTTTAGCCTTCCTTGCAGTTTCAGTAACAGCATCTACGCTAGTATGCAAGACATCCTTGGCTTTGACAACCCAGTCAACGCCATTCCCATCACCAGTACCAGTACTGAAAGCTCGTGCATGAGCTCCTAAGAGAGGGGTCGAGTAATTGAAAGGGTTAGCATTATGCAGGCGCAGATTCGATGAGACAATGGAAGGGGAAGCTTTTGCTTCTTGAGAAGCTCTATCAAGAGGATATCCGCAACCAATGGCCCTGAAAGAAGCGAAAGACTCCTTCTTCTGGAAAGATGGTCCCAAATTAGCATATTCAGCTAGACGAGTTTGTTTACAAGATCTGTAAAGTGACTTGAGAAGCGATAACCTAACTCCGCCCATTGAACACTCGATCTGCAGATTAACCAACAAATTTCAAACTTTTCAATAAAGTGAATATTCATAATCCCAAGACAAAATTAACAAAGTGAATATCATCAACTTAGTTCTTCACATGGATAATACCACGAACTCAAAGACTACTTTGTGGAATTTCTTCGAATGACAGACAGACAGACGAAGATCAAAATAAAGTCAAATGGGTTTTTCTAATTGAAGAATTGTCTCTTACCTGGAGAGACTTTTGATGATAGCTTACAAATTTTGATTCTTAAGAATTTTGTTTATGAAATCACTCCAACATTCTCGCCGGATTAGCTTGGCAAAGAGGGAATTAAAGTAGAGGGACGGGAAAAGCGGTGACAAATTTCTTTCGGTATACCGTTCGATTGTTTTCCATCTGACGGCTATAATGTCAGCCGAGATTAGGTCAATCAGTTTCTAGTTCCCGCTTTGGACTACGTGACGTTTTTTATGCAATTGAACAGCATGTTTACAATGGACCATCTAAACGTCGCGATGCTTTTCAATCCCACCAAAATACTTGTGCCATTCTCATTTCACAAATTACTAATTTAATTACCGCTAACTTTTTCTTAAAGTTTGTTTAGAAATTTAATTTTTTTAAATTGGTTGCCATGTAGATAAATATATATATATATATATTAAAATCACACCATCAAAATTTACATGTATATAATATCCGTCGAATTGGAATTAGTTTTGTTGTCCCAGTTAATATATATAAGTAAATTTTAGTTGTGAAAGTGATGTGATATTAATATATACCAACATGAATTAGAATCTAGATATGTATATCCATAAAATATGAATTTAGTTGTGAATTTTTTTTATTTGAGATCAGACTATCACACTCGGTTAATGAATGAATTCTATAATACTATGACTTAACTCGCGCTAATTATAGCGCGGATAATTTTTTTTATAGAAATTGCTTTGAAATTTTTAAAAATTGCTTTATTTGAATTTTACAATATGACTAATTAATGATTATAGATAAAACTGTCAATTCGTAATAATTTGTCTAATTAACCCGTTTTTCAGTGGACTAAAATATTATTCGGGCTAACCCGCAAAAACCTATAATATTGACAATATAACTCTAATATGCACAGTTTAATGACTCTGATTTTTGTGGCTAGTCCACAAACTCTTTAAAAAAATAAAAAATATATTGTGTCTAATTTTTTATAAAATTAGTAAAATATTTTTCAACTTTTGTTTTGATATATATTCAAATAAAATATAATAAATTATGGTGAAAATATAGCATGATTTCGAATATATTTTTTTCTTTGAATATATATGGATTGATTATTATTTTAAAATATATAGTATTAAAAATAATTAAGAAACTAAATAATAAATAACCTCTTTAATGACAATAAATACTTTCCATATTCTCTTCAATAGTTAATTATATCATTTCCTATTTTAATTAATTTTTGTTTTTTGTAATGGCATAATATGTAATAACTTACAAAATAAAGTTTATTTTCCTAAATGACTTCTTAAATAATAATATAGAGATGATTTACTAATTATTATAGATAGGATTATCAAAGCGAACTAACTCGCCTATTTAATCTGTTCTGCAATGGACTAATATTTTTTGGACTAACCCGCAAAAAACTACTGGTTTTGGGATAATAGATGGTGAGTTTCAAGAGGCCGGATTTCATGTGATAATCCAGTTCCAACAATTGCTATTTGGTCCATTTCAATAGTATATGGACAAAAATTATTCTTTTTTGTACTGATTTACGTAAGAATGAAATAAAATTACTAAATATAGTAGAATATATATATATATATATATATATATAATGAATGTATTGCGCTATGAATAGCTACAAACATTTATGGATTGTGGGAATAGTATTTCAGTTTGTTACTATAAACATTTGAGAAAAAAAAAATAGACGTGTTAACTTATTTACCGTCTATGTGGTTTATCATCTTTAACAATTGTGGGGCAAAATTCCAAAATAACGAAATTAATTTTAGGAAAAAGGAGTACATAAAAAAAAAAAATTCAAAACTTGAAAAATTAATATAGTATTATCTTTTGTAATTAGAAGAATTAACCTTTCTCAGTAATTTTATCAACGTACTTTGGAATTCATCTGTTTTTAGTGAAATATTTTAGTGTTTTTTTTTATAGCAAAAATTCATCTATTGATAATTAAATTAAGTGAAGACCGGACTCGCTCTGAAAAAGAGTGAATCTGAAACCGAGTTACAAATGTGTTAAAAATGAAAAAGTATAATTTTTATTAGAAACTATATCTTATAAATATGGCAGGTTCTTATAGTTTGATTGTGATGCTATTATGATATTTTCTACACAAAATTGCTTTTATAAATTTGGTATATGGTTTAATTCATTCTAAATTTGATTTTAAACGGTATGTTGACCAGTGTTGTTGTGCAATAATTAGGTAGAGATTCATTCAAATTACACCATTACATTAAGGAAGCTAATTTGTCTAGTGAGCTTTTGTTCCTAAAATAACAATGACCAATGCTGCATCGAGACAAAAACTACCTTTTTCATAGGATAAATATTAGTTTTAATATAATTAAAATGAAAAAAAAAAAAACCAAATTCGTTTCATTTCTCCATTTCTTGTAGAAAGCCTTGAATCTCACCAAGACACTGCAAAAACGGTGTAGCTTTCGCAGTCTTCTTCTCTGCTGGGGAAAAAGCTCCAAATCTGATATCAGAATCAGCGATGGGAGAAAACAATCACAAAGAGCAAAAGCCAATTTCGTATGACAAATCTAATAAACCCATTTTTTCATCTTCTTCTTCTTCATCACCATGCTCGTTTACGGCGATCATCCTCCTCCTGATCTTTCTCTCATATTTCTTATACTCATTCAGTTTCATATCGTTTTTAAACCCGTATTCTCCTCCTAAAATCCCCAATTCTCTCCTCGCACCTGTAATCCGACTCGGTTCGGGTCAGAAACCGGAGGAAAAAACAGAGCTTAAGCACATCGTATTCGGAATCGCCGCGTCCTCCGATCTATGGAAGCATAGGAGAGAATACGTGAAAACATGGTGGAAACCAAACGGAGAGATGAAGGGCGCCGTTTGGCTCGACAAGCCCGTAAACGACTCCGTTTCGTCACCTTCCTCCGCCTTGCCTGAGATCAAAATCTCCTCCGACACGTCGAGCTTCAAGTATCGTTACCGTAACGGACACAGATCAGCGATCAGGATCACGAGAATCGTATCGGAGACGGTGAGGATGTTAAACGGAACTGAGTCTGAGAGAAACGTGAGGTGGGTGGTGATGGGTGACGACGACACGGTGTTTTTCCCGGAGAATCTAGTGAGGGTTCTGAGAAAATACGATCATAAGCAGCCGTATTACATCGGAGCTCCGTCGGAGAGTCATTTGCAGAATCTGCATCAGTTCTCGTACGGGATGGCGTATGGAGGAGGTGGGTTCGCGATAAGCTATCCGTTGGCCAAGGTGTTGGAGAAGATGCAAGATCGCTGTATTGAGAGGTACTCTGATCTCTACGGTTCCGATGATCGGATTCATGCTTGTATGGCCGAGCTTGGTGTTCCTCTCACCAGAGAAGTTGGATTTCATCAGGTTAGTTATTATTTTTTTTTGGAATCAGTCAATTAGTTAGGGTTTTACTCTAATTTAAAACTTTCAATACCACATGCAGTTTGATGTATACGGGAATCTGTTGGGTCTATTATCGGTGCATCCACAAGCGCCAATAGTGTCGATCCATCACCTGGACGTAGTGGAGCCTATATTCCCGAAAACGGACCGAGTCAAGGCCGTAAAGAGGCTGATGATCCCGGCGAAACTGGATTCAGCAAGCCTCGTCCAACAGTCGATATGCTACGACACAAGCCGCCAGTGGACAATGTCTATATCGTGGGGGTACGCGGTCCATATCACGCGTACGTATATGCCAGCAAGGATGATGGAAGTGCCCACTCGCACTTTCAACGACTGGCACAAACGCCGCGATTTCACCAATCTTGCTTTCAACACACGTCCCATAACCTACACTGATTGCCAGCGCCCGCGTGTGTTTTTCATGTCGCATGCGCTCAACGATTCTTCTTCCGGCTCGACGGTTAGCGTGTACTTGAGGCACAACGAGTGGAATCCTAAATGCGATTGGGGTATCCCAGATCCTTCTGATATCAATCGGATCTTCGTCTACAAAAAGCCCGACCCGGATAGGTGGAATAAGGTAATTACCTTTTTTAACTTGTACTGTTAATGCTTACCAATCTATATATAAGCAGGATTTTATTGCCAACAACTAATTAATGTCAATGTTTTTTAGGCTCCAAGGAGAGATTGTTGTAGATTATTGCCTACAACAAACAAGGGAGCTATGGTGATCAATGTGACAGCTTGTGCAAATGACGAAATTGTTGCTTATTCTGATAAATAGTTTTTTTACTTCACTAGGAGAAGCTGTTTTCTTAAAGAAATTCGTAACAAGAAGAACTTGTTTGTTTACTGTATTTAGGAAATAAAAAAATATACGAATAAAAAATTATCAACTATTTTGTTGTTTTCTAAAATATACACAAATGACTTCTTCTTTTTTCCCTAGAAAAATATATGAAGAAAGCATTCTCAAAATCATGTCGAGGAAACCAAAACCAAACCGTAAAACGTACCACAATTTAAAGTTTGATTAGTAAATAGACTTGGGCCTTTAGACAAGTTTAGATTTATGGCCCATTAGTATTATTAATGATTTAAATAAATAGAGAGAGGAACAGCTGTAATGACGCGTTGACTTGGTCTTCAACTCGGCAATATCTCCAATTACATTTTCTTCTCTGATCGAAATCGACTGAAATCGTGCATTTTTCCGCGACAATGGCGACAAGGATCGGATTCCTTCTCTTTGTTTTCCTTCTATCATCTTCATTATCCGTCTCCGTGTCTCTCTCCTTCTCTCCTGCCGACGAGTACCTCGTCAACTGTGGCTCCGACGTTGACTCCACCGTCGATAACCGCCGATTCGTCGCCGACGCATCATCAGCGTCGAAAGTGAAGTTCTTCTCATCTGAAGGATCAGTGGCTCTCCAAGGAGAAGATCTAGCTCCGAACGTTCCGCAGATCTACCGGACGGCTAGGATTTTCGCGCGACAGGCGAAATACGAATTCAATGTGGGCGAGAAAGGGACTCATATGGTACGTCTCCATTTCAATCGGCTCAATTCCTCTAAGATCGATCTGAATGACGCTGAGTTTCACGTCACCGTTAACGGTCATGTGGTGCTTAGGAATTTTAGCGGCGACTCGTCCTCTAATTCTGGATCTAGGGTTAGGGAATTCTTGATTTGGGTCGATGTCGGAGAGGTCGTTATCAGGTTGGTTCCTAGTAAAGATTCGAAATTAGCATTCGTTAATGCCATCGAAGTTCTATCTGCGCCTAAGGATTTGATTGCTGACGTTGCAACCTCTGTTTCTCACGATGGAACTGGGAAACTCAATGGTTTAGCTAAACAAGCCATGGAAGTGCTCTATAGAATTAATGTTGGCGGTAGAAAAGTTACTCCTTTCAATGACACGTTGTGGAGAACTTGGGTTCCTGATGATGAATTCCTCAAAACCGGTGATGGCTCTGAGAAAGCTTACTTCGCCGGTAGAATTAAGTATAGGCCCGGAGGGGCGAGCCGGGAAGTTGGTCCTGATAACGTCTACAACACTGCCCGTGTGGCTAAAAGAAGCAACGGTTTGGTGGTTCCGCTGGTCGATATGAGTTGGGATTTCCCGGTGAGCACGGGTTACAAATATCTGATCCGGATGCATTTCTGTGACATAGCTAGCAAATCACTCGGTATGCTATATTTCAACGTTTACATCAACGGGAACTTGGCGTATCAGGATTTCGATATCTCATACTCTGCGGGTTACGTCCTTGCTTCCCCTTATTACATTGATTTTGTGGTGGATGCTACTGCTGATTCCAACAACATCCCTTCAGGATCATCGATTATTGTAAGTGTTGGACCATCAAACAAGACTAGTGTTGGTGAACACGGAGTTGATGCGATGTTGAACGGTGTTGAGATCATGAAGATGAATAACTCGATGGGCAGTCTTGATGGGTTTGTCTCAACAGATATGATTCTGAGTTCTTGCCCAAATAGAAGAAACCTGAGCATATTCATCGCAATGATGGCGTTTATGTGTATATTTATGAGCTTTTACATTGTGGCTCAAAGGAAGAAAGTTAGGGATGACTTTGGCTGGACCAAGCTGTCCATGGACGTCCGTCCAGATAATCCCAAGTCCGGGAATCAATTTGCAGCAAGAAAGCCTTGATGATGCTTTTTGCTTGTTGGGTATTTAACAAACCTTTTTCCTCGAGTATTTTCTACTTTTTTTTTATTTTTTTTTTATTAGTTTTGTAATGTTTCACAAAAGTGTTAAACTGTTAATGTATTGTGCTATTGTTTATGTATATGTATCTGGTATATTTGTTCGACGATCTATGGAGAGACTCGAGATATGTAATTCACGAAATGGAACTGTTTTCTTTGTGTTTAACTGTTCATACTATTATTGATGATGTCTTTCAGTTTACCATCCAAATCACCGATAATCGAGTCGATACTTTTTTATTAATTAATCATTAGTATAAATACAAAAGATATTTCAATTATAAATAACCAAATTAATTATAGTGATTTTTCTCTAATAATCTTTCCCTAAATTTTCGTCTTATTAATATTTTATTTTGAATAAAATACCGTAAAAATCAAATATATTTTCACTGCCGAATCGGATTTAAGAACTTGGAGACTCGGACAACATAATATTAGGAATTTAGGATGAAGATTGACGTTATAAGTTAATTGCATATATATTGTCTCTAACACCAACAACAAAATCTTGTTTCATAATATTGTCATAAAAAGGAATAAATCTGATTAAATAACCAAACAAATAATAAATCTATAAGAGGGTCAAAAGCCGCGGTGATGTCATTGTCCTGACGATTAGCAAAAGAAGAATGGTACGGCGCATCATATGTTACCGTACCGCATGATCCCCACCCCCAAATCTAAAATTATTATGTCATCTCTATAATATTATTTAAAAAGATTTTTGAAAATGAATTTTGTTTTGTTTTATAAATAATAAAAGATAATTGAAAAAAAAAATATAATTGTCTTTTAAAATTATTAATGAGAATATAGAAAATATTTATTTCCTATTAAAGAGATTATTTACTATTTAGTTTCTTAATTATTATGAAATTATTAAATAATAATTAATCCATACATATTCAAAAAAAAAAAATTCGGAATCTTACAATATTTTTCACTATAATTATTATAAAATATTTTACTAATTTTATAAATAATTAGACATGAAAAAATTGATTTTTTAAAAATGTTTATGGATTGTCCATAAAAATCATAGTCATAAAACGGTGCATATTAGAGTTATGTTTTCAAAATTATAGGTTTTTGCGGGTTAACCCGAATAATATTTTAGTTTATTGCAAAATAGGTTAAGTAGACAGGTTAGTCCGGATTGACAGTTATATCTATAATCATTAGTATCATATTTTAAAATTCAGATAAAAATAATTTTTCTTAAATTTCAAAACAATTTTTAAACAAAAATTACTCCGCGCTGTATAACTAGCGCGGGTTAAATACTAGTAAATGTTTATAAACATGCCATTAGATTTTCCTTTCTTGTTTGGTCACCATAACATGAAATCTGAAACTATACTAAATTATTCGAATTAATAATAAAAATTGATCAAATAGGCGTCTGAGCAATATAGGTTGCATGGTCCTTGGCCTCTTCCCCAAAGTCAATCTTTTACTATCTTCTTTTAATCCCCTCTAGTTCAATATCAATACACATTTAAGTCATATCGACAACAACGATATCCATGAAGAGGGTCAAATTAATGCCTGAACCATGCAAGTACTTTTTTACCCATTCCGTACGAGTCACTCCATTACAACGTCGTATATAATTAATCTCTTATATATATACACTTCTTTCTCTCCTCTCATTCTCCACAACAACATTTGATCAAGATTAAGAGAAAGAGACCAAGAGAGAGAAAGGATATGGATAAGAGTGAAAGAGTCTCGGCAACAACCCCATCGTCGGGAGATGAGTTCAAAGATGTGATTAAGGGATTGCTTAAGCTCTTAATGCTGGTAGTTTTCCTAGGATACATCTTCATTTGGATCCTCATGCCAACCTTAATCTATCGAACCAAGTGGTTACCTGTCATGCGTACTGAGTTTGGCTTTTCTACTTATTTTGGTCTCGCAGGTTCGTTTATATGGACATATTTGTTTTTTTCTTTCATTTCCTATATATTCATATTATAATTATTAATTACAACATTTGATGCTTTTATAATTTTTTTTCTGTTTGGACGGCATGCAGGCTTGACCCTTTTCATGTTTATGTTCCCTGTGCTCCTCTTGGCTTGTTTGGGATGTCTCTACCTTCACTTGAAGAAACAAAAGATTAATAATCATATCATTAGGTAAAATATCGATTGATCGACTAATTAACCACTCAGTATTTTTTTTTTTTTTTTTAAAAACAATCTTAATTATAATCTTCTTGACACAACGATATGATCGTAGCAGGGAGAAGACAACTGGAGGAGGCGTGTTCGCAGCCATGAGAAGGCCAATGTTGGTCAAAGGACCATTGGGGATAGTCTCAGCAACTGAGTTAATATTCTTGGCAATGTTTGTGGCTCTTCTTCTCTGGAACTTCTTCATTTACTTGCGCAATGCTTTCCCCATGATTACACCTCAATCAGCCGCTAAACTTCACCAAAAAATGTAAGCACTCTTTCATAAAATACATCTCACTTTCTATTCAAAACACAACATTAATTACGTGTATATTTAGATGGCAAGCGAAGTTGGAGGCAATGGCAATAAGGATCGGCCTAGTCGGTAACCTATGTCTAGCTTTCCTGTTCATACCGGTGGTGCGTGGGTCATCATTGCTTCCGGTTTTAGGGCTGACGTCAGAGTCAAGCATCAAGTACCATATTTGGCTTGGTCACTTGCTCATGCCCATATTCACTATTCATGGCCTTTGTTTCGTTATCTATTGGGCCTCAATGCACGAAATCTCTCAGATGGTGACTTGGTCTAAGACCGAGATGTCTAATGTTGCCGGAGAGATAGCTTTGCTGTCTGGACTTGTGATGTGGGCCACCACATATCCGTCGATTAGGAGGAGATTCTTTGAAGTTTTCTTTTATAGTCATTACCTTTACATCGTCTTCATGTTCTTCTACGTACTCCACGTAGGCATCGCCTTCTGCTTTATCGTCTTCCCCGGTTTTTATATGTTCATGGTCGATCGTTTCTTGAGGTTTCTACAGTCACGTGACAATGTCCGGTTGTCATCTGCACGTGTTCTTCCTTCCAACACCGTCGAGCTCACTTTCTCCAAAGCCAAAGGTAAGTCTCTTGATCAAGATTACATGTAAATTTCAAGATTCTTGCCTCAATTTATGAGCTATAGGACTATAGGAGTATGTTTGTTCTCGCTTAGATCTGAGGGGATTTAGATTTTATATGGACCGGTTTGGCCTTGGCCCTGATAAGATTAGGCTTGGATCGATTTTGAGGGTTTTTGGCACAACATAATATCTCTAAACATATATGTGATGTTACAGGATTGATGTATAACCCGACGAGCATATTGTTTGTGAACATACCGAGCATCTCGAAGCTGCAATGGCATCCATTTACGATTACTTCAAGCAGTAACCTCGAAGCAGAGAAGCTAAGCATTGTGATCAAGAGCGAAGGGAAATGGTCTACCAAGCTTTACCAGATGCTTTCTTCTTCGGATCATACCGATCGTACTCTCTCTGTTTCTGTCGAAGGACCCTATGGTCCTGCTTCAACAGATTTCTTAAGGTAATACAATTGCTTGTTCAAATATGATCAGTTTTAAACTAGATTTCTTGTGGTTAAAGCAGAGTGGATTAGGATTGGATTTTTCTTGCTTCACAAGTAACCTTGGTGAGGGCTTTTTTTTTCTTCTTTTGCTTCCAGGCACGATTCTTTGGTTATGGTTAGCGGAGGCAGCGGAATTACTCCATTTATCTCCATTATCCGTGACTTAATCGCCATGACCCAAACAACGACATGTGAACTTCCCAAAATAACCCTGATTTCCGTTTTCAAGAACTCATCTGACATCTCCATGCTTGACCTTATCCTCCCTGCATCCGGTCTCGAATTATCAACTGCCCTTAATATCCAAATTGAAGCCTTCATCACCAAAGAAAAAGAACCAAGAAACGAAGAAAGCCAGAACATCAAAACCCTCTGGTTCAAGCCAAGTCCCTCAGACTCAGACCAACCAATCTCAGCAATCCTGGGACCAAACTCATGGCTCTGGCTCGCCGCCATCCTCTCATCTTCCCTTATAATATTCTTGATAACAATCGGAGTAATGACGAGATACTACATTTACCCGATCGATCAAAACAAGCAAAAGTATAATGCTGCTTCAAGATCCATCCTTTATCTTCTTGTCCTCTGCGTTAGCATCATGATGACGTCAAGTGCAGCTGTGTTGTGGAATAAGAAGAAGTACAATGTTGAGAGCAGTAAACAGGTCCAAAACGTCGACGTACCGAGTCCAACATCATCTCCTAGCTCATGGGTTCAAAGAGAAATTGAGAGTACTCCTCAAGAGGCACTTGTTCAATGCACCAACCTCCACTTCGGTGAAAGACCAGACCTCAAGAGTAAGCATACATTATATAATTCATTAATTATACTTAAAATTTACATAAATCTGACCGTATATTTATCTTTGTAAAATGTGTGTGAAAACAGAGATTCTACTTGAGACCAAAGGTTCAAGCGTGGGAGTCATGGTGTGTGGTCCGAAGAAGATGAGACAAGAAGTGGCGAAGATTTGTTCTTCTGGTTTGGCTGAGAATCTTCACTTTGAATCTATCAGTTTCAGCTGGTGATTGCGCAATTACAATCTATACATAACTCTCTTTGTGTGATTTATTTTTTGTGAACTTCTCTGTTTTTCTAAGGAGTATTTATTGTGGAAATGACCCCTAAATTTCCGTACCTCTCTGTTTTGAACCATTGTTTTCCTTATATATTAATATGGTCCAAATCAAGGCGTGGACGGTGGAGCATTGTATTATGTAACAATTCTGAAATGAATGATTTGTTTTCTTTGATTTATTTATTTTTGTCTTTATTTTCTATCTTCGATGTGTTCTTCATACATATTAGAACTACAATAATTAGTGGACCTTTTATATTATCTGATTCAAAGAAAAAGTTGGTAATACTTTTTTACGCCTCTGATAATGAGTCAACAGATTCTAAACCTTGTAGTAATAATAATATAAAAAAAAAAAGAGTCTATGAACTAAAAAAAATAAAAATGTTGATCTAGCCATCTATACACGTCAGAGAAAATTAAATGTGAAATGATATCCCTTATTTAATTATATAATTTGCTTTTGCTTCTAAGGCATGTTTTTCAACAATGTGAACTTCTCTTTTTTACTTTATCTTTATTTTCGTCGTTCTTGTCCGTCACCAACCAATCATACACCTTTAATCCAATGACAGAGGTTCTTTTATGATTGGTTGTTTCCCGTCACAGTCAGTAGCTCTATCTCTTTGACGTACGTTTCAATCCTCTCTTCTCCAAATCCCGCCCTATCCACGCTAACACCGAATTGTAATATACAAATGATATAAATAACCATTTCATATGCACTCAAAATCTTTCTTTCTCCAATTTTGTTCGATAAAATCTTCCTTATATTCTTTAGATTTCGTATCCACCGTTGTAAAAGGAATCATGGGCTTTTCTTACGGCGGGACCGGAGTTATCATCGTCAGTGTTATTCTGAATGATTTTATCAGAGCGGTTTGTTCATTTCTTGATCCAACTCGTTTATTTGGTGTTTACTCGTCGGAATCTTCGGGATATATAAACAAGATTCCAATGGACGATATGCTTCCGCCGACAAAATTCGAGGAGATGTCACGGGCGAATTCGTCGGAGAGCTGCCGGATATGTCAAGATGAGTTCGACGGCGATGACGAAGTCCGGTGTTTGAGGAATTGCGTACATGTTTTTCACAAGACGTGTATTGACCGTTGGATCCATGACGATAAGATGACGTGTCCTTTGTGTAGGACCCCAATCATCCCTGATTTCTATTTTTTTCGCTTGTAAATTTTTTAAAAAATAAAAAATAATCTGCTGTTTCATTAATCAGAAATCTTTTTTGTTTACCAAAGAGATAACAACCGTGAAATATAAAAGGGAAGTTATTTTTGTCTATCCTTTTAGCATCTTTACACCCTATTATTACCTATTACCATCCAAATTTAAAACATGATTATTATAGAATTGTATACTTGCAAGCTCCACATTAGGTAATTGGCGGTGGTGAGCTTTCTACACACTGCTCGTGTTGATGTTGAGAAGGGTGTGACTTGTGTTGGTGACGATGGTGTCATTGACGGTGGCTGGATAAGGATTGTTAGAGCCGACATGATGAGATCAAGAGAAAGAGCTAGGTTTGCGGCGGCTACGTGGTGGGTCGGCGGGAAGAAAATTAGGGGTCAAAACTCATACTAATCTATGGAAATTGCAACATCTAGATATGTGATTTCTACAGTAGGCAAAAGAAAAAATGTCGTGACATGAAACGATGATCACTAAACTGCCATCACTTGGTTTGTAAATGATATTTTTTTTAGTTTAATATGTTCTTTATTTAAAAATACATAATATCATCAAGAAGAGGTTTATAATAATTACTAGAATTTCTAGGAGGTTTCATTGAAGCTATGTCAACCGGGATAACCTTGACAAATGATTCTGTTCTGCTGTAGAATGTATGTTTTGGAGAAATTTTGATTTACCACTCCTATTCTGAATCTGGTGGGGGTGGTCTATGCTTGTTTAAAGCCATGAGTTTATTAGTGGGCTTTCTTATGAAGAACCAGATGGTTTCCTTTGTGTGACGATACGGCTGGAATGAATGTAAGTATATACTTTTAAGTCGAGTATTTTGACATTTTACCGAATATTTTGTCTGATTTACATTTGATAGAAGATCCGTTCACGTCGTCCGTTAAGAAGTTTCCTTGAATTTTTTTTTTTTTTGGATGCTCATACATCCCCCTAGGTCCGGTCAACCTTTTAATATTTTTACCCGTATCGGCTGCCACTCGATCATATGATCTCTTGGATTAACACATAGTACATTTCCAGTCGAGTTATCAACCTCTGTTTAAGAAGTTTTTTTGACCTTTTCTATTTGTGTTTTAAGGCCATTTTTCGTTTCTCATAAAGAGTTGCCAGGCCCGGCCCGTAGGGCAGGCGAGCTAGGCGATGGCCTAGGA
This sequence comes from Eutrema heterophyllum, assembly GCA_002933915.1. Lineage (NCBI taxonomy): Eukaryota > Viridiplantae > Streptophyta > Magnoliopsida > Brassicales > Brassicaceae > Eutrema > Eutrema heterophyllum. The sequence goes on from PKMM01056681.1 coordinate 167,176, forward strand.
CCACCATATTTTTTATGTTTTTATGGGTCATATATTTAATTTTCGGTTAATAGTATATAATGCACAAAATTTGAACTCCATGTTTTTATTTAAAATATTATTTTGTAACTAAAAAACAATTGGTTTGTGTCACGGAATTATCTATCTAAAGACCACCGGAAAAAAATTGAACGATTTAGGAAAAAATGTAAAGAAGATTATTTTTCAGAAATAGTGTTTTGTTTTTTTTTCTTTTCGATTTGCTGTATTTTTTCAAAAACGCAAAGATGAGTTTTTTTGTTTAACTGCAAAATTTGTAATTTACAAAGAGCCACATTTTTTATCTTGCCTCGGACCACAACTTATGTTGGACCGGGGCTGGCAGCGACTCCTTTCACCAACAATGTCCCTTGTTGTACCTCTTCAAGGCCGGCGACCGAGAGCGGGATTCACTTTATGGACGGGGAATTCACAAGTGAATTCGGCGCTGAGATGCGAGACAAGTTCTACGAGATTGGATTTAGTGCTATCCCATTTCCGGAGATAAGCAAAATAGACAAAGACCACCAGGAGCGACACTTACTAGTTCTTTCTTGATGACTAAATCTTTAGAACTATACAAGCAGACGTGAGGAGGACTACCAGGGTAAGACTGGAGGAGGCAGATGGTGACACTGGCAAAGTACACATGCACTACCCATATAACAATACGAGATTTTTACAAATACCTGGATGCAAGGTTTGGAAAAGTCGTTCTCCGCCCAGACTTCCTCGAGTTTATAAGGGTAATAACGGTGTAGGTCACATAGATGTTTTTGGATTAACGTCCTGATTGAGGCAGCGTAACGATGTTATAGCTTAGACAACAAGTCAGAGATAAAAGGCTTTACTTTCTTATCTAACGGAATCTCTGGTGGAAGAACCGGACCAGAACGCAGAGGCCTCATCTGACAGGTTTGATGATACCCATACGTCTCAAGATCAGAAGATAAAGCCACTTGACCATGCTTCAAATAATCACAAGAGAATAGGCATTAGTATAAGGATTTCAAGAATAAGACCACAAACAATAAAAAACACTAATACACAAAACAAGTTATGAATTAAGATTGCAAAAAAACACTAATTTAGAGAGGGAAATTATGTTACATTTGAAGCAACTTCTTGCGCGGTCTTGATAAATGCCTTTAATCCCCTTCTTTATTCTTGATGTGTGTTGCTAAATCATGATGTTTTCGATATTTCTTAGTAATTTGTTTAAGCAATTTTCAGAAGTATTAAGTCAGTTTTCTATAAAAAATAAGAAAAATGTAAACATAGTTTAAGAAAAATAAAAAGAAAAACGTAAACTTCTGTGAACATAGAGGCTGTTAACTTTCTATAAAGCTCCTCTTCACCATTTTCGATTAGTATCTTTGCCAACTTGGTCTATCACACCAAAACCAGACGATCATTAGCATAAGAAAAGAACAGAACAACAAAATAAAAACTTGATCATTAGTCAAAAGCTCTTTTAAATTAGGGACGCAAAGAGGTTGTTTGTTACTGAATTCATTACTGAGTGTCTGGACGAGACATACGACATTGGATTCATTCCATTTCCAAGAGCTGAGATAATGATGAGAGATTGCACCAGAAGAATCAACACAGACGTGGCCTATTTGTTGATGACCTCATCGTCTGGGCAATTCACCCAGACTTCAGGACAAAGACGCGGGTAATGCTACACGAAACGGATGGTGACATGAACGTTGTATTTGATTTTGTCTATTGTAAACGAGATTAATCCTTCTGCCTGAAGCAGATTGACGGAGCTGCCATTGAGCTTCTCGATTTTGTGCTGTAGCATAGGGTAATAAGAGACTAGGTCAACCAGATGTCGCAGGATAAACCCCTTGGTAAACTCATCATAAGGAAGGTTGGAGTCAGAGAGCAGACCGGAGAGGATGTTATAAGCTTGTCTTCGCGGATTCAGGCCCGGCCCGTAGGGCAGGCGAGCTAGGCGATGGCCTAGGACCACAATATTTTAAAGTTTTTATGGATCACATATTTACTTTAGGTTAATAGTATATAATGCACAAAATTTGAACTCAATGTTTTTATTTAAAATATTATTTTGTAACTAAAACAATTGGTTTGTATCACATAATTATCTATCTAAAGACCACCGGAAAAAAATTGAACGATTTAAGAAAAAATGTAAAGAGGATTATTTTTCAGAAATAGTGTTTTGTTTCTTTTTTTCCGATTTGTTGTATTTTTTTCAGAAATGCAAAGAGAATTTTTTTTGTTTAACTGCAAAATTTGTAATTTACAAAATGTCACATTTTTATCTTGCCTCAGACCACAATTTCTGTTGGACCGGGGCTGAGAGTTGCTCATGTAAATATTGGTTCCAAAGTTGTAGAGGATATGTTGGTAGTTGGCTCCAAAGAATTTTACATTTTTCCGTTGGTTTGGTTCTGTTAGTCTGTTGTTGGCTCCAAATTTTGGTTGCTTTGTTTAAGACCTTTAGAGCATCTCCAACCATGCACCAAAACATCAAATTTGGTGTTGATTCTTCTCCAATGATGCACCAAATCTTGCACTAAATTTGTTTTTTGGTGTTTTGTGAATAGTGTTGCACCAAATTTGGTGCAACACTATTCACTGCACCAAACATTAAAATATATTTTTTTATTTACTAATATAATTTAATTGTTATTAACTAGTTAATTAAATTTTATAGTTTGGCCATTTGGGTACAGTTCGGATTTTGATTCATATCAGTTTTCGGATTTTGATATTTCAGTACTAGAGATGTAGGATCCATTCTGATAATTTAGAATTGCACAAAATATTGTTATTGATATGCAAATTGATTAAGATTAAAAATACATAATAAAATTCAATAAAACATTCCAACATAAAATTACTAAATTAAAACAAAAAACATAAAAAAATGCAACAAGATAATTTAAAAGACATAATATTATGACTGTTGACAACAAAAAGACATAATATAATCATAAACAATACTCTAATAGCCCGGATTACTTTAAATTTAATAATAAAAGTTCTTTTTTTGTGGTGAAATTTGGTGTTGTGGTTGGAGATGAAAAAAAACATTATTCACTTTTACACCAAATTTAAAACTATTTACCGCACCAAATTTGGTGCTATGATTAGAGATGGCCTTATAGTTGATTTGTTGTTGGCTCTGTGTTTTGGTTGTAAATTTTTGTATATGTCCTTCTTGTTAAGTGCATCCTCAGTCTTTGATTGATGGAGTCTACATGTAGCCACTAATTAATTTTTTTTTTTTAAACTCGTATTGAAAAGATTCAAATATATATTTTATAACAAAAAAATTCAAAAACGTTACACAAAAAGCTTTTAAAACAAAATATAGTAAAAAATCTTAAACATAATTTTTAAAGAATCCCAATTTTTTTTTGCCTTAAAACCGTAACAATGTTAAGTCGGTTCGGGTTGATTGGTTGTCTTTGACCTCAAAAAACTTAATACACGGCGGTCTTTACCACCATCGCTGCCTCTTACGATCACTATCTCCGTCCATTACAAAGTGGGCCACACGTGTTCGCCACCCTCTCACCAATCGCGCGCTCCACATTTTGTGTCCTCTTAATCACGATCTTAGGCTAACTTCTGGTTTTATCTCTAAGTTAATTAACCTCATAATAAAAGCTTTTCAAGCTTATTAAGCTACTCACTTTGAGACTCTATTTCTTATTCATAATCACTCCGATTTTGACATGTGATTACACTACGCTAAGTGCCCAAAATTCGGTGATTTCGACGAACGTCTTCGTCCGGATACTCACCGGAAAATGGTCTAAAACCATTTCGTCAAAACCGAGTTCCAACACATAGATCCTTCGTAATTTTAATTGTTGGGTGTATAATTTGAATACATTTATGTCGTTGACAAACACCAAAAGGATATGATGTTAAATTTACTTAACACGGTTTCATAGTATAAGAGAGATATACATTTATGTCGTTGACCAAAAAAAAGATGGTTTATTCAAACTCAAGTGTAATCAACAAACGATTAAGATTTTGTTGACCAAAAAGAGTTAGATGTTACGGTGGGTCTTGCCACAGGCGATTCTGCACGTTTTGTAACTTAAATCTGGTAAAATTTAGCGGCAGCTTTTTTTTTTTTTTTTTTTTTAATTTTTCCTACTCTATCAGAGGGTAGTTTAGGGAATGAAAGTGTAACCTAAGGGTAATTCCGTCCAATGACAAAATCAAATGAAAATATATGAAAGGCCGAGAAAAGCAAACAAAAAAGTGTAATAAAAAAAAAAAAAAAAAACCCTCCTATCGAGTTCTGTGAGATCTGCTCCCAAAAAAACAAAAGAGAAAAAAACTGCTCGGGAAGAAGAGGTGAATGGAGATATATGCTTACGTGGTGACATATATATAAATTTCAGTGTATTCATCTTCAAAGCTGTTGGTGTGTGTTGGGCCATTAAGAGTTGTTTTTGGTTTTTGGGGTCAAATGAGGATTCGGAAGAACACGAAGCTGTCATCGATGCTTTTAGCGACAGCAGGTTACGGTGGAGAGAGACTGGAGACATATGTTTGTCACCTTAACCAGTCTCCATGGGATGTGATTCCGCTCACTTCCTCCGACGACGGCGATGATGCCGCCGAGTTATCCAACCTAATTGACTCGTCGTGGTTTCTCCCTTCTCCGTCATCTTATTATCCACCTCTCATTCATCAGGTAATTCAATTGGTATCAATATGTAATTTCATTTCTCTATATTTCTTTTGGATTTCGTTTCCCTGAATGCCCAGCATTTCTTCTCCGCCTGTTATTAGGGTTCTTTGTTTTTGCTGTTCGGGAAACTTGAAAGAACCCTAGAAATTCTGGATTTTTTTGACCTGGGTGTTTAAGTTCATCGATTAGGGTTTATGGGTTGTTATTATTTTCCTTCATTGAGTTACATTTCGTTCTCTGGCTCCGATTATTCTTTTTTTTTTTTTTTACAAAGTCGTATCTCTATTTTTCAGTTGGACGGAGGAGATAGCTTCAATGGGAATGTGAGCTTGGGCGATTCTAATGGCGCTTCTGAAAGGTAATAATCCATTTTGTTCTTACTCGAATCGGTTCTCCATTCTCGATTATTGTCTGCTTCTTTCGTTGCTTCGGTGTTTTAGGGTTTTAGTTGTAGTTTTGTTAATCGGGTAATTTAATTTCGCCCGAATCCGAGTCGGATTCCAAATGCCGGGCGACCCGGTTACAAATTTCGACCTTTTTCTTTATTTTTCCTGTTCTTTTATCGTCCAGATTAAATAGCTCCGTAGAAAATAATCGCAGCCTAGTTTCCGTCGAGAGGCTTAATCTCATTGCGGCGGAGGATTACGAGAGATCGCCGGAAGTTGAAGACCCAATGGATCGGAGCGATAATAGTGACCACAAATCCAAAGCCGCCGAGCCTAATTCGCCGGTCAAATCCTCCGGCGACGACGAGCAAGTGACTGTCTCGATGCCGGCACCGCCTAAACGCGGACGGCCACGTGGTACGGCCAAGAAAGTTCCAGCCTCCTCCACCGCCGCATCGACGAATCCGTATGAGTTTTACTATTACTCTGGTTTCGGCCCCCGGTGGGGGAGAAAAAGAAGCGGCTCCGGCGACGAGAAGATTGTTATGGGTGGTGATAGTAAAAAGAGTAGCAGTAGTGGTGAAGAGTGCGATAAAACGGCGGCGTTCGGAGATGGGAGCAGTAGTTTTGATGGGTTTGAGAATATGAAAGAGGATTATGACGTAGTGGATCGAGACAGTGATCATGGGAAGAAGAAGGAGAAGACGATGATGATGAAGACGAAGAGAGCTAGGAAGCCCGTAAAGGAAAGGTCTTTAAAATCCCTCATGTGAATTATTTATTTTATGTTTTTTTGAGGGCTTTTCTGTCTTTTTCACTTCCTCTCCATTTTTAATTGTCTGTTTTTGTCTGTGAGGGGGACTTGGTCTGTTTGTTTAGTTCGTTAACATTTGTAGCAACATTTTCAATCTCTCTGTTGTATTTGTATTTGGTTCTTTGTTTAGTTTTATTTTTCTTTTGGAAAAACTTCCTCATAATTTTGTTTTTAGTAGTAATTTTATTTTTAAAAATTTATTATAATAATTAACCGAACCGGTACATTTGAATCTTTCTCCTTTTTAATATTACATTAAAATACAAACGGCGTATCATAATTTTAAGGACTTTTTAGAAGTTTTACAAAGATAGAAGAAATTTTAATAGAATATTAAAAAGAGAGATTTTTATGAGCGTTTCTCATTTTTAAAATGTTATCATAAGAATTAAACGAATTGATGACACATTTGAAATTATCCTTTTAGATATCATATTAAAATACAAACGGTATATTATAATTTTAAGGACTTTTCAAAAGTTTTAAAAGGATTGAAATTTTAATTATGATATTAAAAAGAGAAAGTTTTTACGAGCATTTCTCATTTTTAAAATTTTATTATATTAATTAATCAAGGCGGTGCATTTTTGAAAAATGTTTAAGGTAAACGGTTCTTACAAAGGTAACACATATCCTCTTATTTTCGAAGATAAGAATCAACTGAGGCAAAAATATATTACATAACGGTGTATCATAATCTGAATAAACTTTGACTTCAAAATAAGACCTAATATGGACCGAGCTCAAAATAATTCATTAAAAAATACATATAAATACATAAAAAAACATATTTAAAACTTATCATTTGATTAAATATTGTGTATACGTGCTAATGCATACACCATATTACAAAATAATATAAAAAAGTTACAATATACTATGTAAAAAATACAATATACTCACAAGAGCATAACGTTGATCCATACATACAACTTGTTTAATTGAGGTCAAAACTCATACTGATCTATGGAAGTTGCAACATCTATATATGTGATTTCTACAGTAGGCAAAAGAAAAAATGTCGTGGTATGGTCAAAACCCATATGGAACGATGATCACTGCCATAACTTGGTTTGTAAATGATATTTTGTAGTTTAATATATTCTTTATTTTAAAATACATAATATCATCAAGAATTTTTAGGATAATTATTTTGGTAAACCGTTTCTTTTATATTTAACTTTTAACATGTGAAATTGAATTTAACTATACTTTTGTTAGATTCGGTTAGAAGTAATTTTGTTTTTAGTAAAATATAATTTGTTAATAAAAAAAGTTCTAAGAGAGAATCCATCTTAGTGACCGAGTAGGCTGTAGTTTTTCCTTCTTTTTTTTTTACTCGCATCCAAAACACTCTCTCTTTTTTTGCTGATGATAGGCTAACAACTTGTTCTTATGCAAGGCTGATGACATCTTGACAGTTTATTCTTTTATTTAACTTACTATTCGATGATGACAGTTTGTTCTACAAGGCTGATAAGGATGAGATTCTTCAGCAATACAGTGTGGTTTCAGGTCAGAAGGTCAACCTTAGCAAATCGAGCATTGTATTTGGGAAACATGTGGAAGAGGACAAAAGAAAGAATGATCAAAGAGATCTCTGGTATCTGGCATCTATTTGGGTTTAGCTGAAACTTTTGTGGGCTCAAAGGTAACTACGCTTCAATATCTGGAAAAGAGAATCTAAAAAAAAAGGCTTAATGTTTGGAATTATAGGTTCCTTTCACAAGGGGGAAAAGAAATAATGGTGAAAGCTGTTGTTCTTGCTTTACCCACCAATTCCGTGTCTTGCTCTAAACTGCCTAAAACAATATCAAACTGTCTTAAAACAAAATACTAAAAAAATTTTGTCGGTCCTCAACGATATTGTTATTTTTTGCCTTCTCTATGTTTAACATGCTGTTGTTGTAATGGCTATAGACACGAAAATGTTATATTCAACGAATCATTTATTTATAGTAACGTGAAGGGTAATATAATAACTCAATTTGTTGATATCTAATATTATTAGGTTTCAAGAAAGAAAACAATTACAAATCAACATTTCTCGCACAAGAATCATCGTATGCGACAAATTAATACTCAAAACAAGTAATAATAACAATAGAAGGCGTAGAGAGCCTCAAAGACTTGTGTTGAGCAGCTCTCTGTAATCTTTACGGATTCCCCACAGGATCTCACTGCATTTTTTCATGCTTGGTCTCGAACCTCTATGAGGAGCTAGACATTGAAACGCCATCTCCAATACCTTCTCTAGTGCTAAGTTGTTGGCTGGACTTCGTTCTAGCTTCGGGTCCAATATCGATATGGTATCTCCATTCGTGAACTTCTTGATCGCCTGATCATATCACAACCGTCAAACATGAGTCATTCATAATAGTTAATCAATATATATATATATATATATATATATATTCCATTTACCCATCTTATGGTGATGCGTTCTTTTTGTTCTCTGTTAAGCTCAATGGGACGCCGGCCTGTGAGAAGCTCGACGAGTAGTACACCGAAAGAGTAGACATCGCTTTTCTCAGTGAGTTGATACGTTGTTAGGTATTCTGGGTCCAAGTAACCCGCAGTGCCTTTCACTTGTGTTGAGACATGTGTGGCTCCTGATTCAGTATCTGGAGCTAATCTGGCAAAACCAAAATCTGCAACCTTGGCTCTGAAATTCTCAGTGAGGAGAATGTTTGAAGATTTTATGTCTCTGTGGATGATAGGTGGCTCTATAATTAAGAATAATTAAGAAATCATTGTCATGGAAGAAATGAAACAAGAATTTTATATATATATGATGGGACTTACGTGTATACATGTGAAGATAGGTTATGGCATGAGCTATATCGGTGGCGATATCTAGCCGAGTTGCCATGTCGAGAATCTTCCCTTCCTTACCTGGAAACAGATTCCGGTCAACAACATAGATTGATTCTTTGGTCGAAATGTAAAATAGAGAGTAGAATCTACTCACAATCCAAGTGATCTCTGAGATTTCCATTGGCTACATACTCCACAATCAGAATCTTCTCGTCATTGTGCACCAAATATCCATAATATTTCACCAAGCTAAGATGTGTGACTTGAGCCAATGTCTGAATCTCACTCATAAATTCTGAACCTTGACGATCGTCGTGCAAACTCTGCATAAACTCTCGATCAATTATTTGGTGAGAGATGGAGCGAGAGTTAAGAAAGAAAGTCGGATTCAGACCTTTTTGGCCCGCTTGATAGCTACGGTTGTGCCATCTCTAAGTTTGACCTTGTAAACAGTGCCAAAACCTCCTTGTCCGATCCTGAATGACGGGGAGAAGTTCTTGGTGGCGTTGTTGATTTCATCGAAGCTGAATCTTTTATTTGGATTCTCTGTTTCGTTTGCATTGCCGTAATGCCTCTGCACACTTCCTGTTGAGCTCCGTCTACTACGGATATTATGTTCTGTTCATGAACAAACATTTTTGAATCGAAGAATCTTCTGATCAAACGGTAAAAGTTATCCCAAATCGAAATTTGAATTACAATCTCAAAACATGAGGAGACAGAGCAATTCTAAACGACAAAACAAAATTCAAAGCAGCTGGCAATTGTAGAAAGGTAGGGGACTATACCGGAATCGTCGAAATCCTTGGAGGAAACGGAATCGGGAGGAGTGAAACAGTTGATGAAGATCCCGGAGATCCAGCGAGCGAAGGAGCTAGATTTGTCGGCGGCGGGAGGGGAGTTACGATTGGTGAGAGTACTAGTACTGTAAGAAGATGCGGTTGCAGGAGAAGATCCGCCGCCGTAGCTATGTCTCCGATGAGCGGGCATCGGAAAACCTTAGAATTCTCTGAAGGGAGAGAGACCGAGGAGAAGCAAGAAGCAATGGAGGACAAGGAAGAGTCACAGAGACTGACTTTAGAATTCAACTTTTTATTCTCCTTGATTTTTTTTTCATACGACTGTGGGACTATTTATTATTGCCAGCTGTACTTAACGTTCTAGAATTATTACTTATATCTAATTTAAACCCGTCACGCTAGATTATAAATTTCGTTTTTTTTTTTGTGTGTGAGTTGAGAATTTTTTTTTTTTTATTGGTTTCAATTTTCATTTAGTTAAATAACTAAATAAATGTTTAATATCTTTTATTATTATTATCATCATAAACTTTTTATTATAAATGTAAAACTTTAAATTCGGTTACATCCATTTTACGATTATTCGTTAATACATTAATTTTAGTATTAGACGTCAACGAAATCTATCCGTTTGATTTTCAATTTATTAATATTTGTTCAAAAAAAATAATATCTGTTAGCAATTCTTCAGCCGCCACCCATATTAAATGCTAGACGGACCTGCAATAATCGAAATCATTCATCAATCGCATTTAATTTGTAGAGAGATTGCGACACATAACCAAAAAAACACCTAAATTAGCAATCTAACACTCACTATTTCTAACCGACAAATTTTAATTCTGAAATGGTCCTATACTTTAAATGTAAGTAGCTCGATACTTTATATCCATCTCTTTCTCTACGTCTCTATCTCTCTCTCTCATCTCTATATTTTCTCATGATTTTCTTCATCTTTGTGATTTTATCTCCGAAAACAGCCTTACTCCTACTAACCAGAAAACAGTACCTAATCACTGTCGCCGGAGTCCACAATATTATCAAGCGGCCATTTCTCCTCCTCCTACTTTTATCCCTTTATCAAAAGTATCAGATAATAGAGGAAAAGTGGAGAAATCTCATCCGATTTATTCGGCGAAGGAGAAAAGGTATATCTCCGGCGCGGTGTTTGTCGGGAGACGATGCATGAAATCATATGTAACGACGGCAAATCAATCGGAATTTTACTCAATTTCAGAAGACTAAAGAGTTACGGTGAGTGGTACCAACGAATACAGAGTTAGGTAGAGACGACGAGTTCGACGCAACCCACTGATTTTAACATATGACAACATTGAAACTACCGAAAAGAATAGTGAGGCAGAGCTTCCTTGTCAACAATTGTGGTTTACTCTCCACTTTCTTCGGGATGTCCCCGACTCGCCTAACTCGCGTGAGTGGCTCACTTCCAATTCTCCTCTGCCGCCTCCACCTTATAAACTTGATCGAGATCTGGATTATTATCAACTGAGTGATCGCGAGTCGGACTCGGTTCGTCTCTGCCAACTCTCTTGTATTCTCCGGAAAACACCAGTTGAATGGCAAAAATATTCTAACGGGAAAACACCACATGTACTACGGTTGGTGGGTAGAAGATACTATGATTTATGTTAGTCGGATAATAACATATGTGCACAAGTAATTATGATGGTAGATACTCTACTATTTAACATATCCGGATAACAAAAAATGTACACGGGTAATAATGTTGTTGTTATTGTTTCAAAAAACGGTATGGGTTATGTTAGTCGGATAATACAATATGTATACAAGTAATGTATATGTTAGAGTTTGTAATATATTACATATACATATACATCATTCTCTGTTTGATTCTCTTTGCATTTGGTTGGGTATTGTTCATGGTGTATGCCGTGAAAGACAAGAGAGTTTCATAACTTCTTTGATGGAGGTTCTGTGATTCTCTATGTGTTAATGGGTTCGTCAATAGTTTTGTTCGAGTGATACATGTTTCCTCTTACACCCTCATACATCTTAACATAAAATTTAACAGTCAGTGCTTGAATTATCCAATAAACCAAAAAGTTATGCGTACACTTACATTTTTATATGGTACAATAACTGAGTTACAAAGCTAAACAATAAGTTAGAGGTAAACCTACATGTTTGTATGATACAATAAATAATTTAACAAGTTACAATAACATATAACTTGTTATAAAATTACTATATTATAGAAGAAAATTTACGTTCCTATTGAGAACAACATGTAAGTTAAACAAACAATAATTAACAATAATTAAGTTAGCGTGTTAACAAAAATGTTAGAGGTACAATATATAATTTAACGTGTATATATATCTCTAACCTTTTATTTAACGGGGTAACTAAATTGTTGAATCTTAACTTTCAAATTAACGTATCTATATGCGTGAGAAGAATATTGATTCTACATTTCATCTTCATTGATTCTACATTTCATCTTCAATCACCAAAAACCCCAAAGTATGAACAGTAAATTGCCAAAAATACCCAGAAACCAAATTCCATCTAAATTCCCAGAAACTCCACACCTAAACCTCACTATAAACACAAATCCAAATTGGAAAAAAACTAATCCACCGCCGAAAATACCTAAAAACCTCACTATAAACACAAATCCAAATCAACTTCCACCACCGTAGGCACTTATTCTTCTATCTTCACCATAACCAAAGAAAGAGAATAAAGAGAAAGAAGGAGGAGAAAGAGAAGAAAGAGAAATGTGATAGATCTTTTGCTACGAAATCCTACTTGGATTTGATCTAATCCTCTTGCAACTTGTTAAGTGGACGACGTGGCATCGTCAGAAGGACAAAACCGTCATTCACACCCCTTTCCGAAATAGTGATTTTGGTTTTGAAATTTTTTTGGTCATCTACCTAATTTTGACACGATTTATGTATTTTTACCCAATTGACTCTAATTTGTATTTTTTATTTTTGGTGTTTAGAGAACATGCTAAAAAGGTATAAAACTTTAACAAAAAAAAAGAAAACAAGGTATAGAAACATTTTTAGTAATCTAGATACTACTAGGTTAAAGTGTACAAATAAAATTCCCATCTGATCTACATAAAGTTATTTAAAAGTCAGCTTAGAGGAAAAAATGAAATGGTAAATGAAATCACTTTGAGTTAGGATGGAAGATTCATAGCAGTTGAAGGGTTGGTTGATATTTGACCGTACCATCAATAGCCTCTGATAGCGATAGAAGGTTTGACGGGATTCTCACGGTCTAAGTGGTTATAGCCCATGTCTCGAAATAAAAGCCCAATGACTGGCCCGTGTCTCTAACGACGTCGTACGATTAATAATAATAGTAAAGGAAATGAGAATGATTTGGCAGACTATAATAGTAGAATAAACAAGTGGCTTTGCAGTATAATTACGATGATGAGGTAGACGAAGCGAGAAAAAAAAGCTCTGTCGAAACCCTCGCCAGAGTTTCTTCTTCTCGCTTTTCGCAACCGGACAAGGAAGAGAAAATAAATCTCTCCGGCGACATCTCAGGTTATCTCCGTTATTACTTTTTTTTTCTTTCGGGATTGTATTTGTTTTCCTCAGAATCTGTTTTCGGTTTTTTTTTGTGTGTGGAATTTACCGCTTCTTCAATTTTAGGGTTCACGTACTTGTCTGTGTTGTTTAGATTTGGATACAGATACGTGTTTTCTGTTTATGTGGTGGAGATTTTGCTGAATCGAGTCCATGCCTCATTTATATATAGCTGTATGTTAGCTATTATGCGATTTAACGTTCTCGCAGCGTTATGAGAAGATGTTATGGTATGGTTACGTCTCAGAAGATGAATTGTTTTTAACTGTAGACTCTAGTGTTGTGTATTGCTACTACTTAAAAATTGGCTGAAAAGTTAAATGTTATCACTGTTTTCGTTGCAACTTGACTCAATCCTGTTTGTATGTATGCTTCCTTGACTGAGTCCTGTTGGATAATTGGATTATAAATCACGTTCTCTTAAAATTTGGAGAAAGAGCACATGAACCCCAGAGACCGAGGAACATTCTTACACCTTGGTGTTTCTTATGGATAACTTTGGCTCTCAGATGAACTTTTCTCTGGGATTTTGCTTACTAACACTGTTATAATATTTCTTAATCTTGTTGCATTTCTAAAAATCTTTGTTCAAATCATAATGTGTAGTTAAAGATTCACGGGTGCGTAAATATTATAGCTGGTGCAAAATGGGAGCTTGCTGTTGCTCTTCGAGGAAGTCACATCTTGTTGGAACACCTGTGTACTATTACGTCAGTAATCGTTTTCTCTAGCTTTTGTTGATACTGTCACCTTTATCCATCTTGCATCTGTGTTGCTTTGCACAGTTGACTATCGCTAAATCATGATTTTTATTTCTGCATCTGAAAAATAATTATAATTGGGATTAGAGCATGAGTATAAGAATCTTTAACATTCTTTTGTATGCTTGAGAGGTTGGTAGAAGACTACTACTTGTGGTTGTGAAAAATGTGCATGATTTTTTTATTTTTTTTTCCTGAACAAATTGCAGCCTGCAGGCATCATCAATAGATGACTGAAACACTCTACATTCTCATGTGAAAAGGAATAAAGTTTCTATCTACTAAAGTTTTCTTACGCAGTGTCCAGAATCTTTTGAAGAACTTGGGCCTTCAGGAGCTCGTGCTGGTGTGGGATCAGCATTCACCACAGGCCTCTTGGTTGATATAGGTTTGGAGACATCTATACCGGACACCTTTTGTGCTCCTGCTCCTCTTCCATATGATTTGCTTTTGGGGAGACCTCAGTGCCCAGATTCTGAGTCTATCAAAGGAAAGATTAGTGATAGCAGTTGTGAAACATTAGCGACATGTGAAGATCTCATGGGATTAAACTGTAAAACTCAACCCAGCTCACCGAGGAAATCAGATTTCTCTAAACAAAAAGAATGGAACCAATTGGTTGATGAAGAGGAAGACTCTTGCCCCATTTGCTTTGATGGTAAGAAATCAAGATCTTTAAATGAACTTTTTCTTTAGGGCAAGCAAAAAGTCATGGATTCATGTGCGCTTCCCTTATGCAGATTATGATGTTGAGAATCCAAGACTAACGACAAAGTGTGAGCACGATTTTCACCTCTCTTGTCTTCTGGAGTGGATTGAAAGAAGCGATAGTTGCCCTATATGCGATAAGGTGTGTTTCCTTCCCTTTTGGGATCATCTTTTGCAGATAGTTTGACTCCTAAACGATTGTCACTCTGTGATGATCAAAGAATCCACTTTACCACTCTTTACCAATTCAATCCTCAAACGGGGGAATAAATTTGGGATTCATAGTTGGATACTTAGATCTGCCAATGATGGCTTCTAAAAGCTTTCCAATTTTTTCTTGTCCAATAACACAGGAAGTTGTGTTTGAGGATTGCTTGAACTAGCATCACTATCCTCTGGGTTGGAAGTTTGAAGCGGTTTCTTATTCGGTTAGTCTACTACATAATTTGCATACCTCTCTTTTTGTTCTTCATCACACACACACAAGTATTTGGTCTCTACGTTTTCGGTCTTGTTTTGTCAAATTGGTTGATATTCCTGAATTGGTGCGGTCATATAAATATACATACAATTGTAAATAATATTATTAGCTTCTTGTTCGTGTATGTGATCTTGGGGGTGTGATAGACCATTTTATTTTTTGATTGTATGCAACTTTGCATTTCCAAAATCATGTTCACTTGCTTTCAGTCCTGATCCATGATTCTATCTAGTGTATGATTCATTACACCTTTTGAATTGTCATTATTAGATTTAGCGTCAATTTGTTTTTTTTTCTTTCTCTTTTCATAATGAAAAACCATGATTGTTCAGAGTTCTATCTTTCTCCTGATACAAAAATAGAAATTGTTTTTTTGGGTTCGTTAAAGAAAAGAGATTATGTTTTGATGAGGATATAGTTAGTAATTCAATATTGTAAAAAGAAGAAGAAAACATGAATATTGGATCCACATGCTACTAGTCTTGTCGTGTGTACGATAGAAGAAATGATTCTGTGTACGTTTGATAACCCCTTGTCTGCATAAATAAATAATTAGATTAGGAATTTTGTTTTAATTAAATTGAAATTAGAAGAGAAAAGGAGGTACGACTCTTACGGTCTCGAGTTTGACTTGTAAGCACTTATGTCTGCCACCTCCATTCATTCTCAATTCCTTCCTCTTCTGCCCTTCCTTCCTTTTCAATTTTATACTATCAAAACAGATACGGATACACTTTTTTGTGTTCAAATAAAAAAAAAACTTCGCATAAAGTTTTTTTTTTTTTTTTGGTAACTACTATTTCATTTGTCAAAACAATATTAATAAAAATATATTTTAATTTATATTTAAAAATAATTCCAAAAATTTAAATTTAAATTTAGATTAGTTTAAATTTTTTTAAATATAGATTAGGTTAGATTAATTATCAAAAATCACAAAATCATTTGTTATTATATCTTTACAAAAATAATAAATCAGATATTAATTTAAATTTAATTTAAATATTTAAATTTAGATAATATTTTCATAATGACAAATATGATAAACGATATATTATTGTATATTTTTTTATTATAATCAATCAGTCTAAAATTTTAGATATTTAAAATTAGTAAATATTTATATTCTATTATGAACATGCGGATTATAATTATAATTTTATAATTGCGGTCTTTTTCGGATTAATATGAACGGATGGGTTAGAATTATGTTTTTATAATAATGTCATATTTAATACTAAAAAAAATTAAATCTATAAAAACAAACTATATATAAACAAAAAATTAACTTTTGTCGAACAATTATATCTATAAAAATAAATTATATCTAAATACTAAAAAACAAATTATATTACAAATTTTGATAAACAAAAAAAAAATCTCTAGTTTGTATGAATTAAACAAGAGACCCAAAATTTAATCTAATCGTAAATATTTAGCTAAAGAATTTTAAGATAGCTGTATTGTTTTCTTGGATCGCATGAAATGAATTAGTCAAATATCTACATAGTAAAATACACTTTTTTCAAACTATGTAGATATTTTTCTGCGGGACGGTGGCTTTTTTAGGTTGATGATAGAGGGTAATATAGTAAATGTGATAAGGGACTGAAAGTTCCAAAAACATTTATGCAGCTTTTACAGATTTATCTTCCAAAAATTCTCTCCAGATTTCAAACGTATAATTGTTAAAGAGAGAGAGAGAGCTTGTTTTTGGAGCTTTATTATCACCACCAAGAAAATATCAACAACCATTTTTCTGCTCCATTAACCTCCGAGAAGAAAAAAAAGACCCAAATCCAAATGCCATGTACATATCTTTTTCCTCTTCTTCTTCTTCTTCTTCTTCTCCTCTCACTGTCTTCCTCTGAAACCAAGGTCATCATCAAGGGAAAGGAGACGATTCGGAGTTTGAATAGTATTTTCCAGCTTGGTTTTTTCAGCCCCACCAATGGCGAATCATTTACTTCTTCTCAATCCTCCAATTGGTATCTGGGAATCTCTTATGCTTCTATACCCACCCCTACTTACGTTTGGGTCGCCAATCGAAACCGACCTCTTTCCGATCAACACTCCTCCACACTCGAGCTCACCTCCACCGGATACCTTATCGTCAGGAACTCCCACGACGGCGTCGTTTGGCAGACGGACAACAATCACCCGGGAACCGATTTCCGGTTATCGGATTTCGGCAACCTGATTCTGATCGGAGACCACGCTTCTCCCGTTTGGCAGAGCTTTGAAAACCCGACTGACACGTGGCTTCCGGGGATGAATGTCACCGGTCTAACGGCTATGACTTCGTGGCGGACGCCATTCGACCCTTCGCCAGGACTTTACTCCCTCAGGCTGAGCCCAACCTTTAACGAGTTCCACCTTGTTTACAACGGAACCACACCGTACTGGTCCACCGGCAACTGGACCGGAGAATCCTTCGTCGGCGTCCCGGAGATGACCGTTCCGTACATCTACAGCTTCCACTTCGTTAACCCGTACACCCCCACTGCGTCGTTCTGGTACATCGTCACACCGTCGGACGCGCTGCCGGAGCCGCGGCTGACGCGCTTCTTGGTCGGCTACAACGGCCAGCTGAATCAATACACGTGGGAGCCGCAGACGAATAGCTGGAACATGTTCTGGTATCAGCCGGAGGATCGGTGCCGCGTTCACAGTCTCTGTGGCCAATTAGGGTTCTGCAGCAACGAGGCACTGAACCCCTGTGCCTGCATCCGCGGTTTCCGGCCTAAGAACGCCGGCGCTTGGAGATCTGAGGATTACAGCGACGGCTGCCACCGTGAATCTGGTGACTCCTGCGACAGGAGAGATACGTTTGAGGCGGTGGGAGATCTGCGGTACGACGGCGATGTGGAGGTGTCGCGGTTTCATGTTAGCAAGAGCTCTTGCGCGAAAAGCTGCTTGGGAAACTGTTCTTGTGTGGGTTTTTATCACAACGACAAGTCGAATCTCTGCAAAATTTTACTCGAATCGCCGATAAATCTCAAGAATTCGAGCTCGTGGACTGGAATCACCGACGATATTCTGTATATCAGAGATCCGAGAAAAGGGAATTCGAAGGGAAACATTTCTACATCCATGATCATATTGTGCAGTGTCGTCGGGTCAATCTCTATTCTAGGAATTACCTTGTTTGTGCCATTGATGCTGTTGAGGAGGAATCGTAAGAGGAAGAAAACAAGGAAAGAAGACGAAGATGGGTTCGCTGTGTTGAATCTAAAGGTCTTCTCTTTCAAAGAGCTTCAAAAAGCTACCAATGGATTCTCGGAGAAGCTCGGACACGGCGGTTTTGGTGCTGTTTTCAAAGGAACATTACTGGATTCTTCCACCTTCGTGGCTGTGAAACGCTTAGAAAGACCCGGAAGCGGTGAGGGAGAGTTCCGGGCAGAGGTATGCACCATTGGGAACATTCAACACGTCAATCTCGTTAGGCTTCGAGGTTTCTGTTCGGAGAATCTTCACAGACTTCTCGTCTACGATTACATGCCAAACGGATCGTTGAGCTCCTACTTGTCAAGAACAAGTCCCAAACTGCTAAGCTGGGAATTGCGTTTCAGGATCGCCTTAGGAACTGCGAAAGGGATTTCGTATTTGCACGAAGGGTGCAGGGACTGTATTATTCACTGTGATATCAAACCGGAGAACATTCTCTTGGACAGTGATTACAACGCCAAAGTATCTGATTTCGGATTGGCCAAGCTCGTTGGCCGTGACTTCAGCCGGGTTCTTGCCACTATGAGAGGGACATGGGGTTACGTTGCTCCCGAGTGGATATCGGGTTTACCCATCACGACTAAAGCGGATGTGTATAGCTTCGGAATGACATTGCTCGAGCTTATCGGTGGTCGAAGAAATGTCATTGTCGTTAGCGATACACCGGGGGAGAAAGAGGACAAAGGGGAGAAAGAATCCGAAAAATGGTATATAAACAATGTCTATTTCTTGGAATCAACTGTGATGGAAAAAGTATTGATACATTGAATAAATGTCAGGTTCTTTCCGCCATGGGCAGCGCGTGAAATCATACAAGGAAATGTGGACTTGGTGGTCGACTCTAGACTCAATGGAGAATATAACATTGAAGAGGCGACGAGGATTGCAACAGTGGCGATATGGTGCATACAAGACAATGAAGAGATAAGGCCTGCAATGGGAACGGTGGTGAAGATGCTTGAAGGAGTTGTAGAGGTGACGATTCCTCCACCGCCTAAATTGATACAAGCTCTTGTCTCCGGCGACTCATATCAAGGAGTGGACAATGGTTTGAGTGGTACAAGCTGTAGCGAAGGCCGTGGCTGTTCGGATCTCATTACGGGGTTGTCTAGTCCTGGCTCACGGTCGTCTTTTGGTAGACCTTCTTCTCCCTGATCAATTTTGAGATGGTTTTGTCAAGAACCGGTCTTAAATGTTTGTTTTTGTTTTTGTTTTTGTTTTTGTTTTGCTCTCTAAGAGGGTTTAGCTAGTTTATTCTGTATTTGTTGGTTGTATGAGAATGAAGCTTTAATTTGTCATTCCTATTTTTTTTAAAAAGGGGATGAGATTTAGTCAACTATATACATGATGATAGATTTAATTCACTCATTACCAAATTGGTAATTGGATTTTGAGATATAAATAACTCACGACTCCATGCCCTTGCATATTATCAAAGTTGAGTGGATCTAGTCATGACTCATGAGTTAAGTCTCTGTTTATTGTTGTCAAATGTAAACTTTTAACACTGCATACCAATTTGAATGGACACATTAACAGCTACTGATTGACTTAATGGAGAGTTGATAGTAAATACCATTGATTATGTTTATATCTTAGTTTGACAATTCTTTTCAAGGGACCTTCAATTTTGTTTTGTTTTTTTCCTTTTCTTTTCACGTTGATATTCTTCTAATGGCACATTTGTAAAATTTTATAGAATCTTTATTCGCGATGAGAATCATTACGTGAAAACACCGAACTACTTTTTTTTTTTTTTTTTTTTTTGACCGAAGCACCGAACTACTTTCTTTTGGATCAATAAATAAACCAGTGTCGGTATATTTAACTATATTAACGGTCACAATACTCTCAGTCTTTTTATTATTGGATTGGAATGCGAGATTCTCTCTTCATCTTCTTCTTCTCCACGGCTAACCTAAATCACAGGCAAACCAGAAAGAAATTTAGAAGAAGAAACAAAGAAAAAGTAATACTCATAACCCATTTGAAGTATTTTTTTCGTCCTTATTGCTTTCATTTCTTGTGTCTAACCCTCCCCACCTACAAATTTTTTTTAATAAAGATTGCCACAACCGGAGAAAATGGAACTCCCGGTTACGGAGGAGAGAAAATCCTCATCCTCTGCCGGAAAACCACCACAAACCACCACCTTAGCAGCTGATGACGCCATCGACAGTGGTCCATCTTCTCCGCTTCTCGTCCGAGTCTCTGTCTTCGAAACAGAGCATGAGACGACAAAGCTTCACCACGCGCCGTCAACTTTGATCGGAGAGACCACCGAAGACGAAGATTTTCCTCCGATTCAAAGCTTTAGAGATGCTAAATTCGTCTGTATGGTTGAATCGTCCAAGCTTTGGGAAATCGCTGCGCCAATAGCTTTCAACATTCTTTGCAATTACGGAGTTAATTCCTTCACAAGCATCTTCGTCGGCCATATAGGCGATCTCGAGCTCTCCGCTGTCGCCATCGCTCTCTCCGTCGTCTCCAACTTCTCCTTCGGTTTCTTGGTAATCCATTAACCATCTCCTCTGCTTTTTCCTCTGTTTCTTACCTTTTCTCTAACTTTCCAAGAAAACTGCAGCTAGGAATGGCAAGTGCCTTGG
The DNA here is from genome assembly GCA_002933915.1 of Eutrema heterophyllum. NCBI lineage: Eukaryota > Viridiplantae > Streptophyta > Magnoliopsida > Brassicales > Brassicaceae > Eutrema > Eutrema heterophyllum. Next base: position 188,081 of record PKMM01056681.1, read on the forward strand.
AAACGCTATGTGGACAAGCATTTGGAGCGGGACAAACAGATATGTTAGGCATTTATATGCAGCGTTCTTGGCTTATCCTCATCGGAACTTCCTTCTGCTTGCTTCCACTCTACATCTACGCAACTCCTCTTCTAATATTACTCGGCCAAGAACCCGAAATCGCAGAAATCTCTGGCAAATTCACAACTCAAATCATCCCTCAAATGTTTGCCCTCGCGATCAATTTTCCAACTCAGAAGTTTCTCCAATCACAGAGCAGAGTAGGCATCATGGCCTGGATCGGTTTCTTCGCTTTGACCCTTCACATTTTCATCCTCTACCTCTTTATAAACGTTTTCAAGTGGGGACTAAACGGCGCAGCGGCTGCGTTTGATATCTCGGCTTGGGGAATCGCGATTGCACAGGTTGTTTATGTCATCGGGTGGTGTAAAGACGGTTGGCAAGGGCTGTCTTGGTTAGCATTTAAAGACGTTTGGCCGTTTTTGAAACTGTCGTTTGCGTCTGCGGTTATGCTTTGTCTTGAGATTTGGTATTTCATGACTATCATTGTCTTAACCGGACATCTTGAAGACCCTGTCATAGCCGTTGGATCTCTCTCAATCTGGTTAGCCCTTAGAATAGATCCCTTCACAATTTCAAAGGCTTAAATCTTTCTGTTTTCTGCTGAAAACTTTTCTCTTGTCTCAGTATGAACATTAACGGATGGGAAGGAATGCTGTTCATAGGAATCAATGCAGCTATAAGGTAAATAAAAAAACTAAGCAAATTTTTTTTTCTTGTTTAAAGAACGATAGGTTTATGCCATGTTTCTTCAGTGTTAGGGTGTCGAATGAGCTAGGATCGGGACATCCACGAGCTGCCAAGTACTCGGTGATAGTAACGGTGGTCGAGTCTCTCATCATTGGAGTGGTGTGTGCAATTGTAATTCTCATAACACGGAATGAGTTTGCAGTGATTTTTACGGATAGCGAAGAGATGAGAAAGGCCGTAGCTGATCTTGCTTACCTTCTCGGTATAACGATGATTCTCAACAGTTTACAACCGGTTATATCTGGTAATTAAAATTTATGTCGAGTTTTAAATAACCGGAATGAATTCTTGAAAGTTTTTGATGGTAATGAAGATCGTTGTGGGTGAGCAGGTGTTGCAGTAGGAGGAGGATGGCAAGCACCAGTGGCTTATATCAACTTGTTTTGTTACTACGTTATTGGTTTACCTCTAGGGTTTTTTCTAGGTTATAAAACAAGACTTGGCGTGCAGGTAAACCATCACTACTAACCGGTCTTTATTTGGTTAGGTTGGCTTTGATGAAATCACTTTCTATGGTTTTATATTTCAGGGGATTTGGATTGGTATGATATGTGGGACAACTCTTCAGACTTTGATCCTTTTGTACATGATATACATAACCAATTGGAACAAAGAGGTACATCATTTCAATTTTTATCACAAAATTTTAAAAAGAGAATTTTGATTTGTAATGAAATTAACATGGTTTAAATGTTCAGTATCTACTTTTTCTCCAAAAAAATTCAGGTCGAACAAGCTTCGGAGAGAATGAAACAATGGGGAGCTGGATATGAGAAACTAGAAAAATAGTAAATTATGAAGTTTTTGGGGAAACAATTATATTTACGTTTGGATGTATATACCCATGTATTTTTAATTGTTATATCTTTTTTTGTGTGCTAAAACTGTATATGTCAAATTTAATTTCTCATGCATTTGTAACTGTTTATTTGGCACATTTGTAACTTTACTCTACCAAATGATCTCAATTCACTAACTCAGGAATCAGTCAATCATTTCTTCTTTTCTGTTGCCCCTCTTTAATCCTATCTAACCATATTATTACCTACTACGGCCGGTTAAACTGTGCGGTCTTCGGCAGTATATGTAAACGGTCTCCCCAGTATCTGGTTCGGTCTTGCTTCCCAGAACAATTCTTATCATAAAAAAAAACAGAATCGTTTCTCTGTTTGAAGTAGTTTCGCATGGTTTCTCCACTAATGTAAGAAGTAACATTTTCTTAATCTCAGTGAAGCCCTGCAATGATTCAAAACAAAAACTCTAAGTACACTTGTTTTGACAGAAAACCAAAAATGCTTTTATTAGTAAAATCTTCGTGAGGCCAATCGCGGTTTTTGCAAGAGCTTTAGCGAGGAGTTGTTCAGCTGATCATAGTTTCTAATAGTTAGTTAATAGGCAGCCGCCAAAAACGCAGGAACAACACTGCATTTAAGATATATCCTTAGGTAAATATAATACTTTCCTTGAAAATCAGAGTTAATTAAAAAAGGGGTGAAAGTGTAACGCATACCTGTCACACACTTGGGTAATTTTTTCAGCAGCTTCCATACCAACAGCTCCGGCAATATCATTTTTTTACTTTTCATTTGGTAACTTTTTCTTTTTTTCGACAAAAAGGGTAAATTTAACAAATACAAACAAAAATTATGATCTCTCCCAAAAAAGCAATTTCTTTTCTGTTTTTAAGAAATCAAATGTTCCAAAAAGTGCAATTTAGATTTTTTTTCGGTTTCAATTTTCTCGTTTATGAGAAATAGTTATTTTATTAAAACTATATCTACTTTGGTTTAAATAAATATATATATATATATATATATATATTCTTTTTTTTTGGGTTCGATTCGAACAATAAGAGATTAGACAAAACACACTGTCCTGAAGGGTGTCCCGCAAACAAATTATGTTCTTGATGGTAATACCACTCGGCCATAGGGTCTCGTGAAGAAGTTGCTTTAGGGCTTCCCACAACTGACTTGGTTCCTCTCCTAAAAGTTTCAGGAAAAGTCAGATCAAGATTTTGAATAAAAAATGTCCAGTATACTTTGAAATGCAAGAAAATTCACCTAGTTTCTTCAACTTTGTCTTGGATAGGAGCAACTTCGTTGAAAAGCAAACCGTGATGGCTGACTCCTACTATCCCGAGAGATTCTAGGAATCTGACGTGGGATTCAAGATTTTCAACCCTACAAAACAAACAAATAAAAGTGAAATAAACCATATTCGAAATAAAGGACATTGTTTTCGTTTTCTTACGGTTTGATTTGGTCATAATGCATTTTTCTTGTAGCCTTTTCAATGTAGGTATGACATCAAATCTTGCAGGAAGATTGTGAACTCCTACATCGTCCTAAGATAGAAAGAACAATCATTTAGAAACAAAACAAATGATTTAGAAACACCTCATTGATATTGAGATTGTACCTTCTCGTCCAAGTAACAGTTTTGGTTTTTCTTCGAAGTTTCACCTTGAACCAAGCTTCCCTTGAACACCTACAAAATCAAACAACCATTAAAAACCAAAAGCCCTCATCTATTATGTCAAACCAAGGAACAAATTTTTTTGGGTCACATACCTGTTTTTTGTAAACGTTTTCTTCCACCGTAGATGAGGTAATTAACCTATAAACGATCATGTCTTTTTCTTGTCCAATCCTATACGCTCGATCAACGCATTGGCTGTCAGTGCTGCAAAAAAATCATAAAATCACGTTAATAACTCAATCTTCAACAAGCTAGAGATGTAGCATTTTGATAGACAACTTAATAACATTATATTTTTAAAAACGTTTAACTTAAGCTGTAAGAATTGTCAAGGTAAGTAAGTACCTTGGATTCCAAGAAGGGTCAACCATGATCACTACACGGTCTGCCTTTGTGAGAGTAAGACCCATACCACCAACTTTTGATGTCAAAAGTAGAATAGGGGCTATCCCACTTTGAAAGTCCTGGAGAAAGAGAATATTAAGGTTTTGTCACAAGAAATAACTACTAGATGTAATGTGTTTCCAAATAGAAAACTCACTTGAACAATCTTCTTATGTGAGTTGTTTTTGTTTCACTCTTAAGTCTAAAAAAATTCTTATCTTCAGAGATAAGTGAAGCCTAATGAGATCAAGCATCATCCTTGTTTGAGAAAAAATCATAATCGTGTCCTTCTGGAAGCAAATATCCCTAAGTAACAATGTAGAAAAAAAACCAGCTAATAGAAAAAAATCAAATGAATGCTGAATAACATTAGTTAGAATTAATCTTTAATTAGGTGCTTATCCGTTTTACGTGCGGGTCATATTTGTATACGTTTTTAGTATTATTTTTCATTCAATATTCATTCGTGCAAAATTTGAACATGACGTTTTGAACATATTTTTCTTCTAATATCAATTTCAAACATGTAATTTAGATTTCTACGTTTTCTTATCCAAGTTAGAAACTTCAACGCTTTCATATCCAATAGCTTCTCAAAGAAACTGAAAAATCTTCAAATAAAGAATTAATGAAAAATATTAATGTTATATAAAAACATTCATTTCTTGTTAAATGATATTAACACAACACAATAATGAAAACTAATAAAAAAAAAAGAGACAAATGTTAGATAAATTATGCAGTGAAATCACTACTAACCGGTCTTTATTTGGTTAGGTTGGCTTTGATAAAATCACTTTCTATGGTTTTATATTTGAGGGGATTTGGATTGGTATGATATGTGGGACAAGTCTTCAGACTTTGAACCTTTGTACATGATATACATAATCAATTGGAACAAAGGGGTGCATTATTTCAATTTTTATCACACATTTAAAAGAAGAGAAGTTTTGACTTGTAATGAAAGAAACATGACTTATGTGTTCATTATCTACTTTTTCTCCAAAAAAATTCAGGTTAAACAAGTTTCGGAGAGAATGAAATAATGGGGAGCTGGATATGAGAAATTAGAAAAATAGTAACTTAAACTTTTTTGGGGGAAAAAATTATATTTACGTTTGGATGTATATACCCATGTATTTTTAATTGTATATATCTTTTTCTGTGTGCTAAAACTGTATATGTCAAATTTAATTTCTCATGCATTTGTAACTGTTTATTTGGCACATTTGTAACTTTACTCTACCAAATGATCTCAATTCACTAACTCAGGAATCAGTCAATCATTATCATACCTACTACAGCCGGTTAAACTGTGAGGCCTTCGGTAGTAGATATAACCGGTCTCCCCAGTATCCGGTTCCGTCTTGCTTCCCAGAACAATTCTTATCATATAAAAAAAAAGGGAAAATCAATTTTAATTTGTTACGTTTGCACTTTGCAGAGTTATCGAGGCGATTTTTGGTTCCAATCGTCTCATCGCCATCACATCACCTTCGTCTTCGTCGTACTTTGTCTTGGCTCCTCCATAATTGATCTTATCGCTTCAGATCTCTTCTCTTGACTGTGTGAGTATAACCGATTCTTCCGTCTTCCTCGATTTTCTCCGTCAACGATCCCTTCCTGCTTAATCTGTTTTCTTCCGATCGATCCGTTTGGTTTACTCTGGGGTTTCGATTGATTTAGTGTATGAGTTTGGTTTTATTGGAATATGTTGCTTGATTGGACGGTTTCCTATCTGCAAATCACCATAATTGATCTGAAATTATTTCCATGGTTGGTTGATCGGTTTTGTACGATATGGTTTCTGAATTTCAGAATCGAACCGGATGAATAACTTTTATCTTCTCTGGTATATATATTAATGTCAACGAAATTTTAGACACCATTGTTGCTTAGCTTATTTCGATAAGTATTTGCTTGGTATGTTGGAAAGCTTTGAGTCGTTGTTGGATCAGAGCTAGATAGTTGTGCGACTTTCTGACACTAGTTTATTGTTTCTCTGCTACTCAGCTTTTGTAGTTTAATTATATCACAAACGACGGACGACAATGGCTGACAAAGAGGAAGCATCAGGTGAGAACACTACACGTGCAAGTGATTGGGAAGTTGTTTCACTTACAGCTTCAGCTTATGCTGCTGCTCCTGGTCCCAAACTAGTGGAATTGAAAGATGATGACAAGGAAGTTACTCAATACGAAGCACAAACATCTCATCCTTTATACATGTCTCGCCACTTTGCTTTCCCACCAAGCGAGCATGAGAACATAGCCACGGAACCTAGCGAGCTTACCCAAATCTATGAAGGTAAGGCAACCAAGAAGATGGATTTTGGATTCTCTATGGAACAAGAAACCGGGTCTCGCGGGAAGGAAGATGGAGATTTGACTCTGAAAGGGTTGAATTTTTCGGATGATTTTGGAGGACTTGAGTTTTTCGAGGAGGAGAAAGGCAAAAGAGAAGAAAACATTTACAAGGCGGCAATGAGTTCTCTGCACGATGAAAGAGCTATTGGTGGATCACATGTCTACGAACAGAACGAGCCTATTATTGAACCGACTGAGCCCGTCGCACAATGTGTAGTTCCAGATGTTTCACCTGATCTGAATCCTACTAAAGATGAGAAGCATGAAGTAGCAAACGTCCCACCTTGCGAGGCCTGGTGGAAAAGAAGTGCTGCGTCTTTGATTTCACAAGCGAAAGAAACAAACACAGTCTGGTCGGTTTTCATAGCTGCAGCTGTAATGGGAATTGTGATCCTTGGCCAACGATGGCAACAAGAGAGGTGGCAGGTTTTGCAGCTTAAGTGGGAATCAAGCATTGTAAACGAGGTATAGATTGAATCACTTCATTTGCATCTCTCTTCTTCTTTTTTTATGTCATGGTCTTGATAAACACATATATCTAATCAATTATACATCTTCGTGTTTGCAATCTAGGACTTGTTGACACCCTTAAGTCATTGTTTTGAACACACTTTTTGGTTGCAGAAAACTGGAAGATTGATCGGACCAATCTCTCGACTGAAACAAGCATTTGTCGGGGGACAGCGACGGGATTCATTCATCCGGGTCAGTTCCCAAAACGACAGTTAAAACGAAGACGATAAAAAAGGTGGTTTGCTTTGATGATGACGATAAAAAAGAAAAACAAACAGTAAGAGTATGTAGTCAGTAAGCGACTCTGTGTCCGAATGTAAGTCTGGAGTGAAAGAAAACATGAGATGATGGTAAAGTCTGGTGTTTGAATGTTTCGGTCAGAGTTTGTGGGTATGGTACAGTGTGTACATATGGCTTTCGGTATCTCAAGTGTACGATTTGCTTTTTTTATTTAAGGATCTGATTTCGGTGCTTATTGATTTCATCGATGTCACAATGTCGGAGATTTAGCTAGCTAGCGGCCTGGTTCTTGTGGTAAGACTTTAAACACACACACACACATTTCTGATTCACCTAAACCCGGAAAACTCGATAGAAACCTACCAACTGGTTAGTTTGGTTGGTTCATGCGTAAAACTTTACTTTGGTTAGAGATTTGTGAAAGCAACAAAAGAAACCACATCTTTTCTTTTCTTTTTTTTGTTAAAGCACATTTTTTTTTATCTTTCCATTTTTCTATTTGTCTTCCAAGTTTTCTTATTTTGCCTAATTTCGTTTTTTATTATCTTGTCAAATTTGGTTTGAAAGTTATGGTTTTATTCATTTCGGCGTTTTTTTTTGTCGTTTGCTACATAATTTAGAATTATAACTCAATTCGGTTTATTTTACTAAGTTGTTTTTTGTTGTCAAAATAATCTTAAAAGGTTGATAATTGAATTTAAATATAATTTATTTATTTTTCTATAAGGTTCTTTTATTCGTATAATGTTAGTTCTGAACTTATAGCATTTTGAATATTTAAAATTCCATGATTATTATAGTACATGAGTTGTTTTTGATAAGAAGTCAATTATGTTTGTTTTTACTCTTTTTTTAATATGTACGTGTGCGACTATTTTTAAAGGCAAAAATACTAGTGAGAGAATCAATAAAGAGCTAGGAAAAAATAAAATATCACTAGAAATAGACTGAAAGTTTAATAATGTTCAAGCACGTCCTCACAACCAAAATTGGAACGACTGATAGTTTTTTTTTTTTAACATCTATCTATATTTATACATAAAATCATAAAATTCAAAATTACATAGAAAGTACAAAGATAATAAACACAAAACTAGATTCTAACCCGCTTGTTTGCGCGGGGTAATTTCAAGTTAATTATCACATGAAGGATTAAATTATCAAATATTTTTTTTAAATGCATAAAATTTGATATTTTCAATTTAAAACCTCGTAAATCTAATATGATTTGATATTATTATGATTTTAGACATAAATCAGAAAATCTGGCAGAATTTAAACAATCTTGTTTGATATTTCTAACTTAAAATCTTAAAAATCTAGTATAGTTTAATATTTTCCGAGATTTTTTATTTTCTGATTTTTTTGTTGTCTACAAAATAATTGGTGTTTAGCAACATGTTTAATAGTATAAATAAATTATAGAAATATCATTAATGAAACATGTTTGGCTACAAAAAAATGTTCATGTTTTAATAGTATAGATTTTGGAAAATAATACAACAAAAAAAATAAATATGACAATGCTTTTTGCATTCGATATGATTCGATCTTCATCTTTGGTTATCAACATAACCAATTTAAGCTCAAGAATATATATACAACTTAAAAATTTAAATATTTTTAGAATTAGAAACAAAATAAATTTAAATAAATTATTTTAGTTAAGTTATTTTTTTCATTTAATGGTTTTATATTTTTTCTCGCAATGTTTCTTCAGTTTCCATGTCGGTTTTTGTATATTAAAAACAAGTCAACTACGTTAGTAAATGCTTTTGCAAAATCAGTTGGGAGGCAATTAGCACCGAAAATTAAATGCATAATCATGATTTCATCATTGTATATAATTTACACTAGTAGAAAAGAATTATTGGCATAGTTGTCAATTTTTCGCCTCATTTGAGTTGTCTCGCTTAGAAAAAAAAAAACAAAAAAAAAGAGTCAACGAAGAGCTATAAATGCATTTTGCATATTGAAGTTGGCAAGCCATCTACTCGTTATCTGACATCGACAGTTTGTCAGCTGTGTTTACACTTACACGCGTTCAAATTACGAGTCATATATGGGAAAAAAAAAATCAAATGTGGTTTCTTGCAACATACAATTTAGAAGACCGAGGACAAAAAAACAACAACTTATAAGAATGTAGAATCCAAGTCTCTAGATACAATATGTATTTATTAGATGCATAGTACACAAGTCAGCTCCCTTTGACTTTCAAATCTCATGAATGCCATGACATCTAATCTTACTTGAGATTTGTGCATGCACATAATTCATCTTTTGCAATTTTTTTGATATTCCAATTTCAACAATTTGGTTGAAGTGCTAGAAAGGAAATTTGTAAAAAAAAAAAAGCTAAAGGTGAAAAGCAAAAATGTATTTGGGTAGGCCAAAAGCCAAAAGCCAAAAGCCAAAAGGTACAAACAAATACACAAGAAAATGTATTTCTTTCTTGTGGGGTTAATCAATTCACTCTTTTAAATTTCTGTACCATGCAATAAAAGAAAAAGAAGCAAATTAGATATAAGAGTCACGAGTTGCTTACCAAATCCCCGAACAAAAAGAAGAAGCTGATAAACCAAAACGAGAAGATTAAAAATCACGTCTCCTATTCTCTATTATAACCTAAACTAAATCAAATTAATCAGGGGTAAAAAGATTATCAGTTTTCAACAAAAACGTGATCATTGGTTTACGATCACTTGTAAAGTCAGACCTAAATTGTGTACTAGTAACCACATATATTAATTATATCATGCAAACCCTAATGTCATTACCTAACCATACATGTGTTGAACTCTTCTTACTCTTATTAAATGTAAATTACCAAAAAGATAAAAAGATTCCTTTGTTCTTTCTGCTACTTCTTCTTATTCTCATCCTAGCTATCTTCTTAGGTTCTCAACTAATCTCATTTAATCTAGCACACAGAGACACACCCAAACACACAATATGTATAATATAATATTGGGCACACACAAAGATACACATATAATGTATAAATAATTAAGTTTCATTTAATGGATTCATCATTAAATGAGACTAGTCTTCTTCCCCTTGCCCCTCTCCTATATACTCTCACACCTTTACTAATTCCTTGAACAGGCTTTAGTTTATCTCCAAAATAATTAACCAAAACGAGTTTTTTTCACAGGTAGAGACTTAGCAAAATATTCAAATCTCATTCAATTAGTGTACACTCTCTCAACAGTCTCCATTTATGAGGGTTGCTGCTTCTGATGGCTAGCAGTAACAGTTTTTTTTTCCTCCATTTGTTTTTTCTTCTTAATGCCATCTTCTCTCTCTCTCTCTATAAATTTTCCCTAGAAAACCATATCCCTTTCTACTAAACCTTGATTTGTCTCTCAAACACAGTTTTGGAAACACCATTCAAATTCTTTAACTTTCTTGGAAAAAGATATCATTTTCCAGGAAATTATAACAACCATTCCAATTCCATTCCATATCGAATCCACATTCGATCACTTTAATCTTCCATACATATTTATTTAAGGATTCACCTCAGATATGGATGTATCCAATACGATGCTGCTAGTAGCGATCGTTGCAGCTTACTGGCTATGGTTTAAGCGGATCTCACGGTGGCTAAAGGGTCCACGTGTCTGGCCGGTATTGGGCAGTCTCCCGGGCCTGATCGAGCAGCGTGACCGTATGCACGACTGGATCACTGAGAACCTCCGGGCGTGTGGTGGCACGTATCAGACATGTATCTGCGCCGTGCCTTTCTTGGCAAAGAAGCAAGGTCTCGTGACGGTCACGTGCGACCCCAAGAACATTGAACACATGCTCAAGACCCGCTTCGATAACTACCCTAAAGGTCCTACGTGGCAAGCTGTTTTTCATGACTTCCTCGGCCAAGGCATCTTTAACTCCGACGGTGACACCTGGCTTTTCCAGCGCAAAACCGCCGCTCTTGAATTCACCACCAGGTTAGAAGCTTAACCGGACTGTTGTCAATCTTTTATTATTGCATAATTCATGCATGTGCAAAAGATAACAAGGAATGGTGTATACTTAATCACACATTTTTTGGTTTTTATGGGCATATTTCAATTATCCGGTTTACTTGCTGGATTTGGTTCGGTATTTGTGAATTGTTGGCTAAAAGAATTGGCTTTGGTTCTTTTTACCAGGACGTTGAGGCAAGCCATGGGTAGGTGGGTAAACCGGGGAATTAAGCTCCGGTTCTGTCCGATTCTTGAAACGGCTCAGATCAAATGCGAGCCGGTCGATCTCCAAGACTTAGTACTACGGCTCACATTCGACAACATTTGCGGTTTAGCGTTCGGGAAGGACACTCGAACCTGTGCCCCGGGACTTCCCGAGAACGGATTCGCCTCGGCTTTCGACCGAGCCACCGAAGCTTCTCTCCAGCGGTTTATCCTGCCAGAGTTCTTGTGGAGGCTCAAGAAATGGCTGGGGCTAGGCTTAGAAGTCAGCTTGAGCCGGAGCTTGGGAGAGATCGATGGATATCTGGATGCTGTCATTAATACACGTAAGCAAGAACTGCTGAGTCAGCAAGAGAGTGGGGTCCAGGGACACGACGATCTCCTCTCCCGTTTCATGAAGAAGAAAGATCAGTCTTACAGCGAGACGTTCCTTCGACACGTGGCGCTTAATTTCATCCTAGCTGGACGTGACACGTCATCAGTAGCGCTGAGTTGGTTCTTCTGGCTCGTCACGACGCATCCAACGGTCGAGGATAAGATCGTCCGCGAGATATGCTCCGTTCTGATCGAGACACGTGGAACCGACATCTCGTCGTGGACGGAGGAGCCGTTAGGATTCGATGAGGTCGATCGATTGGTTTACCTGAAGGCGGCGCTCTCCGAGACGCTCAGGCTGTACCCATCGGTGCCGGAGGACTCGAAGCACGTTGTGAACGACGATATTCTTCCGGACGGAACCTTCGTACCGGCGGGATCGTCGGTGACGTACTCGATCTACGCGGCGGGGAGGATGAAGACGACGTGGGGAGAGGATTGCCTCGAATTTAAGCCGGAGAGGTGGATCTCGCCGGACGATGGGAAATTCGTGAACCACGATCAGTACCGATTCGTGGCTTTCAACGCCGGACCAAGGATATGTCTGGGGAAAGATCTAGCGTATCTCCAGATGAAAACGATAGCGGCGGCGGTTTTACTCCGGCACAGACTGACGGTGGCGCCGGGACACAAGGTGGAGCAGAAGATGTCGCTGACATTGTTCATGAAGAACGGACTTGTGGTAAACGTGCACAAGAGGGATTTGGAAGGGATCATGAAGAGCCTCGTAGCGAAGGACAGAAACGACGTCGTCGCTGCTCTTAACGGTAAATGCAACGGCATAATTGGCGATGGCGTCTCCGTTAATGCGGCTGTGGCGATTGCGGTGTAGACGGCTTTTCGGGTTAATAATGTTTTCATAATACGTACAGTTTCGTTTCGTTTGGGTTTTGTGATTGTTTGGGTAAAAGTAAAATAAAAAAATTGGTTTGGTTGTGTGATATAAAAAATCTGTAAGCAAATACTCTAAAATGGTAAAATATAGTTTGGTTGTTTTTCTCTCTATTGTAAGCTTTACATTTTGACAGTTACTTATCCCAATCAAATTGTAAGCTTTAAAAGAGTCCCAAAAACAAATAAAAAATACATTTTTAACTTGTTACCTTAGGAACCATTTCCCATTTTGACTCACTATCAGATCAAACTTAATGCAGAGAAAGAAAGAAAAAAAAAGATATAAAGCTTTCCTCACACTGCAGCTATTTTGTTCGTCAAGGCGCTAGTCGAGAACTTTCTCTCCGGTTGCGAACAAGTTCCAGACCAGAGTTCCAATTAAATACAAGGCAACTGCTACTTTGAACACATCGTCCCATGATCCTATAGATTGAGGTCAAAAATGAGTAGTTCATTAATAATAGGGGTGAATATCTTTTATTCGATCCCAGAAATTAAGAGGTACACAAATACTGGAATTTAAAAGAAGTAGATATCTGCTCCACTTTGGATAATATTCGACTAGATCATGAATATCACCCACACAAAAAATCAGGATATATGCACCACGTCCACGCTTAGTTAATTAATTGGTCGTTGGGAAGAAGAATGTGAATAATATATACAAAGATACCTCGTTGGAGGATGTAGCCAGTAGCTGCAGTGCCAAAGACACCAGCGAGGACTCCTGCTGTGTTTGAAAGTCCTAAGAGTACACCCTGCGATCAACGTCAACATAGTTATTGAAACAAATCATTTTCAACTATAAAGATGTTTGGTGACAACAGTATTAAAGGAGGAAACTTTATGTTATCTCACAGCGTAGCGTGGGCCAATGTCTTGATGATTAGAGTAGAGACCCGACTGAGAGAATGCATCAGAACCCTGTTGGGGACAACATGAGTCTTAGTCTCAGAGCTGGACATAACTCATGCATGGTTCTAAGTGAGACAAGTGTCAGAGATTGCATTTAAGTTATGTTCAATTATAGTTGTGCTCTTAGACGAATAATCTTGTGTCGGCAGGTGTGCAAGTCAAAAATGGCATCACGTTCTCAACAGCTCCCAGCTTAATAATATGTCATAATTCTATGTCCCTTTTCATCATACGATGCCATACCTGACTGCATGCCATGCAGAGAACCGCCATTGCTGGAGTTTTGACACGGCTTAGCTGAGTCAGGAAGAAGGCAGGACCCAGAAAACCAATTGATTGCATGATCTGCCACATTGAAGACTTTATCAGCAGAAATTGTGATGAGACATGTAAATAGAAGAGTGTATTTCTTGCCTTCCGAACGGCTGTAATTGAAAGACCTCTGCTCACGAGAGTATCAGCAATCCAACCTCCAATATTAGCGAATACAGCCATGGTAAACCATGGTAACACGCATAGGAGCCCAGATTCAGTGAGGTTGAACTTCAAGACCTGCAATGTGATCAAAGACAAACAATAGACAGGGCTCTTTTTTACTTGTTTGCAAAAATATTGAACCATAGGGAAATAAGTGAAGTTGAACTCCATGCCTGATTGTAATATGTGGGCATCCATGTCAATAGTATGAATGTTCCCCAATTATGGCAGAAATGGGAAATTATGAGAGCCCAGACAGGGGGTTTAGACAGTATCAGCTTCCATGGAATGACTGTAACAGGTTCCCGTGGTTTGCTACCTCCAAGTATGACCTTCTTTTCCTCTTCACTTAGCTCCGGGTCATCCTTGGGAGAGCTATATGCCTGAGAGGAAACAAAAGAAGTGTTTGAAGAATAAAATATCTTGGAGATATCAGAATCTTGGCTCATGTTATGGAGAATAGTTCATACATGTTTTAGCCATAGCAGAAACCAGATACTTCCAAGGGAGCCAAACGAATAGAAAACAGATGGCCATCCGAACTTGTGGATTAGCATAGGAGAGAACGCCAATCCTGTAACAGAACCGAGATACATGCCACTATAGACTAGTGCAAGCGATCTGCTTCTCTCTGAGACAGGGATCCATTTAGAAAGCATGTTGTTCATAGCAGGCATAGCGACACCCTGGAGCAAAGGTAGACAGAACCTACCGGTGAGAAGTTGGACAGGTCTGAGACAAGTATAAGGAAGAAAAGAGAAATTACAGAAGAGGCCAACCTCGCCAATGCCCATGAATGCCCGCACGACAAGCAAAAAGGGGAGACCGAGTTTCGCAGCAATAGGTGTCATAATCGTGGCAATGGACCACCAGACAACACCAAAACCTAAAACCACCTTGCCGCCAAACTTATCTGCCCATATGCCTCCCAGAATCTATAGTCAAGAGAAGATGAGCACGGTTCAGGCTAAAGTTGAATTAAATCTACCCTCTCTTTTGAACTCTATAAAATATCACATCCTATTTAAATTAGACCTGTGTAAGTAAATAGCCCCAGAAGAAAGAGGACTGAATTAAGCCAACTGTTGCACTGTTCCAGTTATATTCTTGTGACATGGGAAGAATTGCAATGCTCATGTTCACCTGCCACAAGCATCCCATTAAGTAAACAAGCAGTAGGAAAAATATAACGTTCATGTTTGAACAAAAAAAAATAAGGAACATATACTTACACGGTCCATATTGCATAGAAGAAAGGATGCAAAGCATAACAGCACGATCACCCAGCGTCTAGGAAACTGCTGCCACCATGGGAGATTTCCTTGGGCTAAAATAGCTTCAGCTGACCCATCCGCTGATGGCAGTGAGTCTACAACTCCTTGTGTTATATCGGACTCCTCTGATTTGTAGTAAGCACGAGATCTGTTTATCTTGCTAATTCCATAATCCTTGATATTGTTCCTAAACCTAAATCTAGTGTCCATTCTTGGGTAAAGGAAACATTTAAGACCTCTCCTGTGTCCCAGTTCATGCTGTAAACTAGCATGCAGAGGTAAAATCTTCCTACGGTACAATGCTACAAATAATAAAATGCTTCAGCATAATTTTTTATAACAAAGCTGGAGAGGTATCAAAGATGGGACAATACCATTTGATTTTCTATTACAGAGCTCCTGATAGAGCATGACTCTGTTGGAAACCTCCGAACCATTTATTCCTAGTCTCTGGTACAAAATACCTCTTTCGTTCTGAAAACCACTGCCTACAAAGTATGGCAACATTAGAAATTTGGGATTTCAAAGATTTTAATACCAAATTAGGACAGAATTCATTGCAGAACAGTTGAGTATTTATTTGGAGATAAAGGTGAAGTAGAATTATTTACTCTTGTAGTACAGAGAGACGAGAAACTAACTAAATCCAAAGCAATACACACGTTAGTGATATACAATAATCCAGTTCTGATGTAGTTAACGAGCGAATTTGCTACACTTAAAAGCCTATATCCACTAGCATAATCCGATAAACAACCCTAATAGATTAAAATCAGTACTTCCAGCCCAACACATGATGCCCAGAGAAATTTACCAATAGCTGTAAATCTTAGAAATGCACCAAGAGGGAATGGCAATCTCAAGGTAGACAAGAGAAGAATCAAAACAAAAGCGAGATACCTGAGCCGGTGAAGCAACCGAAGTTCCTGTTTGAAATCAAGCCACCGATAGCCATGCTGCTGCTTGCTTTTCAGAACAAAAGGTGAACAAAAACGCACAAGGAAGAAGTGAGAATAATCTTCAAGCTTCTTCCATAGAAGAGGAGCGGAGTAAACGAAGAAGAGGTCTTCGGAGGAGAGAGGCTTCGGCACTGCCTTATGCAACGAAGCGGGAAAAATCCCATATGGGGAAGGAGAGGAAAGGGGGGGTCGAGAAGGTGACACGTGGCTCATCATCTTCTACTCGTTGGAAGTTGGAACCACTCCAATTACGGATGTACCCCTCCCATGTCGCAATGACCGGTACCATTTTTATTTTCAAAATGGAGTTGGATTTATCTCCGATGTATTTTTACATTTTATACTCCAAACAAAATATTTTAAGTATATTCTTTTTTTTTCTATTTTATTGTTAATTGCTAATAATATATTTTATCTGTAAAATTTACAAATTGACCTATTAATTTGTTTTCTTTCAAAACTTTCATAAATTATGATATTATTTAAATTTAACCATTATCATATGAAAAAAACACATTACACCATATAAAAAAATAACAAAACAAAGTAGATTTTAATTTAAACGTCATCATTTGAATATTTTTCCCATAAATGATCAATTAACGTATTTCGAAGTGAGAAATGAACGTTTTTATCTTTGATTTCTCTGAATCGAGCAAGAAATTTTGGAACCGAATATTTTCGTCATCAACTACTTCTACCTCTGGAGGTGAAGCTTATCTTCCCACTTCAATCAGAGCATTGAGATCGCGTTCATCCTCGATTATCATGTTATGTAAAATTACACATGTAGTCATTATGTCATGTAACACATTCTTTTTCCAAAAACGAACCGGTCCTTTCACAATATCAAACCGCGATTGGAGAACTCCGAATGCACGTTCTACATCTTTCCTACATGCTTCTTGTCGCGTAGCAAAATATTTTTTCTTTGCACATATTGGCTCGTGAATAGTTTGCACTATGGTAGACCATTTCGGATAAAATGATCTTGGTGGATCTGGAAATGGTTTACCGGATTATTATTAGTCATTGTTGTATTAAATTTATTTTATGTTATTTCTAATTTCAGTATTTTTATAGAGAAAATTTGAGAAAATACTTTTAAATGAGTTTATATTTTGAAAACTACGCCATTTTTAATTATTTTTTATAACTACAATTATTTAAAAGTGAAATGTCTAAATTAACCTAAATAAGAATTATACTAATTTTGATATTTAAATCATAAATTTTATTCAAATAAAAAGTAAAACATATTTACAGATATTCTACAAATATAATATCTAATTCGTTTTTATTTTATTTTATTTTATTATTCTAATAAGTAATTTAAATAATATTTTAATAGAATATTGTTTTTAATTATGTTTGACGATAAAATGATTATTTTATGTATATCAACAGAAGCAACGAAGACAATTGGTGCATTTATATTGTCTTCACCGGTTAAGTTATCCTCATCTTCACAAGACAAGCTTCCTTTGGTTAGAAGATTATTCGTATCGATGTAGCTACTGATCAAATATTTAATATAATTGAGGTTTGGGATGCAACGTCGTCCGCAAAAGTCTGGAGGCCTAAAACATAGGAAATGAAAGTTGGAATTCATCACAACAGATATATTGAAATCCAAGCTCGCAATGAAAAACAAGTTAGATGCTGACAAGTTCAGGAGGGGAAAAACCTGTCAATTACCCACAAACTAGTGGAAGTTTTCTTATGCATAATGTTGATTCGACTGAGTAGGCTTTCTTCAAAGCCCTTTTTTAATAGGGTGTTCACATGCACGATAGTGTCAGCAGGATTCTTCTCGTGTAAAGATAAATAATTAGTCAAAGAAGTTATCGTTGCTCTATTTTCTTTTTGCTCTTTTTTGCCTCTAGAAAAATGAATTGTTGATCAAAGCGTACAACTTATCATATTTATATAACACTAATAAAACTATTTTTTGTAGAGATAAATTTAAAATATTTCAAAAATTTATCCAATTATAAATTTTAAAATATTAAATAATTAGATATATGTATGTCAAACAGAAAATAATCATAATATTAATAATTTCGAATTTTTATTTTCATTTATTAATATATGTAATTTCTAATTAACTTTGGTCCAAAAAGTCTTTTCACATATATCAAAAGTGTAGTTTTCAAAAAATTAAAAAAACAGTGTATTTTACTAATTCAAAAACCTAAATAGTGTATTTTGCCAATTATCCCATTTTTGTATTTTTAAATTTATTATCAGTTTATGTTATTATATTTTTTGTTTTCAATTTTTTAATTTACCTATCCTTTTTAACATTAAATATATATAGTACTTTAAATTTGTCAAAATAAAAAAGTAAGAATTTATAAAATGAAAAATTTTAAAGGATTGTTTTGTAAATAAAAAAATTCATCTTCATTTTGGAGTGGAAAATGAGGTTATTCCATATTTGGATGAAAACCCATTTTGGAGTTTTAAAATGGAGTAGAGTATGAGAGAAATTTATATTTTGGAGTTGAAAATAGAGTAGAAATCGGAGATTGGAGTTGAAAATGGCATTTGGGGTATTATTGGAAATTGGGGCGGAAAATATCTGAGCTGTTGCCGCCGAAGATGACCTCACCTCACTCTCACCTTAGGTAGTCGACGAACTTATTCTGACACGTAGCATCTGGGCTTTAGTTGGGCCGTTAAGTAACGAAGAAATTTTACGGGTTTAAAAGAAGAAATTGGATGTCCGCATAAAGTCGTTTTTTATATATATATACACCGATCCGTATATGCGGATTTATAATTTAATATTTTATAAATCGTTAAAAAATTTAAAAAAGAAAAAATAGAAAACAAAATTAAATCACCCGTAAAAATATATTATATATAACTTTAGAAACGAAGTTTCCGATAAAATAAATATATATCTTGAATGAAAAATTTGGTGAAGCATATGCAGTAAATAATTTTGGATACGATTATTGGACTTTTAATTTTTTTTTTTGTGTAATTGACATACTACCAAATGATATTTTATATAGAGGTGTGAAATTAGAATTATTTTCCTTTTGAGATTAATTTCCTTAATCTAAATGGAAAAACCAAAAAAAAAAATTCCTTTTTAAATTGATTTTGCCTTTTAAAATATTTTTTTATTTTTAGTAAATTTACCTTTTAAGATTATGAATCGGTTATTAAATTTTCTGAATTTTATAATTTTTACTAATCAATTTTAAAATTAATTTTTCCGAATTTAAAAATTTTTATTAATCAATTTTAAAATTTTTCAACTTTGACTTGACATATGTCGCGATTAGGTGAGTTAGCAACTTCAAAAAATTCAACTTTATACTAATTTTTATTTTCTTATTCTTATTAGCAATACTAATTTTTTAACTTTAAAAAAAAAACTTTAGCTTTTAAAAAAAAATTCCAGTATTTTGTTTTTAAATGAAAATAGTATTTAGCTTTTTCCTTAATATAACAATATTTGTGATTTACCTTTCTTCCTTAATTTCTTAAAAAAAATCTTGAATGTATACACAACTTCTTTTTTTTTTTTTCCTTTTTTGAACTTTGTCTTTTTAGATTAATTATTTTTTTTTCTTTTTTGTAATTTTGTTTGCTAACTTTACTTTTCAAATTATATTTATATTATATTTTTTCATTTTATTGTTAATATTATGTATCAATATCTAATTAGAAATTTATTAAACACGTGTCAAAATCTTATCGATTAATTTGATATATGTCACGATCTTACGAATTACTATCTTTGAAACATTTTCTTTTATATAATAAAATATTTAAACCTTTAATGATACACATCCGTATACAAATTACAAAATGGCATCACAAAATACTATAGTTTAGGAAAAGAAGCGTTCTACATAAACAAAAAAAACGTTAAAAAAATATAGAAATATAATAACCAGTTCATCTCCGTTCCCTTCTCCAACCAAATTCACTCCCAAGTCGATGGTAATTAAGAAGAAAGAAGCCTATTGGTTTTGTTCACTTCTTGTTGATAGACTCCACCTTGCCGTCATTACCTCCGAGCAATATATACTTATCCTTGCGAGTAAACTCGGTGCATTCGAAGCCCAACACGTCGGCGATAACTTTCTGGACGTAGTTAGCCACTTCGAAAGGCGTCTTACCGCCGCCTTTCACAGTCATCTCTTCAGGCAATCGATCCAAGAAAGTCGCCTCGTAGCTAGGTCTTGGGTTCATGAAGAAGAAGTAAGGGTCCCAAAACTTGACACCCCTCACCGTTGTACCGTTGAACATTCCTTGTTTACAGTTCATCGCCACTGGCACGATTCTGTCGCTTAGCTCTGCGAATAAGGCGCTGAATCTCAGTAGATACTCTTCTCTGCACGTCGTGCCTTCCGGACATATCACCAAGTCGCCTGTTAACATATCAAAAAGCTTTAGCTACTGTATTGATTTTCAGCTTTCTGATTCTAATAATTATCATAAGAAGATGCGTTACCTTTCTCGAGAAGCTTTCTCATGCGGGCAGCGTCAGCGGCACGGTCACGGGTGAGTGCGACAGCAGGAATAGGAGAAAGCATTATGGAGAGACGAGAGACACTGTAAGTGACGCAAGAGATCTTGCGTCCGAGAGCAATGGCTACGATGATGGGATCAAGTGCAGTACGGTGGTTGAGAACATAGAGGTTACCGGGAGTTCCGGGGGAAGGAGGCGGAGGACGGTGGCCACGAATGGTTAAGTGGATTCCGAGCATCTCGTAAGTGTAACGGACAAATCTTTCCGGTAAAGGGAGGTTGAAGTAGACACGAATGATTGAAAGGATGAAGCCAAAAGGAAGCCAAAGGTAAGTGATAATGGCGTTTAACGGCGTTGGACGCTGGACTAAACGGCCATCGTGGAAGATTATGCGGTTTTTTAGACGTTCTTTTGGAATTGTTGTGGCTGACTTGGTGGCATGAACCATGTAACCTTTCTGTTGATGAAATACCAAAAATGTGTAAGACAATTCAAACGTTATTCATTGGATGTACTAGCAGAATATAACATGTCTCTGAATTGTCTAACCAAGATTTAACTAAGTTTATATATATATATATAGAGAAAATATTGTTTATTAAAATATTTGAAACATTGGTTCATTAAATGGACTGCCCAAAATGTGGGTGGTACTATAGGTGGTTGGGGGAAGAAGAAAAAACAATGGAGGGGGCCCGTGAGGTGATAGGTTAGGTTGGGTAGATTTATGAACCTTACTTACTGATAACTACTAAATCAATTTTTAGATTGTTTTTATAAGATTCACGCGTTGACATTTTGACATTGAACCAGTCAACAAGCTTAAGCAGGTATTTAGCGTAATTAATGAAAAATACACGACAGGAAAATAAGCACAAAAAGACTTCCACAAGAGAATAAAATGTTGTCAAGCTACCTTCAATATTTTTCTAAAAATATCTGCCCTTAATCAAAAACTTAAGATTATTTATGGGATAACTACTAGGTTCGTTTTACCATCTATGCACTATAATCCAAATGGAATTGAGTAATACCTTGCAAATAGACATGAAATCGTGATCGGAGGTTCGATCACCGATGCCGAGATCGGGTGATTCGTGGCCAAACTCTTTCAAAATGGCTAATCTCTTAAGGTCACCAACAAGAACACCAGGCTTCTTGACAAATCCGGTGGCCCTTTTGGTCCTGGGATTAACCTCAATCTCCGTTCCCAGAACTTTATCTCCTCCGAGATAATCCTTCACAAACGCTTCCACCATCACTATCGGATTCGCCGTCACTACCACTTTCCTCTTACACTTATCAAACAGCTCGAAACTGTCTTTCCTCACGTCCGCCGCATAAAACCTAACAAATTAGAGAAACAGTAAGTAATAAAACAAAGTAATCGAAACAGAGATATAGATTTTTGGAGATCTGGATAATGGATTTCGTACCGTGGAAGAACGGCGCGAGAGACGAGCTCGATGTCGCGGAATTTGAGACCGGCGAAGGAGATGAAGATGAGGATCTGGATCCCCAGAGATTCCGAGACGAATAGGTAAGAAATAATGACCATCGGTAGAGAGAGAAGGAGGATTAAGCCACGGAAAAGGCTTCCGGCTTCAACTGCGACAAGCATGAAGTAAGGGAACGAGCTTCTCGAGAGAAGCAGAGTCCCGTCCAGATCGGCGGCTATCGAACAATAATCTCCGCCTCGGCATTCCGTTATCGGAGGAAAGTTTCGACTCTTCTTCTCCGGCGACATCTTCACTCCTCCGAGTCTCTCTGTCTCGTTAGGAAGCAGAGAGCAAAAGTAATTCAGGCGGAAGGAAAGAGAGAGGGAACGTCCCGTTTTAAATGCAATAGTAATTAATGCAATTACCAAAATGGGCTTATACATTTTTTTTTTATCCAACCCCCACCACGAGATGAGATCAATTTACTGTATATCCTTAAACTCTTTTTTGTAACTAAAACAACCCTCATTCTCTTCTCCTTATAACCTTCCAATTCTTCTCGTTTTTTATATTTGAAATGTATATAACTATTATTCAAATAGTATTTACTCAAAGAAACTCTTGAAAAACTGTTTAAAATAATCTATGTAAATCTTACGTTACATATGAATAGTGAATCATTTTCTTAAAATGTCGGTATATACGAGGAAACATAAAAAACGGTCTTCTTTTTCAATCGGAGTGATTATTTTGATCACATAAAATAAGGTAGCTCAGCAGCTCACCTAAATAGAAGGCCGTAATATTAATACAGTGGGTTCTATATATATATATATATGTCATAACTATGTCATATCCACAAACAGTAAAGTGTAGGGCCACATGTCGAATTATTATTATATGAAAACGACTTGATTCGATATGTATTGTTGATTCAGTCGCATCAAATATTGCGTTAAATTTTACGACTATGTAATTCGACTGTCATACATTTTTGGATTTTTGCATAAATTCGGTATTCTCTATCATTTTAATTCGAATTGTGTAATCTATTTTTGTTTTAAATTAGGTTCAATCGTTTATTTAAAGATTAATTTTCGAATTTTTTAAGCAAAAGGTATAATCCGCGTTTTCAAATGTTTTTTACTCAGCATAGATTGGTACAAATATGTATAATAGCAAAAAGTCTTTATCATGCAAATTATAGGTGACTTTTGTTGTCACTTGAGCTTTATCCGCTAAGTTATTAGATCTTGTTCTCACTTGAGTCTACCTTCTGATCCTTAAATGTGAAAATATTCGACCGTTGGAGGTTGCACCGCCTTGAGCCGCACATTTATGCTTATATATATACTAGATTATGTCATGCATTGGGTAAAAAATAAAATATATTAAACTCTTCATAACTCGCGTAAATATAATCCGTATAATTAGATTTTAAATTAAAACTCATGTTTAGTTATCTAGAAATTATATTTTGTTATTCACTATTAAGAAAATTCACAATTAATTTATATTACCCATAAATATGGTAAACATTCCCTCTATATGAATGAGAGGGTTCCAAAAATAAATTTTAAATCTTAATTTTTTTTTTTGTTATTTTGCCTTATAAAAAAGTTTATATTTTTACATTGTTATTTTCCGTTTTTTACACATGTCACGATCTCGTAAATTAGAATCTTAATTTCTGTTTTTATTTTTTCATTTTATTTAGATTATTCACGATCTTAATTAACAATGATACATGTCATGATCTCGTGAGTAAGAATTATCCTACGTGTCACGCTATTTTTTCTCTTACTTTATTTTTATGATTTTATTAGTTACTATTTATATAAAATACATTTTATTTTTCCTTTTTGTCCATTTGTCTTATAGAAAAGTTTTATATTATTACATTGTTATTTTCTAGTTTTTTTTACACATGTCACGATCTTAACAAATTGTTATTAATCTAATTTTATATATTATATGAATCTTATATAAATTTTAAAGTTTACATTTTTTATTTTTATTTTGTAGTTTCTATTTTTTCTCTTACTTTATTTTATATAAAACACAATTTATTTTTCATTTTTTTGTTATTTTGTCTTATATGAAAGTTTATACTATTGCATTGTTATTTTCCATTTTTACACATGTCACGATCTCATGAGTTAGAATCTTAATTTCCGTTTTTATTTTTTCCTATTTTATTAGTTTCTATTTAAATAAAAAACACAATTTATTTTTCCTTTTTTTATTTTGTCTTATAGGAAAGTTTATATTATTGCATTGTTATTTTCCATTTTTTTACACATGCCACAATCTCATGAGTTGGAATCTTAATTTCTGTTTTTTATTTTTTCTTTTTATTCAGATTATAACTTTGACACATGTCGCGATCTTAATTAACAACGACACATGTCACGATCTTAATTAACAACGACACATGTCACGATCTTAATTAACAACGACACATGTCACGATCTTAATTAACAACGACACATGTCACGATCTCATAGTGAAAATTATCCTACGTGTCACACTCACGTTGAGAGATCCAGCTTTAAGATAACATATATACGAATACTCACATGAAAGTGTGTGACTGTATAATCACGAATATGATGTACTTGATCAGTATATAGAATGTTTATGAATTTTTTCTCGGGATGTTCAATTTGGCAAAACCGAACTGAACCGAATCGAATCGAACCGAAATAGAACAATATGGTTCAGTTTCGGTTATATCATATAAACCGAATGGATATATTTTTTGAAAAACTGTAAGATACAAATATGGTTTGGATA
Organism: Eutrema heterophyllum; assembly: GCA_002933915.1. Lineage (NCBI taxonomy): Eukaryota > Viridiplantae > Streptophyta > Magnoliopsida > Brassicales > Brassicaceae > Eutrema > Eutrema heterophyllum. The sequence continues at coordinate 212,692 of PKMM01056681.1, forward strand.
TTAACCGATTAAACCGAAAAACTGATTAGTTCTAACTTTTAATATAATAGTATATATATACACCATACACTTTTGTTATAAATATTTAATTCCGAAAATCTAATGTCTAAAGTCTAAACAAATCTTCATATAGAATAATATAATTAACTTAACTTCAACAATAAAGAAACCTTAGTTTTAAAATAAAGCAATTTCCTTTCTTTTTTTTCATTGTTATTATCTTGAAATTTTGATTCGAAGTTTAATGTTTTATTTGATGTTAAAGACAAGTGCTTTACTGCTATTCTTCTACTTTGTTTTTCTGTTCTTTACGAATCGTATAGTTTCGTTGGTTTTAATAAGACATTGGCTTTATCTTCTTGATTTAAATATTTTCGATGTTTTCTTAATTACGATTTCTATTTTTTTATGCAAAATATTCAAAACCCACATAATTTGAAATTTAAACCAAACATAGTTTTGTTTTCGGTATAAAACCGAATAAACCAAAAACCAAAAGTATCCACAACTAACCATACCAAAATAGTTATGGATTTAATATGGTAGCTATTTCTTGTAAACCCGAAAAACCAAAAAACCGAATAAAACAAACTGAAACCAAACTGATATCTAGGTTGAACACCCCTAGATTTTTCTATAGAAAATAAAAGTGATTATCCTTTGTTTCAATCTTTTTTTGTAAAAAAGAAGCTTTTATGATTTTTAGAATCGCTCGAGTAAATGTATTTAGTTAATGCAAACTTTTTTTTTTCATCAGATATATATTGATATTAAGATGAAGTACAATGATCAAAGGTAACGGCGTGTGGGTTATAATATGCGGAACATAGAAGTGAAAATAAAAAGAATCTCCATTAGGAATTGGTTTCTTTGCTAATATATCCGCCACCTGATTTGAATTACGATCCACCCAAGCTATCTTGATTTCTTCAAACATTCCACACCAGTGTTTTGCTTCTTTGATCCAGTTGAAAAACTCCAAAATTCAGAACTTTGTCATTCATCAAATCAACTAACTCTTTATTATCTCCTTCAAAAATGACTTTTCTCCAATCTTTACTCCATACGTTCTGCATCGCCATCACCAAGGCTTGAAATTCACATTCCAGAGAGTTCATTAGCTCCAGAGAGTTCATTAGCTTAGCTCCTTTTGCTTGTCCTGACCCCAAATAAGTCCATGTGTCGTTTATTAAAATCCAACCAGCCTTTGCTTCAGTAGTATTGTTGACAAAATAACCATCAAAATTACACTTTATCCATCCTTCATTTGGTTTTGACCATGTAATTCTTCTAGTCTCTTGTCGTGTTGGTTGTATTGAGTAAGATGAACCATTTCTTCGAGCAATATATTCTTTCGTATGTTCCCATTCTGTTGTATCATTGCGAGCATAGTTCAAAGACCCATCCCATGATATATGCTTCCTCTGAAACATAAGAAAATGTAAAAAAAAACTTAAATCATTAATTCATTATTATCAATTTCGTTTCAATTTGGGTTGAAAACAATAGTTAAAAAAAAAAAACACCAAACTAAACTGAAAATAATTGGAACAATCCACGAGTGAAAATTTTTATAGAAAATAAAATCGCAGATTTTCGTAAAAAACTATAGTTGTATGGCAAACGGACCAACCTAAAGGGGTGGAGCAATCCGGTGGGTAATCCACTTTGGCAAGTTGTTTTTCTCTCTGTTTCTACTTCTTGCAAAAATATATTTCTCTTGTAGAGTAGTTTGTTACACATGCTACGTAATCTAGCTAACATCTGCGATTTGTTATTTACGGACAAAAGCATTTCGTGTAAAGAATTGAAATTATGATTTTTTTACTAATCTAAACGTTTAAATTATTCTTAAAAATACATCGTGATGCTTTATTTTTAAACAGTTCGACGTTTCTAAAAATATGCGATAGAAGGATTTTCCATTTTTTTGTTTTTTTTTTGTTTTTATAAGGACGAAGCAGAATAAAAAATACATAGGCTCTAACTGGTATTCACTTTTAGGAATGCTATGAATAAAATAAACTACAATCAATGGGATAAAAATTAATAGGATAATGGCAGTTAAAGGAATAAAACAATTGGGATGGATAACCATAGAAAAATAAATATATAACATGAATGGTAGTTGTTTAGAGGAATTGAGTGGGATGGAAAAAAAAATTTAAATAGATAATAATATTATATAAATATTAAAAATGCATACAATACTAAAATATATTTTATCAAAAAAAATTCTAAAACATATTATTACAAAATTAACTTCATTATTCTATAATTTGAAATCGTATCCCAAATTATTTCAAAATATTATAAAAAACTTTAAATATATAAATTATTTGAATAAAATATACGTCAACTCAAAATATGGTAGAACAAGAGCACAAGTATGGCCCAAATCTGATTTATTTGGTCTACTCACGAAAATCTCAAATTAGAAAAAGTATTATTTTTAATTATATTTACTTGCATCCCATCATTCCCATGCATTCATCACCAGCAAACAGACCATAGTGTAGTGTCACAACCAGCAAAGAAAAAAGAAATAGAGTTCGCCCTAAAAAAGTTTTTTGCTGGTTGTGAAACAACGAGTGGTTTCGGCTTATTTCACATGTTATGGGGTTCTGAACTTCTGATCATCGGCTAGAAGCCGAATTATACTTTTGAACAACTAAAGAAGTTATACTTTCGGCTTGTTTTTTATTTTTGTTGAGCAGCACTAAAAGGCCTTTGTGGGCCTCCCTATTGCTCACAGATGGGCCAAAATTCTGTAGTCTTAAATGGAACCACTATGGGAGACAACCGTAAGCTAAAACAAAAGTCAAATACGTTGAACTGCTGAAGAAAAGAAAACAGAAATAATTTTGAGATGCAAGCAAGAGCAATCAGTAGGACAAAATAAACAGGAACAAAGAGGAATCAACAATGAAAGAGCATTAGAACAAACCAGGGTTCTTAAAGACAAGCCCATTAAAAATTCACAAATCCCAAATACTTTTTCTGAAAAAGGCTCCATATAGAGTAGTAAATACATTGCAAAACAAAGGCTAGGTAGATAGATATATAATAAGCAAAGAAATTACACGACACTAGAGAACAAATTCGGACCGTGGAATCTTGTTCATCGTTCAGCTCTTGCTCTTGAAAGGAATGGCTCTGATGACAATCTGGTGATAAAGCGCTGCTAGAGCTGCTCCAATAAATGGTCCAACCCAGAAAATCCACTGCAACACACGAATAAAAATAGAAAACTCAAAATTTAATAAAGAATAAATGTTTTGAGTGGTCCTTTAATTTATAGAGAGTGTTGTTGAACTCACATGGTCGTCCCAGGAGTGGTCCTTGTTGTAGATAATGGCGGCTCCAAGGCTTCTAGCTGGGTTGATTCCGGTTCCGGTTATCGGAATTGTCGCCAGGTGTACCAAGAACACTGCGAACCCGATTGGGAGTGGCGCCAAAATCTACGATTTTCCATTTAATAAAAATGAGAAATTATATTAGACACAAACCGGAAACAACAAACAAAAATTAATTGACTCGTTAGCTAATACTCCACTAATTAAACCATATAAAATCAACAAACCGAACCGGAATAAACCGGAAAAGAGGGGTACTTACCGGGACGTGTGAATCACGGGCGCTTCTCTTAGCGTCGGTGGCGGAGAAGACCGTGTAGACGAGAACGAAGGTTCCGATGATTTCAGCACCGAGTCCAGAACCCTTGGTGTAACCGTGAGCGACGGTGTTGGCACCGCCACCGAAAGTCTGATACGGCGTTGGCTGGAAACCCTTGACGACTCCGGCGCCACAGATGGCTCCGAGGCATTGCATTATCATGTAGAACACTGCTCTGGTCAGAGACAATTTCCGAGCCAAGAACAGACCGAATGTAACCGCAGGGTTGATGTGTCCACCTGAAACATAAAACACAAACATCAAATGAAAGATTCAAGAAAGATACGAGCTTTGAAGTAAACTACAGTAAAATTGGAGTAATGGAAACCAGCTTTTCGAGATCTCGAGAGTCTTAAGCATCAAAAGAACCGAAATTTTCCTACTTTTTAACTGCTTTCGTCTTTTGATACTTTCTCGGGTAAACGCTAAAAACAGTGCTTTTACCCAGAACCAAAACAGAGAACCCACTTGAGATTTTCCAGAAATTACAAAAAAAAAAAACTCAACAAATTCAGGTTTTTTTTCATTTAAATATATAATTATAACTTTCTGAGAGGAAAGTTGGAACAACATTAACATATTCCGGAGATCTAGATAAATCCAAACATCAAAAGAATCGAAGTTTTCTACTTTTTCGGCAAACCAAGCAGAGCAAATAATCCATAGACTATAAGAAAATAATAAAAAAAAAGAATCGGAAAACCAAGGGAAAGAAAGAATACCTGAAATTCCAGCAGTACAGTAGACAAGAGCAAAGATCATGCCACCAAAAGCCCAAGCGATGCCTTGGATTCCAACAGAAGCACACATGGTGGGTGCTCTCTTGACTCCCATAACAGTCAGAACAGTGATGTAAAGGAAGAGGAAAGTAGCTATGAACTCGGCGATTCCGGCTCTCCAGAACGACCATGAGCTCAGCTCTCCGGGCTCGAACAGTGGCGCAGGCGGTGGCTCTTTGTAGTCCTTGTCGGACTGAGCCGATGTCCCGATCGGCTGCCTCTCCGGGAACTTGTTAGCTCCAACTCTCACATCTTCTTCTTTGCCTTCCATTTCTCTCCCCCCTTCTTTTTTAGGGTTTTTCTTCTCTCGAGAAAGGTGCAAGTTTTTTCTTTTTTCCTCAGGACCTCAGTGTAGATTTTTGTGGGGTGGACAGAGACTGAATTTATAGAGAGGATAGAATATAAAAAAAGAGAAAATTACACTGTAGCATACTTTGTCAAACTATAATTACACTAAAACACATTTTCTTCTTTCTTTGTTTTTACTATATTATCCCACCGTATCTTCTCACTTTTCTTTCTTTTTCTCCTTATCTTTTTTGTTTTAATTTTTCTCTTTCCACTTTTGTTTCTATTTTTTCTTTCCTCTCATTTGTTTCATTTTCTTTTTTCTCTTTTGTTTATTTATATTTTTTGGTTTGTTATGAATTAACCGAACCGAATCCGAACTGAAAAAAGAAATACACGAACGAGTTCTAAAATTTGGGTACATGAAACCCGAAATAACCAACTCTAACCCAAACGGTACTCGAATGCCCAAACCTAAAGAAAGAATTAATTTATAGGTAAGAACTAAATCCGTCAGTTACAACTCGTCGGAAATCAAATTTGGTCGGATTTTTGTCGGACCATTTCGACGGACACTGGTTGCCGAAAAATGGTTGTAACTTTTCCGATAGATTTTTTGCCGGATTTTCCGACAGCTTTTCGACAAACAGTTCCCAGCGGATGGATTTTCGATGCTTTTCCGACGAAGTTTTAGTTCGCATGTCCCGTCGGAAAGTTGTCGGATATCCGTCGGAAATTTTCCGACGTCTTTCCGACGGGCATTGTAGTTCGAATCCCCAGTCGAAAAATTGTTGGATATCCGTCAGACAAATTTCCCACATCGTATTTATGCCCCGTTGTGAATATATATCTTTTTGGCTAAATTTCTCGATCTCGGATTTGAACTCCAAAGAAGGGTAACGATAACCCGAACAAGAAAATTAATGGCTCGGAAGTCGAACCATGTGGATATGACGCATCCGTATCCATGTAGTTGCGTAGAGTGGATACGCATGCATATCCATGGAGTTGCGTACACGTGGACGCTATTCGTGTGAATACGCATACACATCAATGTAATCGTCCACGTGGACGATATGCGTATGAATACGCACATGTCTATCCATTTAAATGCGTCCACGTGGACGCAACTATGTGGATACGCATGCGTTCGACCAATGTGTTTGAACAGCATGTAAATAAAATATTGTGAAATGGGTATCAAAATGTAGAGAAAAAAAGAAACATAGTTTATAGTGCAAAACAAATTGTAAAATTATTTTTTTATGAAAAAAAATAAGCAAAACAAATTAATTATGGTATCAAAACAAATAATAATAAAAAATGAAAATGAGAAATAAACAAAAAAAAAAATAGAAAAAAAAAGATGAAAGGGGAAATAAACCAACTCACTTATAATATCTAGGTGTAATTGGAAAATAAAAATGAGAAATAAATAAAAGTAAGGGTATCTTGGTATTTAAAAAAATTAAACAATTGAAAAATGTGTTTAGGTGTAATGCAAAGTGTGTCTAGTGTAATTGCAAAGTGTCATTTGTAATTACTTTCTCTCAAAAGTGCACATTGTAACTTACTCATAAAAAAAATGCCTAACGTCTCCAAACATTAATTCAATATTTTTACTTTTTAGACAAAGACAGAAAATAAATACAGTACTATAACGAATAGTGGTTTTTTTTGTCAACTAGTATAACGAATAGTTAACACCTAATTATTGTGATCGTTGTAATAGGATATCATACCTTTTTTTTTTTTTTTTTTTTTGAGAAAAAAAATCATACTTTTAGTTGCGTAACGAACTCATTCTAATTATCTTCACCAAATGAGTTATATTGCTGCGGTAATACAGTTATGAATTTTCTCTATTTTTTTTAAAGTACTAATCTAGTTTCGTATTTTTTTTGTCAACTAGTCTAGTGCCGTGATTTAGATTTATTTAAGATGGTGATTAATGAATAATTATGTGAATGAATAGTTTGGTAATTTGTATTAAATAGAAATAATGATGGAGGAGACGGGACGGTAATAAAATCAACAAGCCCAATAGTTAAAATGGTAAAAGAACAGAAAATAAAAGAACTCTCGACGACTCTCCCCAACGAAAATCACTTGTTTTCAGGATCACTTATCGGACCGTTGGAGAAAAATTGACAGCTTTATGAAAACTCATTTTCTCTGGACTACAGTGCCATGCTTAAAATAATTCATATTTTATATATGTGTGTCTGTGTTTTACATATTTCCTTCCATATTAAAAAATGTAAATATATATATATATATATATATATATATATATATTTGTTCCTAGGTTTTATTAAAAAAAAATTTGGTTGTACATATTTCCTTACATATTTCAACCATTCCTTCCAGAAAATATAATGACCAAAAAACAGTGTTATATACTAATATACTAAAAGGTAATGTAGTCATGGTAGGGACAATTATAATATCAACCTACCACGTGGGGCTTCCTTTTTAACTTTTGCTGAGCTTTTTACCATAATATTGCCTGATATTAACAAGCCTCGCATTTATTTATTTTTTGTTAAAGAAAGCCTCGCATTTATAATTCTGGCCTCTAAGCTTTCATATATGTATATATATATATACGATATTTCATATTTGTAATTCGCTTGTGGAACGAATAAAAACATGGGAGGGTTTTGTTCAATTATTGGTTGCATAAATAAAAAAAATTTGAATTTAAGTTTCCAATTTTGGGTGCTGACGTGTAAAGGTCTGAACAGCTCAAAAATAAGTATATTTTAACATATGGTTACATACCGGTTATTTCCAGTTATTTACGTGGTTTATCACATTGAATTTACTTGTATATATATACACATTTTTGTACAGACATTTTAACTCAATGAAAATAAAACCATTTATTTAGTTTTCTCTAAAATGGTATCAGAGCTCTATAACAAACTTTTTCTCCGCGAAACTTTGGATCTTCATCTTCATTCTCTTTAATCGATTTCATCATCTTCTTATTCTCAATCTTCGTTCATCTTCATCTCTTTCTTCGAATCGATTCCACATTGATCTTTTTCTGTTATCTTTTTCACCTCTGAAGCTTCGATTTCACATCCATGGCGAAAGGAGGCAACAAATCACGGAACCGTACTGCTTCACCGGATTCAGCTTCTCTGATGGCTTCCGAACCAGCTCATTCTCCGAATCAAGCTGATTCGCGAGCTGCGCAGTCCAATCGAAGAAGCACCGGTACTCATTCCATTCACGGATATTCTGCGAAGGTATCACATGATCTCGAATTGATTGATAGCGTTCACAGTCCATTTTTCTTGCATGTTGCGGATCATCCTAGATTATCTCTAGTCTCAAATGTTTTGGATGGCTTAAACTACAATAGTTGGAAGGTTGCGATGACTATAGCTTTGGAATCTAAGAATAAATGGAGTTTTGTTGATGGATCATTACCTATACCGTTAGAATCAGAATCGATGTTCAGGATATGGAATCGTTGCAACAGTCTGATTAAGGCTTGGCTTCTGAATGTGGTAAATAGAGAAATCTATGATAGTATACTATACTATAATGATGTTGCTGAGATTTGGTTGGAGCTGTTTAAGAGATTTCAAGTTAGCAATTTACCAAGGGTTTATCAGCTAGAACAAGAAGTCTTAACTCTAAGGCAAGGATCTATGGAACTTTCGGCTTACTACACTAAGTTGAAGACTCTATGGCAACGTCTTGCTTCTACAAAATCTCAGAAAGTCTGTAGTTGCAATTGTGGGAAAGTTGAGGAGTTGCTTGGAGATGCTGAAACAAATCGAATCATCCAATTTCTTATGGGATTGAATGATTCTTATGCTAATGTTCGTGGCCAGATCCTTAACAAGAAACATCGTCCAAACTTGAGTTCTATCTACAATATGTTAGATCAAGATCAAAGCCAACGAACAATAGGACATACAACTACGGGATATGTTCCATATGTTGCTTTGCTTTTCAAGTCAGTGGCAAAGAGAATATTGATTATGGTCCTACCTTTGAAGGAAGTGTAGCTGCTGCAACAAATTTTCAACATAGGCCTCGTCATGTTTGTAGTCACTGTGGAGCAGTTGGTCATTTAAAGGATCGTTGCTATAGACTACATGGTTATCCACCAGGCTGGACTGGCAAGAAGAAAGTTAATCCATCTCAATCCACTCCTGCTTCAGTTCAGAAATCTGCAACACCGATTCTTCCAAGCACAAACATGACTTCTCTGATTGGTTTAAACACTTCTTTGGCTCAAGGTTCACTTCATGGATCTGTTACAGCACCATGAAACTTGGGTAAAAATTTGACTAAAGCACAGATTCAAGAGGTTATATCCTACTTTAGCTCGAAGCTACACACCTCTGGTAGCACACCATCTCTTGCCGTTTCTTCAGCTTCTCCTTCAACCTCCGTACCAAGTATTTCCCAGATATATGGTGCATTCTTGTCTCTTTATCCTCCCACTTACTATGACATGCTCATTTCTAAATCTGTTGAAAATAATATTTCTCCTAGTTCATGGGTTATAGATTCAGGTGCCACTCATCATGTGTCTAACTCTAGGGCTATGTTTCTAGGATTTAAGGATCTAGTTAACACTTTTGTAAAACTCCCAACTGGAACCACAATGAGCATTGTTGGAATAGGATCAATTCAACTAAGTGATACTATTATATTGCATGAAGTATTGTTCATTCCTGTGTTTCGTTTCAATCTTTTGAGTGTCAGCATGTTAACTAGTCATTTGCCTTCCATCATTAGTTTCACCTCCACTTCTTGCTTTATTCAGCATCTTACTCCGGAGTTGATGCTTGGTCAGGGTAGTCAAATATCAAATCTTTACATTTTGGAGTTTAATAAAGAACATTATACATTTACATTCAAAGGTACTACTTGCTCTACTGTTTCTGTTGTTGATTCAAGTTTGTGGCATACTCGTTTAGGTCATCCTGCTCAGTCCAGGATTGATATACTTAGTGATGTATTGTCTTTACCAAAATCTCATAATAAAACTGAACATTGTTCAATTTGTCCTTTAGCCAAACAGAAACATTTACCTTTTCACTCAAATGCTCACATTTGCAAGGAACCTCTTGAATTACTACATATAGATACATGAGGTCCATTTTCTGTGCCTACTTATGATGATTTTAAATACTTCTTAACTACTATAGATGATCATAGTAGGGCCACTTGGATTTATTTGATGAAGTCAAAATCTGATGTTCTGTCTGTTTTCCTGCATTCATTCAAATGGTAGAAACACAATATGATAAGAGAGTCAAATCTGTTAAATCTGACAATGTTTCTGAATTACGGTTCACTGATTTTTATCTAGAGAAAGGTATAGTTTCCTATCATTCGTGTCATGAAACCCCTCAGCAGAACTCAGTAGTGGAAAGAAAGCATCAACATATTCTTAATGTAGCTAGATCTTTAATGTTTCAGTCTAATGTTCATTTAGAGTATTGGGGTGATTGTGTCATGACTACAATGTTCTTAATAAACAGATTACCTACTCCAGTCTTAGAGAACAAGTCTCCTTATAAACTGTTGACTAGCAAGATTCCTGATTACAGCCTTCTTAGAGTTTTTGGTTGTTTATGTTACGTTTCTACTTCCTCTAAACAAAGACATAATTTCTAACCTAGGGCTAAGGCTTGTGTATTTTTAGGATATACTTCGGGTTACAAGGGTTACAAATTACTAGATATGAAGAGCAATGTTATTTCAATTTCTAAACATGTCACTTTTCATGAGGATATTTTTCCGTTTCTATCTTCTACAATGACAGAAGATACACGAGCTTTCTTTCCTCATATTCCTTCTCCTGCTTCCACTGATGAATCTCAGCATTCTGCTCATTCATCTTCTGATGAACTTCCTCTCACTAAGGAGTCATCTTCTGAGGATCTTTTGCCTTTAGAAATTGATTCTCGCCGACAATCCAAATTACCATCACATTTGCAGGATTATTATGTCTATAATACTACTTCATCTTCTACTCCTTATCCTATATCTAACTATATCTCTTATAATAAACTAGCCATTCCTTTCAGCATTTTCATTCATAATATTACTCATACTCTTACCCCAAATACGTATTCTGAGGCTAAGAAACACAAGGTGTGGTGTGATGCTATGGGTGTGGAGTATCAAGCTATGGATCGTAGTAACACTTGGATAGTGTGTCCTTTACCTCCTGGTAAGAAGCCGATTGTTTGTAAATTTGTTTACACAATCAAACATAATGTTGATGGGAGCATTGAGAGGTATAAGGCTAGACTTGTAGCCAAAGTTTATACACAAGAGGAAGGGATTAATTTTGTGGACACCTTCTCTCATGTGGCTAAGTTTGCAACAGTGAAGATTCTCTTAGGAATTTCTGCAAAATTGAATCAACATTTGACTCAGCTAGATGTGTCTAATGCATTCCTAAATGGAGAATTAGATGAAGAGGTTTATATGGACCTACCCCCTGGTTATGAGATTCCACATGATGTTGTTGTTGAAGGCAAGATGGTTTGCAAATTACAGAAATCGATATATGGTTTAAAGCATGCATCTCGTCAATGGTTCATTAAACTCTCTTCTACATTGTGCAACATGGGTTTCGATACATTCTATGGTGATCATACCTTGTTTACAAGATTTCATGATGGCATTTTCGTGGTGATATTGGTCTATGTAGATGACATTATCATAGCCAGTAGTGATGCTAGTGTTATTCCTTCTTTGAAAACTCAACTCAACAATTTTTTGATCTTCAATACTTTATGGGTTTGGAAATTGCTCGATCTTCAGAAGGAATTTCCATTTGTCAGCGCAAATATGTTTTGGAGTTGTTATATGACACTGGTTTTCTTGGTTGTAAACCATCCACCATTCCTATGGAACCAAGTCATTCACTTCACAAAGACGATACTGCTTTCCTTGAAGATGCTAAGTTCTATTGAAGACTTATTGGTAAATTGCTTTATTTGTGTGATAACACCATATTTTGCATGTTTAGTGTGTTTATTTCTATTAGTTTTATTCTCATTTTGTATAGTTTTTAGAATGTTTTCATGCATTTGAGTCTTATTTTGTATTGTCTAGCATTTTAGATGTCATAGGTTGTTTTGTGTCTTTTTGTGGCTTGCTGGAGTTTTTTTAGGTACTTGTGAGTGATTTGGATCAAAGGAGATGCTTGGAGCTTGAAGGAGAATATAAAAAAGAAGCAAATGGAGCATAAACAAGAGTTGATCGGTTTGCGGTATTTAAAAGATAGAATTGGATGAAGCCCTTTCATTTGGAATTAGCTTGGGAGCTTTTCATGAAAGTTATACAAAATTGAGTTAGCTTTCCAACGGAAGTGGTTCCATGTCATTCGCATCAGTAGTCCAAGAAATCCGAGCGATTTACTGATGACATATCTTTCCCGGAAAATGCAGCGGTAATCTGGAGCGGCTGAAAGATCGTGTCAAATTAAGGTCTTCCCGCACCCAGTTTAATATGAGGTCTTGATCAAAGTTGTAGACAATTGAGTTAGATTCACGTGGGCGCCGGATTCATATCATTCGGAGATCTAGTTCAAGAGTTATGACCGATTTGGTATGACCAACCCCCACAACCTTCACCAAACCTTTGGTAGTCAAATATGGAAGCTGTCAACAAAAGAAGCTGTCAACAAAAGAAGCTGGATTTTTCAACAATGAAAGCTGGATGTGTCAACAATGGAAACTTAACAACCTCTCACATCTTCTATAAATACCAATGTAATGGGAAGAACTAAAATCATCAACTCACAATACAAACACATCTTCTACTCAAAACTTAAACACTCTCTCTTTTCTTTATTTTCGTTTTTCTCTTTATGCTTATCAAGGATTGCTCATCCTCTTTCATATAGTGAAGATTCCTTCTAAAAACTCTTATTCTTTTCATTTTTATTTAATTATGTCTTTTATTTCTATTGCTTATCTTTGTTATTGTCCTATGTGTGAGTAGTTCCATCATGGGTTAAGGGTTTGGTAGTTTTAAGATGTGTGGTTAAAAGGTTGAAGGTGTTTAAAACTAGAATTTAATTTATCCTCATGTTTTGAAAATAATCTTAAAGCTAGAAGTGAGTTGGAAAATCATTTCTTGATTTTAGACAAATCGCTACTCGGAAGATGTTTGCGATTTGCCTTGTAATTTTCATCTCATGCAATTTATTCTTAACCAATGGGAATTGAAGTCTAAGATAAATTGTGAATAAAATGATCTCGTGTTCATAGTTTATAAATCATTTATTTGCAATTGGAAAATTAGCCTAAATAAATGATTTGTAAAAGGATTAGTATCATGGGAATGAACTAGTCTATTTAAGTGATCATGGTCTAGGAATTGAATTAAATTAAATGTTTTAAGCATCATCTCTCAATTATCTTTCATATAAAACGAAATACCAAACCTGAAAAACTCATGTCTTAATTTCTTGAATCAATCTTAATTTTTATTTTGTGCTTTTGATAATTCTTAATCTTGTGTTTACATCCTTTATTTGTTTATTAAAACGAAGAAACCAAAAAAAAAAACCGATTTGCTTAGCTTAAAAGAGTTTCTTGAATTCTTAGTGAGCTATTCTCCTCCTTGTGGTTCGATACCCTTCACTACTACAACTTGTACCTTGCACTTGGGGTTTAGTATTGAGATTAAAATTTGTACCCATCAAGTTTTTGGCGCCGTTGCCGGGGAGTTGCAATAGCCGTTAAGATTTGGAATCTTTATAAGTCTAAGATTTTGTTACTAATTTTTTTTTTTTTGTGTGCTCTTATCTTGTAGGTGCATGATCACAAGAAGTCAAGGACAAGAAAATTTGCAACCATTTGTACTTGACATCCGAAGACTAGAACGAGAAAACGTAAGAATCGCAAGAGAACGAGCAGAAAACGAGAGGCGTTTTCCGATGGACGCCGCAAGAGACAACCCGCTCTTGCAAGAGCCACAACCACCACAAGCACCACACGTTGAAGCCCAAGGCGTGGGTTTAGGAAACATAAATCCAAGAGTGCCAATCCATCCGCCAAGACAACCACAAAGGATTGGTGCCTTTGACGAACCCACCACTCAAGGACTTCGAACCGGAATACGACCTCCACCATGTGCGAACAATAACTTCGAGATCAAATCGAGCCTTATCAACATGGTGCAAAACTCTAAGTTCCATGGGTTGCCGATGGAGAACCCGATTGATCACATCGATCAATTTGACCGCCTATGTGGGACGGTAAAAATGAATGGAGTTCCGGAGGACGTGGTGAAGCTAACTCTCTTCCCATTCTCTTTGGGAGACAAGGCTGCCCAATGGGAGAAAAACGTAGTCACCGCCACCATACCAACTTGGGAAGAATGTAAAAAACAATTCTTGGCAAAATTCTTCTCAAGGCAAAAGACCGCCAAACTGAGGAACGACATCACCACCTTCAAACAAGGAGTCAACGAGTCATTTTACGAAGCGTGGGGGAGACTAAAAGGCTATACAAGGGCATGTCCACACCATGGAGTTTCGAAGGAAGCGCTTCTAGGAATCCTACACCGAGGGGTCCTAGAAAAATATCAACTAGCCTTAAATACGACAAGCAACGGGAGTTTTGCTAGCCAAGATGTCGTCAATGGAGAAATCTTGGTTGAAAATTTAGCTCAAAGCGATCAAGGATATGGAGGAGATTACGATCGCACGATGAGAGACACCAAATATGAAGATCAAAGACTCAAAGACATCAACGACAAGCTAGACAAGGTCTTGCTTGCAAATAAAAGATCGATAAATTTTGTTGGAGAATGTGGAGGACAACAAGGATACCAAGACGTTACACAAGAAGAGGAACCCCAAGAGGAAGTAAACTACATAGGGAATCAAGGAGGATTCCAAGGAGGATTCCAAGGGAACCGAGGAGGGTTCAATCAAAGTTTTCGGAATCACCCTAACTTGTCATATCGGAGCAACAACGTGGAGAATCCCCAAGACCAAGTCTATCCTCCACATAAACAACAAGGATTCCAACAACAAGGTTTCCAACCCAAACCATTCAACCAAGGGAACCAAGGAGGTTTCAAGACTAACCAAGGCGGATTCCAAGCAAACCAAGGGAATTTCAACTCCAACTACCAGCAAGGATACCAAAAAAGGCCAACCAACTTCCAAGCTCCAGGAAACACATCAAACCCGGGAGCACAAGATGAAATGAAGAACATGCTCCAAAGACTTTTGGAAGGCCAAGCTAAAGGCCAAACGGAGGTCAACAAGAAGATGATGGAAATCCACAACAAGGTCGACGAGATTTACAACGACCTTAACACCAAATTTGAGAACCTATCCACTCATGTAAGAGGCTTAGACAACCAGATTGCCCAAGTAGCCTCGACATCAAAAGGACCGAATGGAGTTTTACCGGGGAAAGCCGAAGCCAACCCAAAGGAGTATTGCTTGGCTATCACATTAAGGAGTGGAACTGAACTACCAACAAGGGAGGAAGTTGTGGTGAAGATAACAGATGGAGGAAAAATAGGATTGAAGGAAGTTGTTGAGTTTTTAAATGAAGATAAGCTAGGAACGGTTTCAAACCACTCAGAGAAACCGATCCAGAAGCAGACCCTGACAAATGTCACTTCCAACGATCCGATTTCTGAGGATCAAAACAAGGAGAATAAGGGGAAACCAACTGGAATCATCAAGAAGAAGGTGGATTTTATCCTTCCACCATACGAACAGAAACTCCCATTCCCCGGTAGATTCAAGAAGCAAATATTGGACAAGCAATTTGAGAAGTTCAAGAAGATTATGGAGACGGTCCAAGTAACCATCCCCTTTGCTGACTTAATGCTTGACTGTCCGGTGTACAATAAACTCCTCAAAGACGTCATGACCAAGAGAAGACATCTTGAAGAAGCAATGGTGGTGGTCAGCCATGAATGTAGTGCAATCATTCAAAACAACTTGCCCAATAAGCTTCAAGACCCGGGTAGTTTCACTCTCCCTTGCACATTAGGACCTTTGTCCTTTCGAAAATGCCTTGTTGATCTCGGTGCAAGTGTGAGTCTCATGCCTTTAACGGTTTCCAAGAGGCTTGGATTGACCAATTTCAAGAAGACAAGGATCTCTCTAGTCTTGGCGGATAGATCAATCCGTTATCCCATCGGTATTCTTGAAGATTTGCCATTAAAGGTTGGAGATTGTATCGTCCCCATTGATTTCGTGGTAATAGAGATGGATGAAGAGCTTACGGATCCTATTATCCTAGGGAGACCTTTTCTAGCAACCGCTGGAGCCATTATTGACGTGAAGAAAGGCATGATCGATCTTCACCTGGGAGAATTTATCCTAAAATTCAACATTATAGACGTAATGAAGAAGCCAACCATAGAAGGAAAGGTTTTCTACATAGAAACCTTGGAGACAATGGTTGATGAGTACTTAGAGGAGCTAAGTATGAAAGATCCTCTCGAAGTGACCCTTACAATGCCGAATGAAGAACGTGGGATCGAAAATGAAGAAGCTATTGGTTATGAGGAATTTCTCGATTCTCAAAAAACCTGGAGGAAAGATGCACACTTCTTGGAACTAGAAGAAGGCGTGGACGAGAAGGAGGGAGAAGACACAAGCAATGGTAAGACTAGTGTGGAGGATGAATGGAGCGAGATCGATGCACCGAAACTAGAACTGAAACCGCTTCCCAAGGGGCTAAGGTACGCATTTCTCGGTCCTAATTCAACGTATCCCGTCATAATTAATGATGAATTAAATGATGAAGAAACCTCGTTGCTTTTGCATGAACTGAAAAAATATAGAAAAGCTATAGGTTATTCATTGGATGACATTAAAGGGATATCTCAATCATTGTGCATGCATAGAATCTATCTTGAGGACGAAAATAAAACATCAATTGAACCACAAAGGAGGCTGAATCCTAATTTGAAAGAAGTGGTTAAAAAGGAAATTTTGAAGCTACTTAAAGCAGGGATAATCTATCCTATCTCGGATAGTACTTGGGTGTCCCCGGTTCATGTAGTTCCAAAAAAGGGTGGAATTACAGAGATTAAAAATGACAAAGATGAATTGATTTCAACGAGGACAATTACGGGTCATAGAATGTGCATTGATTACAGAAAATTAAATGCATCAACTAGGAAAGATCATTTTCCTTTGCCATTCATTGACCAAATGCTAGAAAGATTAGCAAATCATTCATACTATTGTTTTCTTGATGGATATTCGGGATTCTTTCAAATCCCTATCCACCCTCATGATCAAGAGAAAACAACTTTCACATGTCCTTATGGTACCTTTGCTTATCGAAGAATGCCATTTGGATTATGTAATGCACCCGCGACTTTTCAAAGGTGTATGATGTCGATTTTCTCTGATTTTATCGAAAATATAATGGAGGTTTTTATGGATGATTTTTATGTCTATGGCTCTTCCTTTGCTGCGTGTCTTTCTAATTTGTGCAGGGTATTAAAGCGTTGTGAAGACACAGGCCTCGTCCTCAATTGGGAGAAATGCCACTTCATGGTCAAAGAAGGAATTGTACTAGGACACAAGATATCCGAGAGTGGGATAAAAGTCGATCAAGCTAAGATCGAGGTGATGATGAACTTGCAGCCGCCAACTTCGGTGAAAGGCATAAGGAGTTTCTTGGGACATGCTGGGTTTTATAGAAGATTCATCAAAAACTTCTCATCAATCGCTAGGCCAATGACACGACTTTTGTGCAAGGACAAAGAGTTTGTATTTGATGGAGAATGCCACAAAGCTTTCGTGGAGCTAAAAGATGCATTGGTGAGTGCACCGATTGTACAACCACCGGATTGGGACTTGCCATTTGAAGTGATGTGCGACGCAAGTGACGATGCTGTTGGGGCAGTTTTGGGACAGAAGAAGGACAAGAAGCTCCATGTCATTTATTACGCAAGCCGGACTCTAGATGAAGCACAGCTCAAATATGCAACAACGGAGAAAGAGTTGTTGGCGATAGTCTACGCCTTTGAGAAGTTCCGGTCCTATTTGGTGGGCTCTAAAGTCATCGTGCACACCGACCATGCTGCGTTGAGACACTTGCTGGCCAAGAAAGATGCCAAGCCAAGATTGTTGAGATGGATTCTTCTCTTGCAAGAATTCGATCTAGAGATAAAAGACAAGAAGGGCATCGAAAATGGTGTAGCGGATCATCTATCAAGAATGAGGATTGAAGAAGACATACCAATCGATGATTCCTTACCCGAGGAGCAAGTACACTTGATTCACACTTTACACAAAGCGGATTACATGCTAGGAGAGCTATTGGCGATTGACACCACCAACGTTAGCGAGCCGTGGTATGCTGATTTTGTCAACTACCTGTCATGCGAGATGGAACCACCACACCTCCATGGGTATGCAAGAAAAAAATTCTACAAGGATGTGAATAGCTATTTTTGGGATGAGCCCTACCTCTATCGGCGATGCAAGGACCAACTTTATCGAAGATGTGTCTCGAAAGAAGAAGTTCCCGGGATTTTATTCCATTGCCATGGGTCGAATTATGGTGGACACTTTGCAACATTCAAGACGGTGACAAAGGTCTTACAAGCCGGCTTTTGGTGGCCCACGATGTTCAAAGACACTTACGGATTTATTTCTAAGTGCGATGCGTGTCAAAGGAAGGGCAATATAAGCAAGAGAAACGAGATGCCACAAAATCCTATCCTTGAAGTTGAAGTGTTCGACGTGTGGGGCATTGATTTCATGGGACCATTCCCATCATCATACGGTAACCAATACATCCTTGTAGCAGTTGACTACGTTTCCAAATGGGTTGAAGCCATAGCGAGTCCAACAAATGACGCTAAGGTGGTGGTGAAGCTATTCAAAAGCATAATATTCCCAAAATTTGGAGTGCCAAGAGTGGTGATAAGTGATGGGGGAAGCCATTTCATCAACAAATTTTTCGAAGGGCTTATGAAGAAACATGGAGTAAAACATAAGGTAGCTACACCTTATCATCCCCAAACATCCGGCCAAGTGGAAGTGTCAAACCGTCAAATCAAGGCTATTTTGGAAAAGACGGTTGGAAAGACAAAGAAGGATTGGGCGACAAAGCTAGATGACGCTCTATGGGCATATAGAACCGCCTACAAGACACCAATCAGGACAACCCCTTTCAACCTACTCTACGGGAAATCATGTCATCTACCGGTCGAACTAGAGTACAAAGCTCTGTGGGCTACAAGACTTCTCAACTTTGACCTCAAGACAGCCACCGAGAAAAGGTTGATTCAAATAGAAGAACTTGAGGAAATTCGCCAAGGTGCTTACGAGAGTTCAAAAATCTACAAGGAACGAACCAAGGCATTCCACGATAAGAAAATCATAACACGGGAATTCAAAACTGGGGACCAAGTCCTGCTATTCAACTCAAGGTTGAAATTATTTCCCGGGAAGTTGAAGTCAAGATGGTCGGGGCCATTCACAATCAAAGAAGTTCGCCCTTATGGAGCAATTGTTTTATGGAACAAGTTCGGGGGAGATTTTTCAGTTAACGGTCAGAGGTGCAAGCCATACATGGCAGACGTGGCGATTGAGGAGAACATCACGGTTCCTCTTTCAGACCCCCAAGACGCATGATCACCTCAACAACGTCAAGCTTAGTGACGAAAAACAAGCGCGCTTGAGAGGCAATCTCATGTTATTTTTCCTTTTTTTATTTTGTTAATTTGGATTTTTATTTGTTTTTTTTGTTTAGGACGATGAGGAGACCGAGACACAACCGTCAAGCTAGAGACGTTAAACGCGCCATTGGGGACTCCCCCAATTCTATCCTCTGTATATATGTTTATTTGTTTTTTTTTAGTGTGATTTCATCTTTGTTTTAGTGTGTTTTGATTTTATAGGGCGCTGGTGAGTAGTAGAAAAAGAATCGGGGTCAAAACGAAGAAAGCTCACATATGAAGGCATTCTATCGGGGTCCTGACCGATAGACACGACCGATAAACCACCACATCTCCAACTCCAAGGTACCTCACTTAACACCTTGTACATATTTATTTAT
Organism: Eutrema heterophyllum; assembly: GCA_002933915.1. Taxonomy (NCBI): domain Eukaryota; kingdom Viridiplantae; phylum Streptophyta; class Magnoliopsida; order Brassicales; family Brassicaceae; genus Eutrema; species Eutrema heterophyllum. Next base: position 232,490 of record PKMM01056681.1, read on the forward strand.
TTGCATTTTTTTTTACTCTCTCTTTGGATTCATTTCACACCGAGACGGTGTGATTTAATTCCGGGGGAGAGGTCTTTGTCATTTAACATTGTTTTCTTTGTCTTATTTTATATTTTTGAGTCTTGCATTGTACATATTGGATTGCATAAAAAAAAAAATATATATATATATATATATATAAAAATTTCAAAAATACAAAAATATCTCGTAGTTTGCATAGTCTCATCTTCATTTTAGGATTGAGTCTAGATCATATAGTTTGCATTCATATGCATATGAGACAATGATTAAACATTTGAACTTTGAAAACATTGCCCTTGCTAAACATGTCATGATGCTTGAACCGCTTTGAAAAATTGGAAAATCCATGCTTTGATCTCTTGGCTTGCATGTCTTTGATTATGATGAAGCTTGCTGTGATTTGATTCCAACTCTATTTATTTGAACCTAATTTGAACATTAATTGTCTCGCCTAGGGGTTCGAAATGCATTCTCATGGTCTTAAATTATATACTTGAATTTTCTTATCCACTTTGCCACTCTTGTGCTAATTCGAGTAGCTATCCTCATTTTTAGGATAGTTCCCCACCTATTCACCTAAGCCTATTTTTTTTCAAACCCTTGTTATTTGTGAGTGATGCCTTTTTCTTGAAAATGTATACAACTGAAAAATCTTGAAAGATAAAGGAATGACAAAGCTTATCTTCCTTAGACGAGTGACTTGGGTATCGGAAAATAGAATGGTTAAGTTTTGTTTGGGAGAATGGTGAGTGAAGTGAGAGAAAATCGGGTAAAGGCTAAAGAAAGAGTCTAAGTTGGGAAAAGAATAGAAAAAGAAAGCAAGAAACTCTAGGAAAGAACCAAGAATTTAAAGTTGTCTAAACTCTAGATTAAAAAAAATAATAATAAAAAAAAAAAAAGTTTAGACTAAGAAAAGAAATCCCCTAGAGTGTTGATAAAAGAAAAATAAATAAGGTTGTATACGATGTTTATATCTAGCCAAAAGGGCTTTGGGTTTGACTTATGGGACAGGAGATGCAAGCCAACGAGCTTAAGACGAGAGATTAGAAAGTTAGGCTAGGACGGAAGATATTCTTTGATGCATCTTTGTTCCATTCCTTCCTTGCTTTTTCGTTTTGTCATGCATTACGTTTTCTTGAGAGTAAGTTACCCAAAAACTTGAACCTCCTCCTACATTATGCTTTCAAGCCTTTCTCACCAAACCGATTGAGAACGATTGAGATTTCCTTTGCGAGACCACGCTTATACCGAAATTAATAAATGTTAAAGAGTTGGTTGATAGGAATGCTTGTGGATTCTTAAGTCTTAGGCACTAGAGTAAAAGATTCAAGTTGCGATAGGTATGGAGAAGTTCGTAAGAGTAGAAGCGATTTTTACATTATGACATTTTTACCTAAGGACATTGAGTTGAAAGTTTCATGTGTTTCCTTTTGGATATGAGTCCCCACCTTCGATCTTCTCTTCTTGGCTTACTTTGCTTTATTCGCTTGAGGACAAGCAAAGGCAAGTCCGGGGGAGTTGATAACACCATATTTTGCATGTTTAGTGTGTTTATTTCTATTAGTTTTATTCTCATTTTGTATAGTTTTTAGAATGTTTTCATGCATTTGAGTCTTATTTTGTATTGTCTAGCATTTTAGATGTCATAGGTTGTTTTGTGTCTTTTTGTGGCTTGCTGGAGTTTTTTTAGGTACTTGTGAGTGATTTGGATCAAAGGAGATGCTTGGAGCTTGAAGGAGAATATAAAAAAGAAGCAAATGGAGCATAAACAAGAGTTGATCGGTTTGCGGTATTTAAAAGATAGAATTGGATGAAGCCCTTTCATTTGGAATTAGCTTGGGAGCTTTTCATGAAAGTTATACAAAATTGAGTTAGCTTTCCAACGGAAGTGGTTCCATGTCATTCGCATCAGTAGTCCAAGAAATCCGAGCGATTTACTGATGACATATCTTTCCCGGAAAATGCAGCGGTAATCTGGAGCGGCTGAAAGATCGTGTCAAATTAAGGTCTTCCCGCGCCCAGTTTGATATAAGGTCTTGATCAAAGTTGTAGACAATTGAGTTAGATTCACGTGGGCGCCGGATTCATATCATTCGGAGATCTAGTTCAAGAGTTATGACCGATTTGGTGAAGACGTATCAAACCTTCACCAACCCCCACAACCTTCACCAAACCTTTGGTAGTCAAATATGGAAGCTGTCAACAAAAGAAGCTGTCAACAAAAGAAGCTGGATTTTTCAACAATGAAAGCTGGATGTGTCAACAATGGAAACTTAACAACCCCTCACATCTTCTATAAATACCAATGTAATGGGAAGAACTAAAATCATCAACTCACAATACAAACACATCTTCTACTCAAAACTTAAACACTCTCTCTTTTCTTTATTTTCGTTTTTCTCTTTATGCTTATCAAGGATTGCTCATCCTCTTTCATATAGTGAAGATTCCTTCTAAAAACTCTTCTTCTTTTCATTTTTATTTAATTATGTCTTTTATTTCTATTGCTTATCTTTGTTATTGCCCTATGTGTGAGTAGTTCCATCATGGGTTAAGGGTTTGGTAGTTTTAAGATGTGTGGTTAAAAGGTTGAAGGTGTTTAAAACTAGAATTTAATTTATCCTCATGTTTTGAAAATAATCTTAAAGCTAGACGTGAGTTGGAAAACCATTTCTTGATTTTAGACAAATCGCTACTCGGAAGATGTTTGCGATTTGCCCTGTAATTTTCATCTCATACAATTTATTCTTAACCAATGGGAATTGAAGTCTACAGATAAATTGTGAATAAAATGATCTCGTGTTCATAGTTTATAAATCATTTATTTGCAATTGGAAAATTAGCCTAAATAAATGATTTGTAAAAGGATTAGTATCATGGGAATGAACTAGTCTATTTAAGTGATCATGGTCTAGGAATTGAATTAAATTAAATGTTTTAAGCATCATCTCTCAATTATCTTTCATCTAAAACGAAACACCAAACCTGAAAAACCCATGTCTTAATTTCTTGAATCAATCTTAATTTTTATTTTGTGCTTTTGATAATTCTTAATCTTGTGTTTACATCCTTTATTTGTTTATTAAAACGAAGAAACCAAAAAAAAAAACCTATTTGCTTAGCTTAAAGAGTTTCTTGAATTCTTAGTGAGCTATTCTCCTCCTTGTGGTTCGATACCCTTCACTACTACAACTTGTACCTTGCACTTGGGGTTTAGTATTGGGATTAAAATTTGTACCCATCATTGTGCAACACAAGGTCTGATATATCATTTGCAGTTACTAAGCTGTGTCAATTTTCTTCTGCTCCTCGGGAAGTTCATTTGCAAGCGGTTCATAAAGTTCTCAGATATCTCAAAGGCAGTATCGGCAAAGGACTCTTTTACTCTTCTGATCTAGATCTTTCACTTAAGGGTTTTACTGATGCTGATTGGGCTGTTTGTCTAGAAACCAGAAGATCTGTTTCAGGTTATTGCATGTTCATTGGTGATGCACTTGTCTCATGGAGATCGAAGAAACAGCCCACTGTTTCCTGCAGATCTGCTGAAGCTGAGTACAGGGCAATGGCTTTAGGCACTAAGGAGTTAATTTGGATAACTCAGATTATGCAAGACTTACGTCTTCCTTCTCCACTTCCTGCTGCTTTGTATTGTGACAGTATCGCAGCTCTTCACATTGCCAAGAACCCAGTTTTCCATGAGAGAACAAAGTATCTTGACATAGATTGTCACAAAGTCAGAGAATGCATTGCTTCTGGATTTCTGAAGACTCTCCATGTTCGTAGTGAACATCAGCTTGCAAATGCTCTCACTAAACATCTTTATCCAACACAGTTTCATACTCTTATATCCAAGATGGGACTTCGAAACATCTATGAAGCTCCATCTTTAGGAGGGGTTTTAGCATATGGTTATATCGGTTATTCCCAGTTATTTATGTGGTTTATCACATTAAATTTACTTGTATATATACACATTTTTGTACAAATATTTTAACTCAATAAAAATAAAACTATTTATTTAGTTTTCTCTAAAAGTATCGTTTATCTGTGATCACATGCTTCGTTGCCCAGCCAACAACACTAATTCTTATCCTCAAAATTTCCAATTTCAAATTTTACTAAATATTTATTTCTTTCCCATAGTTTACAGTATTGTGAAAAAGACATATATATATATATATATATATATTGTGGAAGCGTTAATGTGAATTGTGACGTATTCATTTTTGAAACGCAACTCACGTACCGTCCAGCCAACTCATTCTTGACACATGGCAAAAGATAGACGTTGAACATGTGTTTTGTTTTATTGGGACGGTCCCGACCAAAGCCGTATATGTCTGTCTATATGACATCCTCCTTTGGTCCTTCCCTTATGATGATATTATTAATAACCAACTGACATTAACAAGTAATGATTGCTTTCGAAATTTAAAATTAACTTGTGATTTTAGTAATTTGTTTTTCCTCTTTTTTAGATCAGATTACAAACTATTTCAAAATTTTGTATCAACTAGTATATTAGTAAAAAAAAACTAAAAACAAAAAATCTAGTTTACAGTTAAATGCTAAATGTGAGAAATACTGGAAAAGAGATATCGAACTGTGGAAAGCGTGAATATGTCGATAGGATAATAATTCAGCGAACTATTTCATATTAAGAATTTTCATCGTCTCTCAACAATTCATGAATATACACATAGTATAGTATAGACAATGATTAATTAAATGAGTTCAACAATCTATGACCTAATCAGGTAAATTGTGAAATTTGTAATACTACTAGTAGCAGCCCGACTCAATTATATTATAGGCCTAGGGCTACACATATATTTTGGGCCCATAACCATATAATTTCATATAAAAAAACTGACCCTCTTTACTATGATATTTTTTTTTGGGAGAATTAGAAATATATGACCAATTTAGGAGATTCTTGTCCCCTTAAGACTTATTGGATTTTTGTCACTTTTTGACTAACATACCCTTTAATTAATGTAAGAAATTATAAAATTAATATTTTAAATACTTAGAAAAATCGTANCTTTTCGATGGTGATATCGACCGGAACCGCCGCCGTCACGGATCGCTCTGATCTGCTACGACACCCAATCCTTCCTCCATTGATGCCGCCGCTGCTAATTAGTGGCTCTCCCGCTCCTCATATTCATATTTCTTCCTCCAACGAAGCTTCTCACAGAGCCCGAAGGCTTCACGCCATTGAAATCCAGATTAAGGTTGACCTCCTCCGCTGTCGATCTTCTCCTCTTCCGCCGATTGGAGTCCTGTNATTCTACTTGGCCTATAGAATATATATTCTACAACTTGTGTTACATTCTACAGATGTTGGAATACGTATTTTACCTTTTCCTATACATTCTACTTTTTGTAGAATATAAGTTCTCCTGTTTTGTCTTTGTTCTATGGGAACGTAGAATATATATTCCACTGATAGTTAACAAAATCTGAAAAAATCTAGGATTTTAAAAACTGAAAATCTTTAAAAATATATATTTTTTTCTTTTCTTTTCCGTTCTCCTTTCACGTTTTTTAGTTTTGGCTTTTAAGAAACTCAACTTAACTATCTGAAAATGGTACGAAGGATCTGTAGACATGTCACTTTATTTGCAAACTGTAGTTTTCAATTCAATTCAGTGTTACTTTGTCGTGTGTAGACAAGTACCTGTCCTAGTGAACAAAAAGGTATGAATCTGGTAAATTCAAGTACATATTATTGTCATGGTTTGTTCCATGTTCTTGTTTTTACCTAACCTGAAACAGAATTTCATGACAAGTTGCTCAGCGGGGTTAACATCTTGTTGAGAGTTGTGTTTCACTTTGAAGAAAGATCTGTACTTGCAATATAATAATCATGTCTTTACTGCTTATGTTGGCTTTGAAGTCTATTACAAGCTCTAAGACATATTAATCCCAAATAAGCAACAGAACAAATCCAACAATAGTGAGTTTATTGTTTGATGTGTTCTCAAACACCAAATTATGTTTTATGGTTACTTACATAAATTCTTACTTCAAGAACCTATGAAAGATACAAAAAAAAACTGAGACTAGAAAAACAGGTTTCTCAAACTGAAGCTAGATAGGACCGATTTTAAAGGCGATATCAAGATCAGAGATCAAATCATCAGCATCTTCAATGCCTGCAGATATACGGACAAGATCTTCCGTCAAGCCTCTGACCTCGCGTACTTCTGCAGGTATGCTTGCATGTGACATGAAGCATGGCATGCTTATAAGTGACTTAACACTCCCTAACAACGAGAAGGAAGTGGATGAAATCAGAATTCAAAACTCTCCCAAATATTATTAGCATCGTCCAGAAGTTATACTAAGAACAAAGACTAAGCAACAGAGACTAAGCAACAAGTAATCAGCATCGTCCAGAAGTTTATACTTAATGCAAAATTTGGAGACAAAACCCTTCCCTTCAATGGGGTTAGAATGGCCAACGTGCAGCGGTTGTTAATCTTTTCTATTTGTGGCTCACTTCCTTGCCTAAATATCAGTTTTGGCAATTCCAAATCCATACCTACAAAAAATAAAACAACAACAACAATTGTTAAATTTGTAAACAGTAGACAAGAAGCATTTACAAGTATTACCAATAACTAAAGCAAGCTGTACCAAAAACCAGGAACTAGACACTTTCTACTTCACTAAATAATTCTGTAAGTACAGAGACTACATAAGTTATCAGCACCGTCCATTAGTTATACTAAGAACGGAGACTAAACAACAGAGACTAAGCAACAAGTAATCAGCATCGTCCAGAAGTTATACTAAATACAAAATTTGGAGACAAAACCCTTCCCTGCAATGTACATCACATAGTAGAATCACTGAAATCTCAGCTTCAAATACTTAAATCTCATGTAATCAAACATGAATTACATCTTATAGAAAACATCAAATGAGAAACAATGCAAAGACAAGCTTGCTTAAGAGCCTAAACGTAGCTCTCGGGACTAACTGAGTCTTAGATGTAATTCTCTTTTTAGTCGAATTACACTCAAGTTCTCGGCAAGATGGAATTACATATATACACGCAAACATCAAACTACAAGTTCTCGGCATTCAAAGGTTTGAAGCAGAGTTACCTTTAGCAATACGCTCACCGGACTTGAATAACCGGTTCCCGACAATGAATAACCGCTCCGGTAATATCCGGCTGCACCCAAAAAAAAGAAAATCAATTTGGGATGTCAAATCCCTAAAAACCCAAATTCGACTGAAAAGAGAGTTTCAATATGATAAGGAGACGGATAGGCGGAGGAGGAAGCCAAAATTTCGGAAAATTAGGACTTACCGGAGACAGAGAGGGGAGGCGACAGCGATGGAGTTACCGGAGGGAGGCGACGGAGGATACGATGGAAGGTAATTTTTTTTTTTTTAGGGTAAGAAATTAAGTTTTTTTTTGTTTTGTCGTTGTACATATATTATCATTTACATATGTCATCCAACTTTTAAACAAAGTAAAATTTAATTTAATAAAACACATGGGTATAAGTAATTCAATATTAGGGGTATAACTGGTTTTACATTAAATTAAATCTTAATAGGACAAAATTAAGATTTTAAGTCTTATAGGGACAAAGTCTTCTTAATTGGTCATATATTTCTAATTATCCTTTTTTTTTTTACCTTTTTGTTGTTGTTGTCAACTATATTTGTTTTTTTTTTTTAAATGAACCCACGCCCCTTCACCCTTGTCCCTATCTTTAACCACGGCCGCGGGCTGGTAGTAACTACTAGTAATTAAGATTTCGTCTCTTTTAGAAGAAAGACATTGTGATATCCAAAGCTTAGATGAAAGTATCTAATTGGTGAAAATAAGAAAGAAGAAAGTATCTCATCATAACAATATAAAATTAGGAACTTTAAAATGTTATTATATAACTTGAGAAAACACTTAGTATATAAGTAAAATCCACAATTGTTAATCATCTAAATTTCTTGTGCTAATAAAACTAAGAGTCAAAGTAAAGCGACCAATCTAAAATTGCCTTTACTTTGGCTGTAAACGTTGTTTGTTGGAGAACAAATACATTTTTAAGATAGGTTCGTGTGATCTCCAAATTTAAATTAGAGTCTTTCTGTGTAAATGATTCGTATCTCTTGGAAAAAATAAGGTGTAACTTTGTGGCAACGAAAGCTACCGCAACATCCTCGAGGATTGCGTCGGAAGGGATAGTTGAAAGTTGGAGGATGTCGAGAACGTTTTCTCACAGCTCAGAGACGAAATTAAAACTTCTCTGCAAACATCTTGGAGGTATATTGAATGTCATATTTGTCCGCAGCAAGATAGAGGGCTAGAATGTGTTTGTTGTCACGACTCAAGGTGCCGCTGTAGAAAAACTCAAGGAAAGTCTCGAGTTCTTCGTAGCTCAGATGAGGGATTGTGATTGATTTCTCCGGTGAAATTTTGCATTCATGGGAGTCCAACATGATCGCTTCTTTCAAAGCCATAACATGATCACTGAGGAAATCTACTCTATCTGCCTTTTGTCTTTTCTATTTTGTCCATATCTGTACTATTAAAACAAGGGAACATTTTGTAACCAAACAAGTAAAATTTAAATTTTAGTCTATTCCCCCTGGATAATTACTATTCTATTTTTATTCCTGTAAACAAGGTCAATTTGATGCAAATATTCGAAAAATCAATAAAGAAAATTTTCAAAAAGATTTTGTTGGATTTTCGTCCCCGATCTGCTTGAGAAAATATATGAAGGGATCATCAGAGTAATTTCACCGTTGAGATTATCCAGAAAACAATCGAAATCGAAATCAAATGGAAGGTTACATAGAGATTAGAGGAGATCGCGATGGTGAACGAATCTCCTTCGCATGGCAGCATCTTCGTTATTGCAGATCGTGCTGTAAAATTGAGGCAAAATCGAAGCAATCAAAGTGGCAGTGATAGGTATTGAGCCAGAGATGATGATCTCTGAAGCAAATTCCAGTCATGTCCGTACCCGGCGGCTGCGGAGGAGGCAGTATTTGCTCCGCCGTGACTGTGAGAGAAGAAACAGAGACGAAGAAGTAATTTTGTGTTTCTGCTCCGCCGTGAATGAGAATCAAGTAATTTCGAGAAATGGGTTCCGAGGTACTGATCGAAATCGTCAAAGAAGACGGAGTAAGTTAAAAAAATTACCTATGTATCGGGATTTCGTTGCCTGAAGGGTTTGTTTTTATTGTTTTGATTTTGTTTTTGCTTGAAGTTTGATAGGGAAGCAGCAGGCGCTTAATCGGTTGCCCAGAGAGATTGTTGATGCTCGGAACCAGCGTCTAAAGCGTGCAATGGATCTCTCCATGAAACACGAGTACCTCCCAGATAATCTTCAGGTATGTCTCCAAACTAAGTTAGACAGAGCTAAAAGATAGCTATGGAGTTCGAATGCGATCCTTTGGTAGTTTGAACTTCTCTGGTTGCCATGTATTGTGTGACTGTGCCGATGTTTAAGCTTTTCAAATAGAAATTAGATGATATAGTTGCTTTCTATGGATTGATTATGTGTAATCAATCAATGCTTGCAGAGATATGGTAGAAATTGTGTCTTCAATAAGCTCCAGTTTCAATTGCTTTGCTGAGGCTATTTTATAATTTTATTCTCTTCCCAATGTTCCAGGCTTACTTACAGTCGTAAGCTATGAATGTTTTATAAATTAAGGTCTAAGGCATAGATTTATAGATCATTGACACAAAGTCTTATCACTGCAACAAATTGAGGTAATTGATAATTTTCCATATAGTCGTCAAGTTTGTAGGTTCAATAGATCTTGCAAGACTTTGTGTGAACTATTAGCATTATTCTTTTGACATGTTTGCATCTCTACTCCACTGAGCTTTAAATTGTGGGTTTAAATTAGTTTGACAATAATTATGAATCTTGCTGCAGCTCATTCTGATACAACAGTAGCAAAAATGCTCATTGGAAACAAATGTGATTTCGAGTGCATAAGAGCGGTGAGGAAGGCAAAAGCCTTGCAGAATATGAAGGTTTGTTTTTCATGGAGACATATGGTTCTCAGTTTTCAAGGGGAATCTCAATAAGATCCACCACCGACAAGAAAGGCTTACCTTACAGACTCTCTCTTAATTGTAAGCCTCTCTCCTTTTTTCCGAGAATATTTGATTTGAGCTTTGCCTTAATTCACGTAGTAATAGAAACTGTGAAAGTGACAAGATTGTTCTGTTTCTTTAGGCTTTCAGTTGGCTCACTTCAAGATTGTTTAGTTTCCTTTGTGGTATTGATGGTTGGGTCACCTGAATGTTTTTTTTGTTATTGAATCTCTCTATAGAATTTGCTGATTTGACATGGCAAGAGTTTCAAAGACACAGTCTTGGGGCTGCTCAAAACTGCTCTGCGACTTCGAAAGGCAGCCACAAGCTCACTGAAGCTGCACTTCCAGAAACAATTTTGCTGCTTGGTCATTTTTATAATTCAGAGATTGTGTAACCTGCACAGATGATCCATTCTCTAATATATAAACAAAAAAAACCAATATGGTGCAGAAGATGAACTGAAGCACGCAGTCGGGTTAGTAAGGCCAGTGAGTGTTGCCTTTGAGGTTGTACATGAATTCCGGTTCTTCAAGAAGGGAGTTTATACTAGCAATACTTGTGGAAACACTCCAATGGTGAATTTTTTCTTTTATAAATGTTACAATTACCAACAGAGATTTGTTTATGATTTAATAATTAAAGCGATGCTTTGGTGAGAACAGGATGCAAACCATGCTGTGTTAGTAGTTGGTTATGGAGTTGAAGACGGTGTCCGGTGCTGGCTTATAAAGAACTCATGGGGAGGTGATTGGGGAGACAATGGCTACTTCAAGATGGAAATGGGGAAGAACATGTGTGGTAAGTTCTTTTAACCAGCTTCAATTTTCTGTTTAGTTCGGTTTAGCAAAGAAGAAATGAAATCGGAAACAGAGTTTTGGTTTGGTTCGGTTTATTTCTCTCGAATTGGGGTTACAGCTCTGTTTCTCTCCCATTGATATTTTCCTTTTGATTTTGGCAGGTGTTGCAACATGTTCATCGTACCCGGTTGTGGCATGAGGTTTTCAAACGCGTAACAAGATACTGTGGCTTTTGGGTGTATAAAGAGTGAACAAGATTTGGTTATATTGCGGGGTCAAATGGTTGATTTGAAAAATATCTATACTATTAAAATAGGATACATTTTGTGTCTATACGAAATTTTTTTCATATTAAACTATTATTTATTTCGATAGCTATTCGACTTGCCAAACAAATTAATTTAGTACAATATTAATAAAAAATATATTTTAATTTAATTAAAAATAATTCCGAAAATTTTAATTTTAATTTAGATTACTTTGGATTTTTTTAAATATAGGTTAGACTAATTATCAAAATCGCAAAAAATCATTTGTTATTATATCATTACAAAATAATAAACCGAATATTAATTTAGATTTAATTTAAATAATATTCTCAATGACGTAGATGATAAACGATATGTTATTGTATATTTTTTTTAATCATAATCAATGAGCTAAAAAATTTAAATATTCAAAATAGTAAATATTTGTATTATACGACAATATGAACGGGCGGGTTAGAATTATGTTTTTATAACCGCGGTTTTTTCCGGATTGGTTTGTCAAAACATACAAGATAGTGGACTGATTTCATAAAGAAAATTGTGAAAATGGTACACTTCTTTAGGTATATTACAATGTACCCCTCTCCTTTGAAAATAATAACAAGAATGCTATTACTTCTTACTTTTTTGGAGATTTCTTTTCACTCAACCTTTTATCAGGTGTTAAAAAAAGTGAAAGTATTTTAGTAAAAGTATAGAATACTAAAATGATACTATATTATCAACATATATAATTATAACATTAGTCAACTTTTTTATAATATAGTCAATATATCCTAAGAGCGGATAGCTGGTAACCTTTCTATTACATATACGTATTGTTATTGCTATGTAAACACAAAATAAATATGTGTCTCATATTACTAAAATTAAATCTACAAAAACAAATTATATCTAAACACAAAATAAATTTGTGTCTCATATTACAAAAATTAAATCTACAAAACAATATGTATCTAAACACAAAATAAATATGTGTCTCATATTACAAAAATTAAATCTACAAAAACAAATTTTATCTAAACACAAAAATTATATAACAAAGTTTCATAAACAAAAAAACAAAATCCCGTGCGGGTGCATGGATTATAATCTAGTTATAAACATTAAACCTCAATCAGAGAGATTTCAAAACCCTAACATGCGCCTTAAGGCGCAGATCAATATCTTAAAACCGAATAAAAATAACACAAAAATTAACTATCTCAAACCGAATAAAAATAAAACATGTATTTGAGATTAACGAATTGAAAATAGAGCAACAACAAATGACCAATATCAATCATGAACTAAAAACATAAAAAGCAAAACCAATAAAAGTATGTAAAAGTCACAAACAAAACAAAACTACGACAAACACGAGTTCTAATAGATATTATGAAACACGTCTTTGTAGACAACGTTCATTGTCTTACATTATGGTTTACCATTCGAATCAGTAATTAGAATCTTCAATTCTTCCCTTGACGTAACCCTAGAGACAACAACATAAAGTTGACCATGACAAAACACCGGTCTAGGTAAGTACAACCCAACTTTTTGCAGAGTTTGACCCTGACTTTTATTTATCGTCATAGCAAACGCTATAGCAATGGGAAATTGTCCACGCCGCATTCTAAAGGGGAACCTTGCTTCCGGAGGCGAAACAAACATTTTAGGTATGAGTACCTTTTTAGTACCTTTTTGCCGACTTTATCACCGCGTATAAGGCTAGCCTCGATAACATGTTTTACCAACTGAGTAATAAGCAATATTTTCCCATTACATAAACCGCCTCGAGGGTCAATGTTCCTAAGCAACATGATCGGAGCACCAATCTTCAACTTTAAACAGTGATTTGGCAGACTAGATACTGTTTAGATATTCCTGAGTATAAACCATATCATCGATCTTGCTTGTGTCCAAAGTATCAATGCTATAAGAACTAAGATATTCATGTTCATCACCTGAAATCAAAATTAAAAAGTTATATCGAAGGGAAGCCAAAAATCATAAACGTTAAAAAAAACACACTAAAATTACATGCGAGCTGTGACAACATAAAATCATTTATAACATCAACATCTTGATTACGGGGACTCAGATAGCCCTTTCCTGAAAAAATTTAGGGTCACGTGTCGTTACATATACTCGACCGTAAACCTCTGTTACAATATTTTTCACGGGCTCGCCATCTTCAGTTATCAATAAATCCGATGGGATATCGATCTCAACTTCTCCCATATTGGGTTCATTAATTTTCCCATCACCGATATCCAATATCCACTTTGCAAAATCTCTTAACTCTTGATCCATCACACTACCAGTGCCACAAAGAAGTCTCATATTCGTTTTTAGCTCCAAAACGTTGCAATAAGAGCAAATAGGAGACGAATTCACCGTTGCCAGAATAGTCTCTGAACTGTTATCGCCGACAATAACATTTAATATCTGCCTAAAATCTCCGCCCAAAACAACCACTTTACCACCAAATACCTTATTACACTTTAGTATATCACGCATAGTCCGGTCGAGCGTCTTGAAACAATGCTTGCTCATCATTGGAACTTCGTCCCAAATAATAAGGCTAGCTGTTCAAGTAATTATGCTTGGTGTGACCCAGCACTTATCGAGCACAAGATATACTTGTTAAAAACAATCGGTATCCCAAATGCAGCAACAATGCAGCAATTCCACTCGATGCAACATTAAGAACTATACGGCCTTTAGACCGAAGCACGACACCCAAAACACTCCACAAGTACGTTTTTCCTGTTCCACCATAACCATAGACAAAAAAACAAACCACTTGTATCAACATTAACTGCGTACATTATCTCATCGTAGACACGTTTTTGCTCATCGGTGATTGTGGAGAACAATCTCGCATGATCAGCCGCCATTTTACCACAATCGTAGTTTTGCTCATCAAGTAAAAGATGGTTAGTATTCTTATACTGAGCAATATCGTCTGGGACAATCATTGATCCTTTGAAATTAGACAAAGAATGACTGTTCCTCTGCATTTACATCTGTTGGTTTAGCTTAATTCGAATCTACATAATCTATTGCGTGAATTCTGGAGTTCTTGTGTTCAACCCCTACTTATACTACAACACTGCTTTAGTACTTTTTAGGGTATTAACTTGAGCATATCATGTATACAAAATCCTCGATTAATATTTCCCAAGTGGCGTTCCAGACGTTGATAGGAACAGCAACGCTACTCGAAAGTAGCATTATGGCAAATAGTTTACGCAAGAACTTTCATGAACCCCAAAAACTTGTTTCGTTAATACCCTCAATGTATTCCTTGTCATCGTCTAACAAACCAAGGGCATAGCATGCTTCCCAGAATGTAGCATATATAACACCTTTAACCGTCTTAAGTTCATAAAAACTTCTAGGCCCTTTGCCGACGTTAAGCAGAATCCTCAGATGATATGCATTTGTCAAAGACGGTGGTACATATGTAAGCATGCCTATGGCAAAACCTTACGTACTGACGAAGTTTCCATATCATGAGTTTCGTAACCCATACGTACAATTGAGACATACATGTGTTTAGCCCGCGCCTTGCGCGGGCCAAGGGGTTTCAAAAACATAATACAAAAATTTATGTTATAAACGGAAGAGAATTAGAACAACCACTTGAGACATACGAGATCAAAATAAAGCTAATCCAAAAAAGTAAACACTATACAAAATTTAAAACTCAAAAAGTAATACTAAATAAGTGTATGAAACCCACAAACCAATTGAACTAAGACAAACGCGAGTTCTTCGTCTTCACATAATCGTTCTTCGTCATCTTCTTTTTTCCTATTATTTATCCTTTGGTTTTTCTTCTTTATCGTCTTTTATTTATTCTTCGTCATCGTCTTCCACCTTTATCTCTCCTTCTTCTATCACGTCTTCTTCTTTTTTTTTTTTTTTTTTTTTTCTTCTTCCGGTTTTTCTTTGTCACTCGTCTTTTCCACATTTTTTTCTTCTTCTTCCTCATCGTCTTCGACTTCTACTTCTTCTTCCTCTTATACATCTTTCGATTTTCTTATTCCTCACCCTTTTCTTTCATCTTCATCATCGTCTTCGACTTCTACTTCTTATTCTTCTTTTGTTCTGTCTTCATCTTCTTCTTCTTATGGGTTATATTATTCTTTTTCTTCTCCTTCTTCATTACATTCGTCTTCTTCGTTCTCTCCGACTTCCTATTCTTCTGATTTTTCTTCGTCTTTTTCCTCATCTTCACATTCTTCTACTTTGTCTTATTCCTAATTTTCTCCAAATTATTCATCTTCTCCTCCTTTAAAGTCTTCATCCAAATTTTTCTCTTCCCTATCTTTCCCTTCTTCCACTTCGTCTTCTATCTTATGGTTTTTTTTTCTCCTTCTTCTCCGACTTCTTTTTCCCCTTCTTCCGATTATTCTTCCTTTCTCCAATTCTTCACCATATCTTAAACGTCTTCATCTGATCCATCTTCTTATTCCTCTTCTGGTTTATATTTTCCTTTTCTTAATCTTTTTCCTCGTATTTTTGAGTTCTTCTTCATCGTCTTCGTCTTAACTTGTTCTTCTTTATCGTCTTCATCTTCTCGCACTTCTTATTCATCTAATTTTTCTTCGTCTCTTTCATCATCTTCACCTTCGTCTACTTTGTATTGTTCATCTTATGGTTTTCTTCTTTTTCTTTATTGTTTTTTCTTCCACGTATTTTCCTTCTTCCACTTCGTCTACTATGTATTGGTTTTCTTCTCCGACTTCTTCTTCTGATTATTTTTTGTCTTCTCCAAATTCGTCCTTTCATTATTCTTTGTTCACCATCTTCGTCTTATCTGACTATTTTTCTTTTCTTCATTTTCTTTATTGGCTTCGTCTTTTTCTTATCCCTCTTCTTTATCTTTTAGTTTTTCATATTCTTCGTATTTTCTTTCTTATCCTCCATCGTTTTCAACTCATACTTCTTCTTCTTTATCATCTTCGTCTTCTTTGACTTTTTTTTGTTTTTTTCATTCAGTTTTTCTTCGTTTTCTTCTTCTTAATTTCTTTATTTTATTCTTCTACCTCATCTTCTTCGTTTTCTTCTATCGTCTTTGTATTCTCTTGCTTCTTATTCTTCCACATCTTCTACTTCTTCTTTGTGTTTTCTTCTTCCTTTTATTTGATTTTCGATTTTTCGTCTTCCTCATTTTCCTTTTTCTAATTATTTTTTGGAAGTTTGGAATTTTTCGGCTGTATATTTTCACATTTTTTATGGGCTTGGCTATCTTTACACAAACGTTCAGTTTCAAAGAATCTTGTGAAGTAGAAGCACATGGATAACATGGACACATATATAACTGCAATGTGAGTCAGTTTTTTTTGTCTTCCTCATCTTTTTCTTATTCTTTTTTTCATTGTCTTCGACTTCTTCTACTTTTTTTTCTCCCGGTTTTTATTCGTCCTCTTCTTTGTCTCATTTCAACGCCTTTGTCTTTCTCTTCCTCTTCTTTTGGTTTTTCTTCTTCAAATTATTCATCTTCTTCTTCTTCTTCTTCTTCTTCTTCTTATTCTTCAACATCTTCGTCTTGTCCTAATTTTTCTTATTCTGATTTTTACTTTTCTTTTCTTCAGTCTTCTTCCTCATCTTTTCCTTATTCTTCATCGACTTCGTCTTCCTCTTCCTTTTCTCCCTCTTATTCATCTTCTGGATTTTCGTCTTCCTCGTCATTTCCTTCTTCTTTTTCATCGTCTTCCACTTATTTTTCTTCTTTGTCTTTTTCTTCATCTTATTTATCTTTTGATTTTCTTATTCCTCATCTTTTATTTCCTCTTCTTCATCGTCTTCAACTTCTACTTCTTCTTCCTCTTCTGATTTGTCTTCTTCTTTTTCCACTTCTGCTTTGTTCTATTGATATGTGTCATTTTTACATGTTTTAAACCCCTTATTTTAGTGTGTTTTGTCCCCATTCATACATTCTTTGTAACATATCCATTCATAAGTGTCTCATTTAGCTTTAGGAGTGTGTTTTAGAGTCTTAGGTTGTGCATTTGCATGTACATACCATTTTGAGTCGTTTTCAGGTACTCATAGAGTTAGTAGGATGTGGAGAGCCGACATGGAAGGACAACGGGGCAAGAAAGAAGAGGAAAAGATGACGGAGTCCCTGAGAAGCAGTTTTATCGGTCACCAGACCGATAAAAGAAACCGATAAAATGCCCGTCTCGATAAAATGCCCGTCTCGTGCCAAGAAGAATTGCATCTCCTGTGAAGGTTTTATCGGCCACCTGGCCAATAAACCCAACCGATAAAAAGGAAGATCACCAATCCAAAGACGTCAAGTTTCTGTCAAGTTCCTGTGAAGGTTTTATCGGCCACATGGCCGATAAACCCAACCGATAAAAAGGAAGATCACCAAGCCAAAGACGTCAAGTTTCTGTCAAGTTCCTGTGAAGGTTTTATCGGCCACCTGGCCGATAAACCCAACCGATAAAAAGGAAGATCACCAAGCCAAAGACGTCGAGTTTCTGTCAGGTTTCTGTAAAGGTTTTATCGACCACTTGGCCGATAAAGGCAACCGATAAAATGAAGGTTTAAATTTCAGAATCAAAAACACATGACCCAGCCTCCAAAAACAGTTCCAAAAACGTGTTTTTTACTATTTGGCCCACTATCTCTTCTTCTTTGTCGGCCAGACCTGTATAATAACTGGTTTTAAGACCAGAAAGACCAACTTTTTATCACTTTTAACAAAAATCTCTTGAGAGAAAACCCTTGTTCTTAATAAAAGATTGGAAATCCTTTGAAGATCTAGTGAAGTTTTCTTCAATCTTTTTCTACTTTTCATTTGTATGGTTTATATTTGTGATTTAGTTATGTGTGAGTAGCTCTTTTAGGGTTCTTGGGTGAAATAGAATAGGGTGATTCTGGGTCTGTTCTTGATGTTTAGGAATTAGATTACTTGAAATCTTTGTTCATTAAGTGTTCTTAATGCTAGATTGACCTTGATATAGTTGATCTAGAACCTAGGGAGTTTCATCACCCGGAAGGTGTTTGATGAAAGTCTTGAACGAATTTAATGAATGCTTTTCATATCTTAGCCAACAGAAGTTGTAGTCTAAGGTGAATTGTGGCTATTTGGACTTGTATTTAATGCTTGTTAGTCATAGAATCGCAAACAAAAGTTTATGACGGTTTATGATTAAGAAAGGGGTTAATATCATTGACATGGATTAATCTTTAGTAGTGATCTAAGGCCTAAGGAGATATTTAGTTGAATGCTTGAGCATCTTGAATAGATTAAAGGATCACCCGAGTCGTTAACTTTACCCGAGAATTCGTTTGTCTAAATCGATATTAGACGCTCTTTTGATTACTTTGTTTTTCGTTTATTGAAATTGAAATTGTGTCATGTCACTTATTAAATTTTGTATGTTTCAATTTGTTCTAATCAAAACCAAAACCGAATCATTGCTTAGATTATATAACATCATGTATTCTTAGTGCGTCGTTCTTATTTCCCTGTGGATTCGATCCCTAAGTGCTGCAATGACATGCCATTAGATTGAGGCATTGTGCACAACGGGTAATTGTGCGGACCGTAAAAAGTCCATTATCATCTATTCTTCTTCATATTCTTTATCTTTCGGGTTTTTTTTCTTCTTCATATTTTCCTTATTCTTTATCATCATCTTCGACTTCTTTTTCTCCGACTTCTTCTTCTTCTTCTTTTTCCGGTTTTTATTCGTCTTCTTCTTCCTTCTCCCATTTCAACGCCTTTGTCTTCTTTTTATTTTTCTTACGGTTTTTCTTCTCCAAATTCTTCATCTTCTTCTCCTTCTTATCCTTCAATGTCTTCGTATTTTCCTACTTATTCTTATTCATATTCTACTTCTGATTTTTATTTTTCTTTTCGTTGTCTTTTCCTTCTTTTTCTTCTTCATCAAATTCATCTTTGTCTTCTTCCTCTTATTCATATTTTGGATTTTCTTCTTCCTCGTCTTCTCGTTCTTCTTCTTCGACTTCTTCTTCTTCCTCTTTTGTTGTGTCTTCTTCTTCTTCCTCTTCTCCTTTGTCTTATTCTTCTTCCTCTTATTTATCTTTTGGGTTTTTTCTTCCTCGTATTTTCCTACTTCTTTTTCATCGCCTTTGACTTCTTCATCATCATTTTTGTATTCTATGAATTCTTCTTCTTCTTCTTTTTCGGTTTTTATTAGCCTTCTTCATCCTCTTTTTCTTACTTCTTCCTGGTCTTCTTTGTCTTATCGAAATTTTTCATTTGTTGGTTTTTCTTCGTCTCTTTCTCATCTTCACCTTCTTCAACTTTGTTTTCTTCTTCTTTTACTTTGTTTTCTTCATCTTCCGGTTTTTGTCCTTTTTTTCCTTCTTTTTCTACCCGTTTACATCTTTAACTACTCCAATATCCTAATCTTCTTGTCCTTATTCTTCTTCACTATTTCGTCATGCCCATCTTCTTCTTGTTCTCCAGGGTTATATTCGACATTTTGTTCGTCTTCTTCCTCGTCTTTTTCGACTTCTTTGTCATCAGCCATCAGCTTCGTTTTCTTCTTTATCTTTTTCTCCTATTCTTCTTTTTCTTCCACTTCTTCATTGTATTCGCCTCCTCGGACTTCTTCTTTTTATTTTTTTTTCCAGTTTTTCTTCGTCTTCTTCTTCCCTCTCATTCTTCATTGTATTCGTCTTCTTATTCGTGTACTTTCACATATCTAATAAATATACATTAGATTGTATACATTCCCAGGATATACATAGTGTACTTTTATTTGATCACAATATATACATATATTATCTAATAAGTATTAATTTCCAGAGCTTAGGTAAACAATCTCTTTGCGTACAATCACAAGAAGCTCACTGGTTTCTCGACTAACATCTTGGTCTTTTAAACTTTATCTTTTGAACTCTTGAGTGTCGATTTAAGTAATGTTTAGTCTTTTAAAATTGATCTTATGAACTTAGTCTGGTTTGTGTGATCTTTTAAATTTATTTAGATTTATGTTCGTTGTAGTTTTTAAATTGGTTTTGGTGTAGTACGTCCCCTCTCCTCTGTATCGACTTTACTGGTCGTCTACTTTTCTCAACAAACGGAGATGTCTTGATACATGTTTTAAAAAGAGTTTAATATCAAAATACCATAAGGTGAATAAAATAGACATTAGGCTCAAACTTTGATAGTTAGATAAACAGTCTCTCCGATGAAAATATCTTCATTCATCAGAGTAAAAGGCATTCTACCGACTATACCAATCCTCTCGGGAAATTTTCAGAAAAAGAAAGAAACCAATTTTCCCTAGGAAAAAACTTCGATTCTATTTCTTGAGGATAGTACATAATTCCAGCAACAACTACTCATCTTCTTCAGCGGAAAATTCTCTCCGCCGCAACACAACCTTTCATCTTCCACAGCCTCTACTTTGTGATATGTGGTGGCTCTCTCCAGAACTTGTTCAAGCGAGTTAAATGTTGTCACCATTGCTTCATTCTCACGAGCCAATCTCTGCCACCTTTGTTTCTCCATTTCCTTTTTCCTCAATAGATCTTCGAGTTCCATGTTCTTGCTCAATGCTTGTGACATCTCTTCTTCTTTCTGCGTCACCAGAAAACAAAGCTTTCGTTTCCACTTTCCTCAAGATCATCTCCATCTCTTGCTTCTGCTATTCTTGCAACACATATCCTAACCTCTCGTTCTGCAAATGCCCATGTTTTAAAAGTTGAATCTTTTGGAGAAATGATTTGATTACGAACATGTATTCTGATGAACTGATTGATTTCTTGCTTATGTTTCTCCATATGACCGTCTAAAACGCTCATGTTGATACTAAAATAGAGTTTGTTAGTTGAAATATTTCTGCGAGTTGAGATTATTGTTCATATACGACTGATCGATTCTGATTCCAATGCCACCACTACTATCGATTACCTGAAATCCGACCTGGTTCGCATTTGAAGCATCGTAATTCAACTGTGCTTGTATCGCCATCTATTCCCCCGCCCAAAACAGAGAAGAAATGCTCCAACCGATTGTGATCATATTTACCTTAATGGAGCCAGCATGCAGTTTGACTTCAACATCCAAAACGTTTTTTTTCCTTTTTGTTATAAAGTAATCTTTTTAAATAATGAAAGCAGCAACAACAATTAAGGGGTCGATCATCTGTTTCGGGATTAGAAGACTTAATTATGGGTTTGCACAGCTACTTGCACAGAAGACATAAATTTCTAATATTTTTTTTAATTTTTTGTCAACAGTTTCTAACAAATAAAGTCACTTAAAAATGTGTAAATTTGCAGGAAAATTCTGAAGCAATTCCACAGCAAAATGCAGACTGGTTAACGTTTACACCCTTCTGGTAGGACCCAAATTATTAAAATGAGGGAAATTAACATATATCGTAAATACAATTGTTAATCAAATAGGCATTCAATTTGTTATTCAAAAAATCAGGTCATTAAGGCCTCAATCTTGTAATTAATTGTTTTCTTTTGGAGATAATTGAAACAATGAGCGGCCACAATTTCGCAGGAACCAAGCCGAGTGAGATGGTCAAAACTGGAGATTTTAACCGAACCAAAAGGAAGCAGAGAAGTCGTTCTGGCCAAGCTTTTGATCAATGCCGGAGATGCTGAGCTATGATCTCTGCCATTAACTTACTACATCAGAAGTTGCGATGAAAGCTGATTCGCTCAAAGGAGATTGTAGTCTGTTAAATTCCTCAACAACCTAGTTACACATGAAATCACAGTCTTTTAGAAAACAAAATTCTAGACTTTGTATTGAAGGATCACACACAAAAAGATCATGTTTTTCAGCTCCATGATCTCTCTCATAGATCAAGCGTATCGATAAAGCCGGCAAGAGTTACCTTCCTCTGTGAAGGATGCAGCAAAACCCGTGGTCTTATCGAGCGCACATGTTCAAAATTGCAGCTAGGGTCCTACTCTTATGCTCAATCTGAAAAACACAGAGATATAACAGTGAGAAGGAAACTCCTTGACGGACCAATACAATTTAATTCAACGATATGATTTTAAACCAACTTATCTATGGACTTGCCATATAGCAAAGAACAGCGGTTGTACTTCTTCCGCGACCAGCCTTGCAATGGACATAAGTGGTCTTACCAAGCAAAGTGTTCTCTCTTACAGGAGATGATTAACAAAAAGTTAAATTCATCTAATTAAATAAATGATAAGAGGGCAATATTCTCGAGTAGGCATATGAGTTATGACCTGGAACTGGCTGCATATGAGGGTAGAAAATGCATGTGAGCTGAAATTTGCTGATGTTGGGTAATTAATAAACCATGGCTGTATCAACAAAAGCTGACTCTAGCCAGTTTGAGGCTGAATAGACACAGTGAAGATCTCTGTGATTCGATTTTTTTTTTTAGATTGTGAAAGACTATACAATGAATCAACATATGTTAGAGAGCACAAAGATTCTAGTTTTGCGAGAAAACAATTTTAGTAAACAACGAAACGAAAACAAAGGAAAAAAATACACAAAAAAAAGAGAGCGCGAAAGTGAAATTAAACCACGTAATCTATCTTAAAACCGATCCGAAACAACAAAGAAGAAGATCATTATATCAATTCAAATGAACTAAAAGCAATTAAAACATTCGCATAAAGAGTAGAACAGAACAAATTAAAAAAAATACATATAAGCTCGCAAACGATACACACGAAATATATATCTCGGTAGAGCAGAAAAGATGCACACGCCGGGTATATATCTCTAAAATTAGATCCACCTACACGAACAAAAAATGTATATTAGTCGGGCTTTTAACGATAAAGAACAACGAATAACACAAACGAACTAATTTAAAGCATATCAGAACAAAAAAAAAGTAAATAATTAGACCAAGACAAACGACAAACAACAATAAAACCAATCACATAGAGACTAAAGCATTAGATTTCATAACCAAATCCGAAAAAGCCCCCCAAAACCAATCACATAGAGACTAAAGCATTAGATCTCATAACCAAATCCGAAAAAGCCCCCCCCCCTCCCCCCAAAAAAAAATTAGGATATACCTCGACAAGGAGAGCCGAAAGAGAGAAAACAACTTTCAAGAGCAAATCCAAAAAAAAACATTAGATCAATTAGAAAAAAAAAAAACATAGGGATATACAATCATAATCGACCGAAAACAAGTCTAAAGGAAACCATCAATAAACAGGACTCACAAAGACTGTTCTAATATCCGAATAACAACACGGACCCCTCAGAACCAGCAACAATAGTCGCAAATAATAAGCATCCCCATATTGGACAGGACACGGCTCTACCACACACGGACGCGACGTACCCACACGACGGATCTCCACTGAATTTCCTTACGATTCCAAACCCATTTAGACTGAAACTCAGAATACAGTAGCAACCGTGCCTCAGGATACACCCGATTACACATCATCCAAGACAAAAAAACCTACTTTTCTCATAGGGATAACACTCATTCACATCGGCAGAACACGAAAACAATGATAAAGGAAGATGGAAAGGCAAAACATGAGGACCTAAAAAGAAAAGAAAAAAATATATATACCAACAATCAGAAAGAACACAAAAAAACATTATAGTCGTATAAAACAAAAACACACTAAATAACTCATAAACAAATTCAACATATATGCGATTACCCCTCGAATTCATTACAGTTTAATCCAGCAATAAAACACACCAAGCACCTAAAAAATAATGGAAAATCACACGTTAATAAAATCTTAACTAAACTCAAATAAATAATGGTAACATAACAAAAAAAAAACTCAAAAAATAGACAGATAAAAGCACTACAACAGATCTTTATAATCTCACGAATAGTATAAACAAAAGAAAGCCAAAGTAAGAAAGGTAAATCTAATAATACCAAATACGTTTTATCCAAGAAACAAATCAACCTACAAACAAGAAAACAAAAACTTTAATCAATAAGCAATGGATAATCACAAATAACATTCTGAATAAAAGCGAAAAGCAACCAAAAGAAAAAAACACAAAAAAAGAAATCTAAAAAAAATATATATATATATATCAGATACGAAACACAAACAAAATCACAAATATCAGCGAGAATTACACCAAAAATTTTAAAAAAAATCAGCAACGAAACAAAATCACAAAGAAACTAAAAGGAAAACCAAATTGAAGCAAACGTAAAGAAAGAGATACCTCGAACCAAAAGAAACAATGCATACACCACTCCGATGGCACGACGATCATGGACTAAAAATATAACGTGTAGGAGTAAATACCTATACACAATAAGTCAAAACAAAAAAACAATAAGTTACACCTTGAACTGCAAATAACCATGCATATAAAAAGCTCAAAGAATATCGACTGATTTTTTTTTTTTTTTAAGAATAACAAACATACAAAGCCAAAAAGAAACAACGACTAAACCTAACGAAAACCGTCTACAAATGATGTAAAGAAGAGTAAGAGGACGATATTTATAGCCCTAACACGTCCTAGGGTTTTCATAGTTTCTTTAATTAAGATAAGTACAAATATTAGATACGCAAATAGCCGAAAATATGCATTTTAACATTTTTAATATATATGTAGCCGATTAATCACGATTGCAAAAAAAATTAGTTTAGGGTTTTTATAACTATTGGGCCAACGAACATGATCTAATTTATAAGGCTAATATTTCGAACTAAATGCATAGCCCATCACGAAATTAAGAACATATAAACACAGCCCAATTATGAATCTAGATTCATTAAGGGTAATTTTGTCAATTCATAGTCTAAAAACTCGATTAACACATAAAGGGTATCACCGATTTTTTTAAAAGGAATGGCAAAGAGTAATTAACCACGCTGAGAATGAATGAGAGGTCTCGAAAACCAAAAATCACGCTTTTATTATATACTAGATAAGTACCCGCATATATGTGGGTTTGTAATTTAATATTTTATAACCCGTAAAAAAATTAAAAACGAAAAAATGGAAAACAAAATTAGAGCACCCATGAAAATATATATAATACATAAATTTTGAAACAAAGTTTCGATGAAATATATATACTTTGAAGGATAATTTTAGTGAAACATATGCAATAAATAACTTTAGATACAAATATTGGACTTTTAATTTTTTTGTATGTAATTGACATACTACCAAATTATGGTTTATATATAGGTGAGAAATCTTTCCCTTTGGATTAGTAATTAATTGTTTCCTTAATATAAATGGAAAAATTAAGGATTTTTTTATTTTTATATTAATTTTTCTTTTTATTACCTTTTAATATTATGAACCGTTTATTAAATTCCAAATTTTTAAGTTTTTTTTATTAATCGGTTTTAAATTTTTTCCGTTATTAATTTTAATTTTTTCTTTTTTTAATTAACTTTGGCTTTTAGGATAAATTTACTTTTTTATTTTTATTTTTTGTTTATTAATTTTATTTTTTAGGATTATGAATCAATTATAAATTTATCCTTCTATTGTTAATATTATGTGTCAAAACTAATTGGATTTTTTTTTGGAAATTTCTTTTACACATGTCAAAATATGATCGATTGACTTGACGTTGCGCAATCATGGTTTTTTCTTTACGTAACATGAAACTTTCTCTTTATGTAATCATGTTTTCTATTAGACAAAATATTACCCGCAACTTATGTACGAAAAATGTTAATTTTTAGTTGTGAAATTGAGAAGCTATCAATTTGGTTATATAGAGGTGGGGAATGAGAATTCCTTTTATTTTTAAGATTGTATTCCATTTTTTAATTTTCTTAATATAAATAGAAATACTAATTGTTTTTTTTCTTTTTTAAAACTTTAGTTTTTAGGATTGTAAACTATTGTTTCATTTCCTTATTTTAAACTCAAATATGGTTTTCCTTTTCTTTTTTTTATAAACTTTGACTTTTGTTCTTTTTCTTTTTAGGATTGTAATATATTGTTTAATTTCTTTATTTTAAACTAAAATATGGTTTTTTTAACTTTAGCTTTTATTTATAATTTTTGTATATTTTTTCTTAATCTAAACATAACTACTATTTTCCTTTACTTTTTAGGATTAGGAATCGATTTTAAATTTTATTTTTATTAATGTTAATATTATGTGTTAAATTATAATTGAAAATTTATTAAACACATGTCAAAATATGATCGTCTGACTTGACACGTGTCGCGATCAGACGAATCACTAACTTTAAAACATTATGAATATATTTTTTATATAATTTTTAATATAATTCGCGATCAGGCAAATAATTGTGTTTTATATAATAAGATGAATCGTATATATAGGAAAATCTGATCGTTTGACTTGACACGTGTCACGATCAGGCGAGTTAGCAAATTTGAAACATTCTGCTTTATATAATAAGAAGAGTCATATATATATATTTTTTTTATATTTAACACTTTTTATTTGATATTTTTTATTTTTTCTCTTACTTTTTTTTTAATGTTATTAGTTTTCATTATATGAAACACATTTTTTTTCCTTTTTTGTTATTTTTATTTGGTATTTTTTACTTTTTCTCTTACTTTACTTTTTCAATGTTATTAGTTTTCATTATATAAAACACAATTTTTTCCTTTTTTGTTATTTTCCTTTAAAAAAAAAATAACTAATTAACAATTAGAAAGTTTATATTATTACTTTGACACATGTCGCGATCTAAATTAACCGTGACAAATGTCACGATTTCGTGATTGAAAATTATCCTACGTGTCATGCTCACGTTAAGAGATTCAGCTTTATATAATAAGATATGAAGGATGTGTACGCATTGTAAATAAATAAATCAAATATATCCTATAGCAATAATCAACCAAGCATGCGAGAATTCGAAGGTATATATAACTTAAAAAATTCAGAGAAAAAAAGAGCTAGAATAAAAGAAGATCCGTAGAAAGACTTCGCACCTTTACAGAACGCCAAAAGCTTTAAAATGATTTGGGAATCGTTAGTTGTAGTGATCTCAAGAGCATATTTATATAGCTTCAGGTCCAGGAACCTTTTCTTTTTCCTTTTTGGATTGAATTTCAAAAATATGTCCTTTCCTTGTTTGGATTTCTTTAATTATTTATCATCCTTGTTTGTTTTTCTTATGTTGGAGTTATGAAGAATATATATAATCCACCAACGGCTACTTAATTTCACAATCATAAGAACCAGGTCATTTTTTAACCCCACAAGCTAGAGATTGGTGTAAGAAAGGCAGACCTTAAGTTGAGATTAATAATAATTAAGACTCAGTTATATGATTATGATAATTGATTGAAATTTTTAGCAAATCAAAAGCTAATGAATCTAATTACCATTCTTTTAGTTGCAAAATTGCTCTTTACCAAAATCTGTGGAACTAAAAAAAAAATGGTTTCTTCAACTTTCTGGATACAAGTTAAGACTTAGATTATAAGGGTTCTCCCTCATGTTCTAAGATCTTCCAAAAACACCGATTCGAGGCCCATCTTTTTCTGAAAGGCCCGGCCCGGTACGCTCCATCCCTTTGAATTATTTATAGCAGAGATCTAAATTAAAGTTGGAAAATTCTTCCAATTATCTTCGTAAAAGTAAAGTGACCGCTTTAGAAAATTCGTTACCCATACATTCTTTAATCGCGCCAAACACTATGATTAAGGCTGCTATAATGTTGCTTATCTATCTGGTTAAACAACTCATCTATTGCCCCTTTTCAGCAATTAAACAAAATTTAACATTGGTTAGTTTTGCTTTTGACCTAACCCTATTTTAAGAAGAAAAAAATAATTAACATTGGAAGAAAAAAAACTACAAGTGAAAGAAATTTCATGTGTTATCGTCCTTGGAGCTTGTAAAGCTGTCAGCAAGATTGTCTGATCAAGTTGCTTCATAATGAATTAACCTTTTACAAACTAAAGTTTCGATGATTTTTTTATGTATAGGTGTAACATCTAGATGTGACCCAAAAAAAAAAAAAAAAAAAGGTGTCACATCTAGATAAGTCCACTTACCCTACTAGTTATGGTAGCCATGATTCCGAACTACTAGTTATGGGTAGTAAGGGGCGGAGGCAAGGAGAGAGCAAGAGGGTCAACTGAACCCACTCAATTTAAAAACTATTTGGCTTTTATTATAAAAAAATATAACGACCCCATTAAAAAAAACATTTTTGACCCATAAGAATTCTAATTTTAGTTAAAGTTCATATTTTTTCTAACTAAAACTTGGGCACATATTAAATTTAAATCCAACTTAATTAGACTAATAAATCATCTATATCTCAATTATATATTAGTTAATTCTATTTCTAGTTTAGAAAACATAAAAAGGAAAACTTTTTTTTTCTTCTGTTTTCCACGAAGAGAATAAGAGACTAAGGAAGTGTATTTTAAAATATTTTACTTTAATCGGTTTAATTAGAATCTAAGTGTTTATTAATTTAAAGATGATATGATTTGAATTCATAGAAAAAATTAGGGTTTATGTTCATAATCTATGAACTTACTACCTAGCACGAGTGATGGTATAAACCAAGAAACATTTTTCTCATCATTTGGTTTATAGGCTTTTGAAATTAGTTTTGACTTTTCATGTAGCTACTACAACCGTCAAGAGATGTTTTTCAGGAATGAAGATTGTCAAAATAGTATTACAGAATCGCATCGGGATCAGTTTCTAAGTGATTGTCTTATTTGTTTTATCGGAAAAAATATTTGAAGATGTAACCAGGCCCGGCCCGTCATGTTTTGACGCCTGAAGCTAAAAAATGTTTTGGCGCCCTGCACTAAAGCCGAAAAATTTTTTGGAACCCAATCTCTTCGCCTAAAACCAAAAAAAAATTTGGCGCCTAAAGCTAGGGCTTCGCCCGCTTTAGCTCAGGGCCGGCCTTGGATATAACAAATGAAACTGTGATGAAAAAGTTTAAGGCTATGGATAAACGTCGAATACATTTATAATTTTTTTTTGTGGTAACTACATTTTTTCTTTTAAAAAAATTATACCCTCGGTATGAAAAAGTTCTGGCTCCGCCACTTATAGTAGTCATGATTCCGAACTACTAATAACATCTAGCCATTACAGTCGAAGAAGGTAAAGACAAAAGCAGATCAACTGCATCACGGTGAAGGTGTGACCAAAGCTCCGTACAAACAGCTCAGCTAATGCAGCTATCCAACCGTCTTGGAGTCTTAGGATCGAGTACCATATTACGTGTCACTGACACTTGTTGATTTGTGACATGGTGATCTTTCTCTATATAAGATTTTCTCTGTAATCGCATTTTGGTTAAGTTGAATAAAATTCAGTAAAGTTTACATCTTTTTTCCTCTAAACTCTAAAACCTGAAGCTTTTGCTTCAGCTTTCATTCCGACCTACTGATCAAATGTTCATTAAGTACATGTATTAGGGAAGAAATGGCTTCACCGTCAAAAACCTCGAATCGTCACTAACTTCCATAATGGGAGTGTCCATATCTATTTTGTCGGTCGATAAATTCCAAACTCCAAAAAACAATGGCCCGTTTGTAGCAATTGGTGATTCTATTATATTCGTATATATATATACGTTTGTGCGCATGCGCATTATCGTGTGCGGGTATATTGATTGGGCAACTCCGAGTGTTCCTGACTATTTGTCTATGTACACATATACTATATATATACATATATATATATATATGTGTTGATATCTCATACATAACTATATACGGCCAACTATATACTATGGTCCCTAGCTGAATGAAGTTGCTTTAAAGGAACTCAATGGAACTAACTGATGATCATGGTCAAGATCTATTCGATTAAATCTGATTTAACATATGGTTTCGACTTTCGATATGCCACCGATGACCGATGAATCAGACAATGCGAGGTAATTATTAATGTTGGGCCATTTTTCTTTAAAGTGCTCGACTTTATCAGCAAACCCCACATAATTTTTTTTTGCTTAAGGGAAACTTTAAATCTGAGTTCTAATGTTCATTTATGCTCTGTTAAATTGGATTCAAACAAAACTAATTTCTTGATTTAAAATTCTTTTTAAAACCTTATATAGCTATTTTAAGTATTTGATCTGACCAAAATAAGATCGCTATTAATTTGTAACCAGTTGAACCGCCAAAAAAATAAAAAAATAAAAAATAAAACAAAACAAAAACAGAATACCTCTAAAATTTATGTTTGCATAAATACAATTTGTGTTGAAATTTTGAATTTTGAGTTTTTTTTAATATCTTTTGGTGTGGAAAGATTGTTTGGAAAATTTTATGGGTTATAGTTTCGCTTTATACCCGGTTCGGGTATGGTTTAACGCCCCAACTCTTAGGAGGATAGACATGACCAAATTTCTCTTAACTTTAACTTTAACTTTAACCATTTAATATACGGTTAAAACAATTATGGTTACTACGGTTCCGATTATTACGGTTACGGTTAACACAGTGATTTAGCTATAAATTTATTTAATTTCCGTCAAAAAGTTTTAGACAATGATATATTGACCAAAATTTTGACGATGATATCAACTAATATAAAGTTAAAATTTATGATTATATGATTCAAAATTTTATGTGGTGAATTAACTAAATAACCATGAATTCTATTACATTATGCAAACTAAGAATGATTTGATTAATAAGAAAAAATGTTAGAGTTTAGTGATCGTGGATGGAGTGGATCTAGTGGAGACATTGAACGATTTAAATCACAGTTTTTAGCACATTCATTTTTAATCAATATAATGTTATTATTTATAAATATTTTTGGATTAGTAATTATTTGATTATACATCATGTTTCTATGTTATATTAGTTATACTTATACATAATAAATTAATAACATTTTTATTTTATTTTTAAAATGGTTACGGTTAAAATTTTAAGGTTTTAATCTTGCGGTTAACCGACGGTTTTGATACGGTTACGGTTAATAAAATTTATTAATTTTATTAACCATAACTAATATATTTTTACGATTAACGGTTATAATTTTTAACCGTTTTATACAGTTACGGTCCGGTTACAGTTTGAAAATGATCCGATTACGACGGTTAGGGTTTGATTTTGGTCATGTCCCGGGAGAATGACAAGACAGAGAACGTAGGTGGTAATGAGATTAAAAAGAATTGGTCAATGAAATAATGGCGTGAGAGAGAGAGAGAAACTATATTTGTATTTCTAATATTTGTATTTGGTGTAAGCCCACAAAATTACGTGTTCTCCATTTTCCATAAGCGAAACCACCAATTACGTCGCCTCTTTGGCCGCGCCCCACTTTCTTTCTTTTGTAATTTATCTTTTTTTCCAACCTTCTATTCTCTAATATTTACAATATGACCCCTATCTTTTTGCTTTCATTCACCCAACCCCCTTTTCTTCTTCTCTGCAACAGCCATCATCTCCCACACAATCTTCCTTTACGTGCCATTTCTCAATTTCAGAGCTTTCAGAAGAAAGAGAGATCAATTATTCACTGGCGAGGTTAATGATGGATGCTGTTGAAAAATCTGCAAATACTTTTCTTCTATCTAGAGCTTTATCTCTCTCTCTCTCCTCTGTGTAGAGAGAATAGAGATGGGCCCATATGAAAGTTTTTTCCAACTGTGTTCTTCCTTTTTCTTCCCTCCTGTGGAGCTTTAAGGCCATGACGTTGTGGTTGTAAAATTCGCATAAAGCTTCCACTTTTACTTATTATTCTCCCATCTCTCTCTCTCTCTCTCTCACTTTTTCTTTGCCTTTGCCCAATTGAGAACCCTCCATGAAAACTAATGGTTTTGTCGGTCATCGATAGATAAGACACTCAATTTTTAATATATTTGTCTCTCTCTCTCTTTCTTGTTTGTCAAAAGATGCCCACCAAGAGAGAAAGAAAATATCTCTTCTTTTCTCTTTATTTGAATGTGTTGAACAGTTGAAGGTTTTCTTTTTGTTGAACCAATTTTTTACTCCTCTAATTGATTTTTTTACTCTTTTTCCCTGTTGGGTTGTTGATCAACTGTGGAAACCAAAGCTAGATTTCTGATTCATGTCCAAAGCTTTTCCCTTTTCCCCTCTTGATTTGATCGTATGATTACGGAAGCTTGGTTTCTCGACACAACCTGGAAAAGTTGTCAGATCAACAATGTGGCTGGAGATTAAAGCCTGAAGATACGCTAGCTTGTCCTCTGTTTGAAGCTTATAAGCTCAAGTAATGATTTAGAGATCATTTGCTTAGTTTAACCTATTGACGTCTTGTCTCTCGCCTTGGCTTGAAAGAAATCCCAAATTTCTTCTTCTTTTCTTCCACCGTTTTGTCCGGCGATCAAAACTGGTCGAGGCCATGCTTCAAGAAAAACCCTGAATCTTGGCATCAAAAGAAAGTTTTGGAGCTAGCTTGAGAATTAATTACTTGCAACTTGCAACTTGCAACCCTTGTATGGCTTTGTTCAAAAGAAAGTAAAACCAGATGAAATCCAGATGCAATCGCTGTTGCCCTTCAGGGAAGTTTGGAATTCAGAAGAATCTTAGGTACTTTCCTCTGCAGTCTCTTTTGAAAGGGAAAGGTATCTGTTTTTGCTCCATAAGTAATGGACTAGTTTCTGTATTCTTACTTTCCTTTGGTTACAATCATATTTTGCCTAATCACACCAATTTGTTGATGAAGTAAACAATTATTAGAGTGTAAAAGGAGTTTGATTTGGATTGGGAAACTGGTAGAGGATCCTTTACTTCTTATGTTGATTTTATTCCTCAAGAATTCCACTGCAGTGTTTCAGAAGGATAATTATTTCTTTCTC
This sequence comes from Eutrema heterophyllum, assembly GCA_002933915.1. Lineage (NCBI taxonomy): Eukaryota > Viridiplantae > Streptophyta > Magnoliopsida > Brassicales > Brassicaceae > Eutrema > Eutrema heterophyllum. Next base: position 265,381 of record PKMM01056681.1, read on the forward strand.
TCTTTCTAAGTCTAATCGTGGAAATTTTTGGCCTTGTTATTTGTTGTTTGTTTCTGAAGGATCTGAGGTTGTTAAAGTATTCATCCATAAGTACAATTCATAAGATTTCTTATTTCTATATCTGAACTCAATATTTTACCGTTCTGTGTGGTGTGTTTCCTGTCTCATTTGTCGCTGCTTAATAGTTTTCTTGTTGTTCCTCAGCTTATCTTAAGGCACATCGTTAAAGAATAGCTAAGCAAGATTAGGGAAGGAGCATTAAAACTGAATACCATAGAAAGCCATGGCGAAGAAAACTCAACGACGTGCAGCTGCGCGACATGAGAGGGATCAGTTAGGCTGCATGTGGGGATTTATGAATATGTTTACTTTCCGCCATGGACCACTGGCTCACAAGCTGCTTGTGGACCAAAAGCATGGTAACCCTCATGCCATCTATACCTGCATTTTTTTGGTTTTGCATTACCTGCGAAAGAGTTGTTTTGGTTAACAGTTATGTTAATTGTTCCAGCTGCTGGAAATCCCAGGACAAATGAGCTTGACAAGTCCAAATGCCGCGATAAGGATGCTCAGGAAACCCATGTAAGCTTTAACCTTTTCTCAAACATCCTTAACTCTTTTCTTTTTGTCTTAAGAGTCTCCTGTGTATTAATCTAGTTGTTCCTTGAACTGTTAAAGGTTGGTGAAGAACGCAATGTCACGATTACGATTATAAAGCCAAGTGTGAAGAAACTCATAGCAGAAGAGTTATTCATTGACAAGGAAATCAAGAAGCAGAGGGAGAATGCTGAAGCAGGACAGTTGTCAGACTCTGAACTCGAAGGAAGAAGAAGGAAAAACCAGAGGAGGAAAAACAAGACCCGGAAGAACAGCTGCGATAATTTTAGCCATATAAACACAGTTGACAGCGAAGAGCCTGAAGTCCATCGCAGAAATAAGAAGCTTCATGGGTCTGCAAGGAGTCTTGACATTGACAATATGATTGAAGAGTTCTATTCTGAGATTCATCGCAGAAGTACAAACCGTGCAAAGAATGGGATAGTGAACCACAAACACGAAGATTATAAAGAAAAACTGAGGGAGTTGGTCAAGTTTTTAATCGGTCAGAAGCTTTTACATGGGAACCGTCCCAGAGAAAATAGTGAAATACTTACATCTAAGGACTTGATGGAAGTGTTTCAGATTCTGGGATCGGATGAGGAATTGTTTCTCAAACTTCTGCAAGATCCAGAGATACTTGTGCCAAGGGATATTCAAAATTCACAAAACTGTCAAAGTCAGAAAAGAGAAGAAAACTTGAGCTTGTTCGAGATAGCCAGGGCATCAGAACAATCTTCTCTTGCCGATAAGAGATGGTCTAGCTTTTTCAGGAGGAAAGATACACCACAAGAAGTGATTGATGACAAAGAATGCGAAGCTTCAGACCGGATTTTCATTCTGAAGCCAAGATCAGCAAGCTTTTCAAGTCCAGACACAGGAAATAGCCGTGGTTCGTCACCTGATTCTCATTTGATGAGAAACAAAATGCAGAGCGAGAGAAACAGTTCACATTTCGTTATTTCTGAGATCAAGAGGAAGCTGAAACAAGCAATCAGAAAGGAGCAACCGGGACTGCAGCGAGAGGGGGGATTTGGGGAAGGGTTTCCGAAAAATGTGCCAACTAAAGATCATTTCTTTCTCGAGCGGATGGCAAAGCCTTCAACATCTCAGAAGAAATCTCATAAAGTTTTACAAGAGCACAATGAAGATGATAAAAAGCAAAGGGTATCTAACATTTATACAGAGGCCAAGAAACACTTGTCTGAGATGTTAAACAATGGAGATCTTGATTCGAACTCAACAAGCAGACAGGTTCAAAGAACTCTAGGAAGAATACTCTCTCTTCCTGAGTACTTGTCTCCTCTAAGCAGCCCAGGAAGAAGATGGGAAAAGAGCTCAACTGCACACAGGAAGTCTGCTTCAACGGATTTCATAAATGCTGTGAACATCAAGAAAGAAACTCAAGCGAGCCAACCAGATGATGCAATGAAAAATGCTGATATTCAGGTCTGCAATCTAAGCAAAGAACCTGACAATTCTGTCGAGTCTCTCCAACCAACCGCAAGTGAACCTCCTGAAGAAAGTGTCGACATTGAGGATGGAACTGCTAACGAAGATAAAATCTCTGCTGCAGGTAATAATATTTCTGTCCAATTGTAAGGCTCCTCTTTGTTCACTCTGTTTTGAGAATACAGTAATTAATCTAATAACTAGCCAATCTTCCAGGTTTTGATGTAATGATTATCAGTGAGATAGATATAGTTCCTGAGGAAGCAAGCTCTACTTTGGTTGGTGACTTATCTGAAGTTGAAGCTCATGATGAACAGAGAGACGGTATAATCTCAAAACGGGCAAGTCATTTTGATTCAGCACTATAATGTTATCTTTTGTATGGACTTTGAAATGAAGAAATGGTGGAAGAATTAAATCGGTTTTTCTGCTTCGTTTCTGCTACAGACGTCTCATGAAGAGAGCCAACCATCATCACTGTCTTCCTCTGTAGCCTCACCGTCTCACTGTTTAGCTAAAAGTGAGGAGTGCAAATCAGCTATGACTGATTTTCCGGAGTGGTCAAGCCCAATATCAGTTCTTGAGCCACTCTTCATTGAAGATGATATAAGCCCAGCAAAAATGCGATCCGAGTCTGGTATGTAAAAAAAGATCCCAGCATCTATTACTGGACTTGGATTCTAGTACTTAATTAGTACATCATTATGAGCAAACATTGACTCATCTTTACAACTCAGATGAAGCACAGGTGCAACCTTGGTGTATCCACTTTGATGAAAAAGATTCTGCAGCTAAAAGCCGGGAGCATTCTGACAAAACTATCACAAGTGACAAAGAATTGGTGTTTAAGTATGTAAGAGCTGTCTTGGACGCTGTTGTTTCAGACTTTGAAGAGCTCTATCTGAAGGCGCAATTCTCTGACCAGCTTCTTGAACCGGCACTCATCAGCAATATACCATTCTGTCCAAACCAGCTTTGTCCTGACCACGATCTCCTCTTTGACTGCATCAATGAAGTTCTCATGGAGCTATGCTGTTGCCCTCCATGGGCTTCGTTTGTTACACCAAGAACCCGAGTCTTCTCTACCATCAAAAGCATCATTCACGAGGTTCAAGAAGCGGTCTACTGGCATCTGTCGCCATTGCCACTCCCTCACGCTTTGGATCAAATAGTTAGAAAAGATATGGTTAAAGCTGGAAACTGGTTAGACATCAGATGCGACATTGACTGCATTGGCTTTGAAACTAGTGAACTGATTCTCGAGGAATTACTTGAAGAGCTCACTCTAAACTGCCTCAACAACACTGAGCACTCTCTGTTTCCAGCTGAGTTGAAGACCAATGAGAGCGTCCTTATACTATAAAGGTCATGAAAAGTGAAAACTCTCTTCTTAAAGACAAAACCATCGTTGAGACAGCTGCAAGCTCTGAGCATAGCCTCACTGTCACCATTGCTAACTTTCATTACCGCAGAACCATGTAGATACTTTGTATTACTCAAGACAATTACTATCAGAGATCTGAGACTGCTGAGAGAGAGAGAGGAGATAAGATCCTTTTCAAGACCAGAACAGAAACTGTTTGTGATGGGGTCATTATAGAATCCCTTTCATAGACACATTGGTCTTTCTTCTTTTAGGATATTATAATATAGGATACGATTTTTCTTCAATTTGAGTTGTTTGCGTGTTTGTGTGTTTTCGATGGAGAGAGATGTGATAATGTTTTCGGTTTCATTGATTTATTTGTGTGTGATATTTTCAGAAGATGACATAACAATGTATTATTTGATTATAGGGGTATGATCTAGTGGTGATAATTTTAGAGTGTTTTCCTTATTTATTTGATCAAAAAAAAAAAAATACAAGATTGGTGAGTTGATGATAATGTGGTTTTTAGTAAGGGGAAAGAAACATGCATAAGACAAATCTCTAGAGAGTAAAGGGAGCCTGGATTAACACAAATCAGTAATTGAGCAGTCGACACTCGACACTAGAACAAGAACACATGAACAAAGAGGAATAACAATTAAACAGCATTAGAAGAAACCAATGTTCTTATACAGACAAGCTCATTAGAAATTCACAAACCCCAAGAACATTTTTTTAAAAGACTCCGATGAATAGGTCCACATACCAAATTTGACACATACCATGCAGCAGAGAAGCCTTGTCAAAGTTCTTTATCTGCTTTCTTGGGCTGAGTTAACATCACAATGATGTTCTTCCCTTGTAGATCAAACATCATGTTTTTGAAATCTCGATCACATGTAACAATAAAAAAACATTCGACTTCGGCAGATCTTTCCCGAGAAGGTTATGACGTGCAAAATCATACATAGCTCTTGTCATCTTTAAATCACGAGTCTCTTCTTTCTTGTGCAAACGTTCTACATCAATGTTCCGCATACGACCATGCTCTGATCTACTCAGTTCATCACAGTCGTTGCAAAGACAATATCTCTCGGGAGCATAGCAGAAAATTGTGTGTGTGTATAATTTGCAGTTAAAGTGGATCTGTTTTAGGATCTCAATACCACTCATTCACCAGATGAGAACAATGATCATGATCTTGTAATAAATATTACTAAAGCTCTACAACATGTTAATGCCCATTTTAGTGTCGATAGAGTTACCTTATTTGGGGAACATAATTCAAATGTCTATATGAGTGGTACATATTATAAAAGGGCCAATTTTATGCATTTCTTTATTTAGATGCTTAAAAAATATGACGATTGATCAAAATCTTATTTTTAAATATTGTGAATAAACCAATTTGAAAGCATGTGTTTGGAGGTATTTAGTTTATAAAAGAGCCAATTTTTATGCAATTATTTGTTTAAAAAAGTATGATGATTGATCAAAATCTCATGTTCAAAAATTGTGCACAACCCAATTTGTTTTTTTTTGTTTCTAGCTTTTTAAATCTCAGGGTCGATTCTGGTTCAGTGGCAGGAGCCAAAAATACGTTTTATGGGGGTCAATATTAATATAATAATATAATAAATAGTAAAGAGTTTTTTTAAATAAACTTGTAAATAAATATTAAATAATTTTTTTTGCATAAAGTTATATAAAATAAATAAATGATTTTGTTTTAAATAAAACTTTATTTTTGAAACAAATAAACATTTTAGATATCACTATTAAGTATTTTTAATATATAAAATATAATAGAGAATAATGTCTTTGTTGTTGTAAACCACGTAAACTATAGTTGTTTTTCGATAAAAATACATACAGTTTTATGAGTATTTAAGTTTTTGCGTAAATTAGATATTTTTAGGTGAAAGTCATATCAAAAATTAATAGGTAGAAAAAACAAAAATTAATATACCAAAAACTGAAGAAGATTGAAAGCGTGAGAAATTATGCATAAACGGGGAGTGCAAAAAGAGGATTTGAACTTAAGTTAAGAGGGTCAAACTTATTTACCTCAAACCAAATAATTTGTTTTGCATAAAGTTATATAAAATAAATAAATGATTTTGTTTTAAATAAAACTTTATTTTTGAAACAAATAAACATTTTAGATATCACTATTAAGTTTTTTTTAATATATAAAATATAATAGAGAATAAAGTCTTTGTTGTTGTAAACCACGTAAATTATAGTTGTTTTTCGATAAAAATACATATAGTTTTATGAGTATTTAAGTTTTTGTGTAAATTAGTTTTTTTTAGGTGAAAGACATATCAAAAATTAATAGGTAGAAAAAAACAAAAATTAATATATCAAAAACTGAAGAAGATCGAAAGCGTGAGAAATTATGCATAAAGAAGGGTGCAAAGAGAGGATTTGAACTTAAGTTAAGAGGGTCAAACTTATTTACCTCAAACCAAATTATCTATCAAATACTAACTATATAAGTATGCATACAAAATTTGAAAAAAGTCACATGAGTCAATTGACCCTCCTTATTGTGAACTACCTCCGCCACTCTGCTCTGGTTTCATTGATTTATTTGTGTGTAATATTATCAGAAGATGACATAACAATGTATTTTAGAGTACTTTCTTTATATTTCCCTATCGAAACTTTTATATAATAAGACATCTACACAAAGTTAAATCCTCGTTCTATTTCTCTTTATTTGAAAGTTTGAAATCTATTTCTGCACGAAATCAAAGTTAAAAACTTGTAAAATCACCAAATAAAAGTTCAAAACCAAATAACACATGGATGATGATTAGATTCGGTAAACTATATATCAATCCAGTTTTAACCAATTAAACATCAAACAAAACCAAATGTAAACCCGATTCAGTTAAATAAACCCGATTACAACCCAGTTAAACAAAATAATCCCTACCCACCCGAAACTAATCCCTAAAATCCCCAAAATCAAAAATCTTCAAATAGAAAATTCACAAAAAAAAAATCATCCAATGAAGCATGCCCTAGCTAAATTAGCACAAATCATACACACATATAGACCTCCGTTGTTGCGGTTCCGTCGCCGACTGCTTCCCGAGCTCCTCTACAACAGATCACTAACATCAACTATAGGTGGTCCAATCATCTCTTCCCTTTCTTCTTCTCTAGCCCTCTGTTTTCACTATTGTTACCGGAGAAATTTCAGTGACAGATTTTGATTCAATCATGCCGTCGTCGGGAGGAGAATGGATTCCATTAGACTGGAACCGGTACACCCAACGGCGAAGCTTGCTTCTAGAGATTATTCGGTGACTGAAGCAGGCCCTCCTCCCAACTCAAACTCTCACGTTTCGGAGCCCTCCGATACAGTTGCCGTCACCTCCTCTTCTCCATATCCTCGGTGACCTCTTCTGAATCGATGGTCGGCTCATTCCCCACAATCTTCGAAGCTCGCTAGGTACAACAAGAAGCCGATAATCACTTATCGGGAAATCGAGACGACGGTTAGGCTTGTGTTGCCCGAAATTAGGATTGTGAAAGAAACAAAAATTGAGTCGTTTACTGGGTTTGTTCTTAATTCAATTAAAATTAATTTCTGAGTTTAATTTTATTCGAAGAGATCTTCAATTGCCTTGCTTCGAGAGTTGTGATTTTGCATTTCAGTAAAAGAAAGAAGAAGAAGATTGGTGAGGATGAGACGAAGAAAAGATTGGGTCGAGTCATTTATGACTCGTTTTTTTGGGTCGGTTTGGGTTTGATTTGGTTTAGATTATTAATTTGGTTAGATCATGTTTATGTCGTAAACCGATAAAATGGACATCCGTGGATAAATAAGTTTTAAACTATGATTTTTTTGAGAAATAAGTTTTGAACTTTCTGGAAATAGAACGAGGGTTTAACTTTACGTAGATGCGGTATTATATGAAAATTTCGACGGGAAAATAGATCGTCAGCCCATATATTTATATATAATTAGAGAAGACTGGTGAGTTGATAATTAAAAAGGTTGAAAATGTGTTGTAAATCGTAGTCTAAAATTGGTGGGTTGATAACCGGACGATAATGTGGAGTTTTTAGTAAAGGGAAAGAAACACAAATCTATAGAGTTATATATATATATAAAGTTTTGGATAATGTTTGGAGTTGTTGCACTTTATGCCCTACTTAGTGAATAACCTTTTTTTTGATGGGATATGGTTATGTGGACACAATATATAGTACACCTGATAAAGATGATGGATTCTAAACAAGTTAACCAAACTGAATGAATTTAAAGATTTTTATGTTTAAGTAATGAATTAAATGATTTTTTTTTTAATAATAACAAAATAAGTTTAATATTTTTTTAATATTAAAATACAATGTATAAATAACACAACTGGATCATATTATGCAATAATCAACATTGTTTTTTTTTGTTTTTTTTGGAGCAAAAATCAACATTGTTTGTTTCTTTTTTTGTCAACCAACATTTTTCCTGTATGTTCTCGTTTTAGTATATTATAAACCTTTCAATATGGTAGAGAACTACGATTCAATCCGCGTTAGCTATATAGCGCGGATTAATTTTTGTTTAAAATTGTTTTTATCTGAATTTTAAAATATGTTTAATTAATGATTATAAATAGAACTGTCAACCCGGACTAACCTGTCTACTTAATCCGTTATGCAATAAACTAAAATATTATTTGGGCTAACCCGAAAAAACTATAATCTTGAAAACATAATTGTTATATGTACCGTTTAATGATTATGATTTTTGTGTTCGCAAGCTCTTAAAAAAATCAATTTTCTCTGGTCTAATTCTTTACAAAATTAGTAAAATATTTTATGATAATTATAGTGAAAACATATTGCAAGATTTCGAATATTTAAAAAAATATATATATAGATTGATTATTATATAATAATATCATAATAATTAAGAAACTAAATAGTAAATAATATCTTTAATGAGAAATAAATATTTTACATATTCTCATCAATAATTTCAAAAGATAATTATATCATTTTTTATTTCAATTATATTTTCTTATTTGTAATGATATTTCATGTAATAACGTACAAAACAAAATTTATTTTCAAAAATGTTTTTTAAATAATATTATAGAGATGATCACTATGAATCTTATAATGGTGTAAAAGATGACAAAAACAAAAAAAAAGATTTAGAGAACATGAATATAAAGAATGAAGGTAGTATAGCAAAGACTGTAATTGAAATAGAAAAACAACTACACCTTTTTCTTTAACATGAATCTTGTGAATTCAACACTATTTATTAGTCTTCAAACCGTTGCCAAAAACAAAAATTCTTTAAACCAATACTGTATTTCTAAAATCGATCTAAGTAAACTTTGATCGGATCATAGTTTTTGAATATCGAAATGCAATCCAAAACATCCCTTTAGTAAATTTAAATGTAAAGATAAAAAAAGAAATTCGATGAAATCCAGAAAAGGAAAAGAAAAATCGTTCCAGAAGACGAAACCCTTGTTGCATCCACCATCTCATGTCAAACTAGTCTCATAAATACTAATTTACGATTTAGCCCTTCCAGCATAAGAGACAAGCAAGGGGAGAGAAGTCGAGGGCAAAAACGGAAATAAATACCAGAAAAGGTTAAGATTTTCTTACCAGAACACAGTGTGTGTTAGATCGAATTCGATCGAGATCAATCGAAGAGAGTTTGTTTTGCTGCTGCTTCTATTCGATTGTTGTTGGTGTTGGGCGTTGTTCTGTTCCTTGTTTACTTGCTCGAATCAATTTCACATCCGAAATTACGGAATCAAAAAACTGCAAAAAGGAATTTAGACAGCAGCATTCGTCGTCCTCATTACACCCAAAAGCGAACAAGACTCTTTGCAGAAGACGAGAGATTGAAAAGAGTCAAACTTTATTAACCTCTTTGCTTCTTCTTCTTCTGGGCCTTTTTTTGTTTTAATTGGTTTCGTGTTCCGCTCTTTCCTTCTCCCTAAATCTCTCCCCTCTGAATCTCTCGCTCTCTTAGATTTCCCCATCTTTGGAAAACCTCAAATTCTTCAAAGCTTCAAGCTTTGATTCCTGTTTCGTTTCCAATCTCTCCTTCGATTCGTCGAATCTCCGGGCTCTTCGAGTTCCTTCTCTTCAGGTTCGAGGTCGAATTCGCGAAATTTGCTGTCAAAAACCCTAACTTTGGTTCGACTCCGGATTGTGGGGTCATCTGGAGCTCCTATTTGGTTAGTTTTCGATTTGAAACCCTAGTTTTTATATTTATCGTACGGATTAATATGCTCGCCTAGTTCGATTTGGTAATTTGATTACGGTGATTGTTTTCTAGCTCATAGGATGTAGTTTCAGCAGATTTTCGTCTGCCTCTTTCTGGATTTGTTCTTCTCTTTCTTTCTCTGCTATGTAGCTAGAGGCAGCTCAATTGATTTGCGTGTGGGAATTTACACTTCTTGGACAAAGCCTGCAAATTTACTTCTGATTCTGTTTTGTTTGTAGAAATATTAGTCATGATATTTATTCCTGGATGGCTTCATGCCTTCTAGTTTGGTTGCTTAATTAGGGTTAGTTTACATTTACTCAAGATCAATTTTTGTTCTTCATAGTGTAAAATTATGTGTGTTTGGGGTCGAATCCGTATCATGCTAAGCTCCGAATTTCACGTGAGGTGATGTGTGTTACAGGGAAAGTATCAGGCTAATTTTTTTGAAGAGAATGAGGTATCTATTAGGCGATTTAAACTGTAGACAGTTAAGAGCAGGGGGTGATGAGCTCTTTTGGACAGGATTTCAAACAACTGAATTTCATAGTTTGATTAAATAAATGGAAACTTCTCTTGAAGACACAATATCATAGACTATATGTAAATTTAGTGTTTCCTACTTGTTTTCATTTTTGGCTTATATGAGTTCAGTGTAAATTCAACACCGGGGGTACTTTTATGTTTCAGGGTTTACTTCCATCAACGCGGTTGCACTGATGTCAGTGCTAAGTTGGAAAAATAAAAGTGGAAGTCCATGTAAAGTTCCTTATGGTGCTAGAATGTGGATTTGTTCTTAGAGTTTATTATGGTATGTTGATGTCAGAACCAGTATGCCGGTTATAGTTTGGAGAAATGCAAAGGTATCATGCTGCCAACTGCACTAGTGCAGTCAACAATAGCGCTATAGGTGGTGCATCTGCTAGGGACTCAGGACGAGCTGATTCCTCTTCCATTGGAAACTACTCGCTAAACTCCAGGCATGTCGTTAGAAAGAAGTCCTTGCATAGCATTTTATATGTTGATACACTTGAAGACCTGTGAATACTTGTGTTTACTGCAGGAGGCCACCACCGTTGACACCCTACAAGTTGAAGTGTGAAAAGGACGGTCTGAATTCCCGGTAATTCCTCTTTGACCTTATCCCTAGTTTAGTTTTGGATTTACCCATTATAGTTTATCCCGACTTTTGCTGGTCGGGTTTGTAGCTTGGGATTTCACTATTTTATCTCCGCAAGGCTAAGTCCTTGGAACGCTTGTTAATGCTTGATGTTGGCGACTCTTTTCCATCTTTATTTACTTTCTTAGATGATTTATACTTTGTCTTCAAAAAATTGCAGACTAGGACCGCCTGATTTTCATCCCCCAACATCAAGTTCTCCCGAAGAGAATCTGACCAAAGAATATGTTCAGTTTGGATACAAGGAAACTGTTGATGGACTTAAGGTGCGATCAACTGAATTTAGTTATCCTTTACTGTTGTGCTATTTAGAAATTTGGAAAATCATAATTAATTATTATTGACATGTTTGCAATAGATATAACGATCTTATCTTGGACCCATGTCTACGTTATTTTCGTATAGATGCTCGACAGGAAAATAGGAATAATATCTTACTGAGGCAGAATGTTCATCGTAGCTCGATAGATTGTAGTGATGATTTCTTCAATGTACTTCCATGAGATGCTTACAACTCAGAAAGTCTATATCATTAAAAGTTTCATCTTTTCTGATGTTAGAGTTTTTAATTCCTTACTCCACTAGTTTTCGTCGCATTAATATCCATCTTCTAATTTTGGCCTTTTTAGGAAGCCGAAGAGATTATATTGACCCAGGTTCATACTTTTTCGAAGCCTGTCGTCCTAAAGTGCAAAGAGGTACGGTGTTAGAGAGTATAGACGGTGATTTTTTTCTTATTTTCTTGATCTCTATTGGAGTTCATTTGTGTTTCACATTAGATTAAATTCAATTTCTATCCCGCAGGCTGTCAGAAAGTGTCTTAGAGCTATCAATGAGTCTCGTGCACTGAAGCGCAAGGTAATCTATAGATTCTGCCCATTCCTTTTCAAGTTAAAGTGTGCTCTTTGTACAGAATTTCAGGGTATCAGACCTAAATTCTCCCTATTTAAATGGCAGGCTGGTCAGGTCTATGGGGTGCCTCTCTCTGGTTCGCTTCTATGTAAGCCTGGATTTCCAGAACAAAGATCATGTGGGGAGGAGACGAAGAAAAAATGGATCGAGGTACCCTGGCATATCATATCATGCTTATCTCAACTTCTTAGTGATGCTCTTTTATTCCATGTTTGTTGTCGTACTTCTGGCATAACTTCCATTATATAAATATGAGCACACTTTACCTATTTATCTAAATTTAATGGTTTTGTGGAAAACTAACAATTCAAGTCTTCCTTGGTTGTTAGGAGTTCTGATCAATTGAAAGCATATGTTCTAGATCTTCTTAAAGTAGAATACTTAACTCATTCTTGCTCTCATCTTTTCTCAGAGTTTATCCCAACAGCACAAACGATTGCGCTCTTTGGCTGATAACATTCCTGGGTATAGGAGAAAAACCCCCGTATTTGAAGTCCTCATAAGGAACAATGTCCCATTACTGAGAGCTACTTGGTTTATAAAGGTGACTTATCTTAATCAGGTACGTTGTTGGGCAATAAATTGATTATCTCCAGTTATAATCTCTGGGTGTTGGAGGATATCAATTTTTGTTTCCAACTTGCAGGTGCGACCTAGTTATGCGGCTATTTCTTCAGGAACACCTGACAAGACACAAACTTCTCGGTGTGAGCAATGGACAAAAGATGTTATTGAATATCTGCAATACCTCTTGGATGAACTTTTGTCACGAAATAGTTCATATCCTGCTCAGCAAACTAGAGATAGGTCGCCACAGATGCTTTATACAGGATCAATGCAAAAAATTAGTCCAGCATCAGCAAGTCTTTACGGTGAGGAAACATCTCTGCATTTTAAATGGTGGTATATGGTGCGTCTTCTACAGTGGCACCATGCTGAAGGGCTTCTTTTTCCTAATCTCGTTGTTGATTGGGTTCTCAGGCTCTTACAGGTATGCCGCTAGATTAATTTATTGATTCAAGATGGAATTCTTTTCTTCGGCTTTGTGATTTTCGCTTCTGCCTTATTGCAGGAAAAAGAGGTCTTTGAAATTTTGCAGTTGCTACTCCCCATCGTATATGGTGTTTTAGAGAGCATCGTTCTCTCTCAGACATATGTACAGAGTCTTGTAGCTATTGCTGTCCGTTTCATCGAGGAACCTGCTCCTGGTGGATCCGATCTTGTTGATAACTCTCGAAGAGCTTATACTCTCTCTGCTTTAATTGAGTTGGTTCGCTACTTGGTACTTGCTGCACCCGACACGTTTGTTGCTTCAGATTGCTTCCCTCTACCTCCTTCCATAGCAGCATGTGGACCCAATGACGTGAGCTATGCATCAAAGGCATATGAGAATCTGGAAAAGCTGAGAAGTAATTCTGCAGAGATTTCTGCCCAGTTTCAAGGGAGGGGAGTTGATTCCCGGTTTGAGTTCCTTTCTTTTGATTATACCATTTCAACCATTCAAAGAAGTGCAGATGATTTGGCAAAGATAGCTAGCGCTGGTTATCCTCAACATAACGTGGCTAAAGCTGTTCAGGCCTTGGATAAAGCTTTGTCGGATGGAGATATCAGAGCTGCTTACTGTTATCTCTTTGAAGACCTTTGCAATGGAGCCGTTGATGAGACCTGGATTGCTGAAGTCAGTCCATGCTTAAGGTCATCCCTTAGATGGATTGGGGCTATTAGCACATCTTTTGTTTGCTCCGTTTTTTTCCTTATCGAATGGGCGACATGTGATTTTAGAGATTTCCGGGCTGGTGTGCCTAAAGATATCAAGTTCTCTGGCAGAAAAGATTGTTCTCAGGTGTATTTAGTTATTCAGCTTCTGAAGCAAAAAATTCTGGGTGGAGAATTCGCAGCTCGCAGAGGAAAGAACCGTCGCAGCAATTTTTTTGGTGTTTCTAAACCTAGCGGTTCGGTGGATGCATTTGAAAGTCCGGGCCCATTACATGATATCATAGTCTGTTGGATTGATCAGCATGAGGTACACAGGGGAGGAGCAAAGCACATGCAGTTACTCGTTTTTGAACTTATACGTTCTGGAATGTTTAATCCCATAGCATACGTGAGACAACTCATAGTTAGTGGGATGATTGATGTGATTCAACCTGCTGTTGATTCTGAAAGGAGAATGAGGCATCATCGCATATTGAAACAGCTACCTGGGTGTTTTGTACATGATATCTTAGAGGAAGCACAACTCTTAGGAGGGAACAAGCTTTCTGAGGCTGTGAGAATTTATTCAAATGAACGGCGCCTTCTTCTGCGAGAGTTGCTTGTTGGTAAAGGTAAATATTTGAATAATTTAGTTCTGTCAGATGAGAAGTCAAAGAAAAATTCCACTTCCCTTTTGTCGGTTGATTTGCCAAAGACGTTTAATGCAATGGCTGATAATGAGGGACTTCGAAAACATACCAAGAGTAGTGTGGATATTAGAGAATTAAAGGAGCGCATAACTGCTCTGCTGCAGTTTCCAGGTATGTCCTGTGGTGTGACAATTCCAGTGCGAGATGAATTTCAAAGTAGTGTTAAGGGATCAAGTGGATCTGTGTATAGCAAGATGGATCAATTAGAAGCTACACCAGGGTGTGAAGACTGTAGAAGAGCAAAAAGACCAAAAATGAATGATGAAAAGAGCTCTTGCGATCAAGGGAGTTCACCAATTGCATCAGATGAAGAAGATAACTGGTGGATCAAGAAGGGATTGAAAACTCTGGAGCCTTCTCTGAAGGTTGATCCTCCGATAGAGTTAACTAAACAAATACCGAGGGGTAGGCAGAAGATGGCGCGTAAAACACAGTCGCTGGCTCAACTACAAGCTGCTAGGATTGAAGGTAGCCAGGGCGCTTCGACGAGTCATGTTTGTAATAATAAAGTAAGCTGTCCTCATCATGGCCCTGGAGTGGAAGGAGAAAACCACAAGGTGGTTGATGTGTTTAGATCTTCTACCCCTGTGGATATTGTATCTGTTGGAAACTCTTTGAAGCAGCTACAGTTTGTTGATAAGCGGTCTATTGCAGTTTGGCTTACAACTGTGGTTCGGCAACTTGTTGAAGAGTCCGAAAAGAGCAGTGTGAGAGTTGGGCAGATCAATAGAGGTGCTCCAGTTGAAGAGAAGAGCACAATTCGGTGGAAGCTTGGGGGAGACGAGCTATCTTCCATATTATTTCTCATGGATATCTCTCTTGACTTGGTTTCAGTGGTTAAATTTCTTCTTTGGTTATTGCCAAAGGCCAACAGTAGCCCAAGTTTTGCCGTTCAAGGTGGGAGAAATCTTCTAATTGTGCCAAGGAATGTTGAAAACAACATGTGTGAAGTAGGGGAGGCTATTCTTGTATCATCACTTAGGAGGTGGGTCTTACTTACCGTTCAATAAGTGCCATTAGTCATCTATATTTTGACAAATGTATTTCTAGAAATTTAATTGTTCATTTTCTTTCAGGTATGAAAACATTCTACTTTCAGCTGATCTTGTTCATGAGGCCATGACAGCTTTGATGACCCGTGCTGCATCACTTATGTCCAGTAACGGAAAAATTTCTGGCTCAGCAGCCTTAGTTTATGCTCGCTATATTTTTAAAAGATATGGAAGCCTTCCCAGTGTGGTGGAATGGCATAACAATTTCAAAACAACATGCGAAAAGAGGCTTCTTTCTGAACTTGATCATTCGCGATCAGGAAACGGTGAGTATGGAATCCCCCTTGGGGTTCCAGCAGGAGTAGATAATCCAGATGACTATTTACGTAAAAAAATCAGCATCGGTGGTACTCGTCCTTCAAGAGTGGGTTTGAATATGAGAGAGGTTGTGCAACGACATGTTGAAGACGCAACTCATTATCTCAGAAAAATTATTGGTACTGGTACCATGAAAGCCTCACTTGCTGATAAAAATGATGACGGGTATCAGGTGGCTCAACAGATTGTAATTGGACTAATGGACTGCATTAGACAGACTGGCGGTGCAGCTCAAGAGGGTGATCCCTCTTTGGTTTCTTCTGCGGTTTCTGCGATCATAAACAGTGTAGGCATTTCCATGGCAAGGATTTCAGATTTCTCTGTGGGAAATGTTTATCAGAGTCATCCATCTGGCGTAGATTCATCTAATATTGCACGATACATTTTGCAAATCCATATAACCTGTCTGTGTCTTCTAAAGGAAGCCCTTGGAGAGCGTCAAAGCCGAGTGTTTGAAATAGCGCTTGCAACAGAAAGTTCCACTGCTCTTGCTGGAGCATTTACCCCTGGGAAGGGATCTCGGGGTCAGCATCAGCTATCTCCTGAATCCTATGATTCAAATGCGAACAACACCACAAATGATATGCCGAACGGTACTGGAAAAATAGCGCCGAGCAAAGCCACGAAAGTTATTGCAGCTGTATCTGCCCTTGTTATAGGTGCTATCACACATGGCGTTATAACCCTTGAGAGGATTGTTGGTCTGCTGAGACTAAGGGAGTACTTAGATTTCGTTCAGTTTGTAAGGCGTACGAAATCGAGTTCTAATGGCAGTGCTAGGTCTGTGGGAGCCTCTAAAGTGGAAAACCCTATTGAAGTTTATGTACATTGGTTCAGACTTCTTGTTGGTAACTGCAAAACTGTTTCGGAAGGACTGGTTTTGGAGCTTGTGGGAGAATCTTCAGTGGTGGCTGTATCGCGTATGCAGCGCATGCTTCCGCTGAAATTGGTCTTCCCACCAGCCTATTCAATTATTGCCTTTGTTCTATGGAGGCCTTTTGTTTCGAATGGTAACTCTAACTCCAGCGTCCATGAAGACACTCAGCGCCTTTATCAGTCTTTGACAATGGCCTTCCATGATGTGATTAAGCACCTTCCTTTCCGAGATGTGTGCTTGAGAGACACCCAGGGACTTTATGAACTGATAGTTGCTGATTCCACAGATGCTGAGTTTGCGTCGGTACTTGAGTTGAATGGTTTGGATATGCACTTGAAATCTGTGGCCTTTGCTCCTCTTCGTGCGCGTCTTTTCCTAAATTCCATAATTGATTGTAAGGTGCCATCCTCTGGTTATTCTCACGAAGGAGTTAGTGAAGCAAAAAACCGACACCAGGGAAATGGAACAAAGCTTGTGGACAAGCTCGTATCTGTATTAGATTGCCTGCAACCTGCAAAGTTTCACTGGCAGTGGGTTGAACTAAGGCTGCTTCTAAACGAGCAAGCACTAACTGAGAAACTCGAAAATCACGATATGCCTTTGACAGATGCAATACGATCTTCCTGTCCAACCTCTGAGAAGCCTGATGCTTCTGAGAATGAGAAAAATTTCATTCAAATCCTCCTCACAAGGTTATTGGTTAGACCTGATGCGGTCCCACTTTTCTCGGAAGTGGTTCATCTCTTCGGTAGATCGGTGGAGGATTCAATGTTGAAGCAAGCTGAATGGTTTCTAGCAGGTCAAGATGTTCTTTTTGGACGGAAAACAATCAGACAAAAACTGATTATAGTAGGTGAAAGCAAAGGACTGCCCACGAAACCTCAGTTTTGGAAACCTTGGGGTTGGTGCAACAACTCCAGTTCCGATCCTATCACGGCAAACAAGGCAGGGAAGAAAAGGAAGTTGGAAATTACTTCTATCGAAGAAGGGGAAGTGATCGAAGAGGGGTTGGGTTTAAAAAAGGTATTATTACCGCGGGCATTAGATGAGAATAGTCCCAGTGTTGGCTATGGGATTACAACTGAGAGGGCTTTTGTTCAGCTAGTGCTTCCATGCATAGATCAAAGTTCTGATGAATCTCGAAGTACCTTTGTGAATGAGTTGGTAAGACAGTTTAGCAATATTGAGCAGCAGTTAAGTTCAGTTACCAACCGCAGTATAACAAACAACAAGCACATGGGAACTGCTTCTTCTGGGTCTGAGGTTTCTTCAAATAAAGGAAGTACTCGGAAGGGCCTTCGCGGTGGTAGCCCTAGTTTGGCAAGAAGATCCTCAACCAATACTACTGACACTGCGTCGCCGCCTTCCCCTGCTGCTTTGAGAGCTTCTATGTCTCTGCGGTTGCAATTTCTTCTAAGATTACTGCCTGTCATTTGCGGGTACTCAGTCTCTACCATCATTTTTTCCCCCATTCTGTTTAACCAGATTTGTTGAAAAGTCATATGAAATGGCTCTTCCCGTGTTACCTAATCAAAGCCTGAGTTAACTTTTTCTATGGCAATCAATTTCTCAGGGAACCTTCGTTTAGGAACACGAGACATACCCTTGCGTCTACAATAGTTCGTCTGCTTGGAAGCCGAGTAGTTTATGAAGATTCTGCTGTATGCTCCCCTCGTATTGACGTATCAAAGGCGGAGACAGAATCAACAGTAGATCCTTCTTCCATGGCAGATCTTTCTAGTGAAGTCTTATTTGACCGTTTACTGTTTGTACTCCATGGGCTGCTAAGCAATCACCAGCCAAATTGGCTAAAGCCAAGGTCTTCCTCTAATGAATCATCCAAAGACTTTACCGTGTTTGATCGTGATGCAGCAGAGAGCTTACAGGTTTGTCAAAAAATTATAAAACCCTTCAGAGTCTGTCTTCTTGACTGAAAATTACGATTCTTGAAGTTTCTTGTTTTTGCTGTCAATAATGCAGAATGAGCTTGCGCGGATGCAGTTACCAGACACCATTAGATGGCGAATCCAAGCAGCGATGCCAATCCTCCTTCCTTCTCTACGGTGTTCTCTATCGTGTCAGCCACATTCTGTTCCGCCAACAGCACTCGCACTTGTTCAACCCTCGGGATCTGCTGCTGCTGGGCTCAATCAAAGAAACTCCCCTGCCATACCAAAAACGGGAACAGCAGCAGCGCAAGGGAAGCTGAAGCAGACAATGTTGTCACCATCTCAACAGCAAGAACCAGACAACACGGATGTGGTTGACCCATGGACGCTTCTAGAAGACGGGACAAGCTCAGGTCCATCAAGCAGCAACACTTCAAACAGCAGCGATATGGGCAATCTTCGAGCCACCTGTTGGCTAAAAGGTGCAGTGAGGGTCAGACGGACTGATCTGACTTACATTGGTTCGGTGGATGACGACAGCTGAAATGATTCTACTGTTTCATAGTTTTTTTGGATGATCATGAGAGCTCTGGAAAGTGAGAAGCAAGGAGCGAAAAAGCTTGGATCTTCGGTGCCTTAAGACTGTATCATTTATTAAGGGCTCATAAGAAGACTGAAGCAGGAAGTCTTAAGGAGAGACCTCTATGAGTCTGTGTGGCTTCTTCAGGTCTTTGTATTTTAACTACTAACCCTTTTTGCTTTTTGGTCACACCACTTCATCCTCCCGGGCCCATGCTGGTTCGGAACCCTGTTGTATATATAGGGGATTCGAAATTTAATTGTCTCAGTTTCTTGTTCCATTATTTATCCACTAAATATTATTATTATATATTTAATTCCTCCTGAATTTTTATTGAGTGATTTACGTCCAAAGGCACTTTTAACACTTATTCTAACAAAATACATATTTATAGCTATTGGGGTGCTTACGACACTGTTTGAGGCTGTGTAAAACCAGACATCGCTGGCGGTGTATTTTTTAAGAGTCTTTACATCAGATGAAAGTCCCTCAATAGCAAGAAGTGTCTTTGTGTAATATGAGTTGGTAGAAGTGTCTTTATATGCCCTCTTCCTTCTTGATGTTGAACACTTACCTCTCTTTTTGCATGAATTTGATGGGGAAACTTGTAGATAATTATATGTTTTTTTGGGATATTTTTTTCAGGATTTCACATTGATTTGATCCGAGTTTAATTTACAGGAGCGTAGAACAGAAATAAAAGAAACATAAAAATCTTCTCGAAAGTAAAACCAAAATTTACTACAACTTATTCACTACCGCTCATGGTTTTGTCTACATAGAGAACATCATCAATCCAAGCAACTATGTTAAAAGCTAAACCTTCAAGTACTCTTGAATAGCTCTCCAACACAGCTTTTCCAACATCCTGAAACCAAAAACAAAAAAAAGAGTAGAGAACTTTAATCTCCATCACATAATTAATACTGGTTACTGCATAGTGCATATTACAATCAAATTCAGTGACTTTTTTTCTTTAGTTTACCTTATTGTACTGAATCTTGCATATATCTAATGATGTCTGCGACAACTCTGGGTATCGCTGTTTCAAACAGAAGAGCAGAGTCTCTGCTCTCTCAGCCATAAGATAGTTCTTGTCTGTTCTCTCTGTGTTTGACATAAGATCTTTCACCATGTTCCATGAGTTCTTGGAGTTACTAAGACAAGCTTTGCGTCTCCATGTGTACATCGAAGCTTCTACTCTATCTGCTAACTGAACAGCTTCGTGCTCCGATGCTATATTCAGACAATCTAAGAGTTGTTCTGGGAAAAACCGACCCGAACTACTCATGTAACGGTAGATTGAATCTCCAACACTGCTTTTACCACACTGTAGACATAAAACATCCAAAACGGCCAAGAACAAGGCTCAAAAACCGAATCTTTATGATTCTAGTATAAAAGGTTTTGTTTTGAACGTAACAAAAAAAAAAAAACCTTTGGAAGAGTTGCCATGTAAGACTCTGGAATCTCCATTTCACTGAGAATGCTACTGTTGATAGCCATTGCAGCTTTGTGAATCTGATTAGTACTCTCTCTCTTGTTTCTGAGTTGTTTTCTGGCTTTATCTGACAAACCTTCTGATGGAACTAGAGGAACTGGTAACCACCATTTCTCTTCTTTCCTCTGTACAATAACTTTCCTGAAAGATCCAGTCGCAGAACGCGCAGATTTCATCGATAGACTCCCTTCTTCTGCATACCAAAACTCAGTGTTTTGGAAACTATCCAATGCTTCCTGTAGAAAACAAAGATCAAAACAAGATCTTTTGATTCATAATCATCTGAATGTCTACACATTTTTTTCGGATAATAGATGTACCATTAGCATTGAATCTAGCTTTCTCAATGCAGGTAAGTTGATATAGATATCTGCTCGTGGTCTACTCTCCATCACCTGAAAAATACCCCACCAAGAAAGTTTTCATTTTCTCCATTTTTTTTTCTTTCAATTTTCAGACAAATAAATTTGAAAAGTTATGTTACCTCAACAGTAGCTCCATTGCTTAGATTCTGACATCTAGGGATGAATTCGACTATGTAATCGCATACCGATAAAAGACAGTTCATCTCTCTCTTCCACAATGCTCTCTTCTCTGTTTCTAACGGCTCTAATCTCAGATTCTGTCCAAACACTGTAGCTGCAAACATTAAAATGTTTCAAAAATATATGCATCAAATGGAAGAATATTTTACAATTGTCTGAAACAAGAACATATGCTGTGTGACTGACTGATGATTACCATAAAGATTGGTAATTGCGTTTGAGATGGTCACTGCAGTGCAAACTCCTTTACCACTTCCTGACATATCCTCTCCAAGTAGAAGCTTTGCGAATCTTTCCTTCATTGTCTCAAGCTCTGCACAAACCTAACACATTTTAATTTCAGAAATTTTAAAAAGTAGAGACACAGAGAGAGAGACAGAGGACACAACACCTGGTTCTGAAATTTCTTGAACTGCAAGATTTTCACTTGATTGCATCTCTAGACCAGTGAGGCGTTTAGAGCTCTCATCAAACTTAGATTCAGTGAGGACAGGCCAATTACAAGGAGAAGCTTCACTACAGAAGCTGTTGGTTTCATCTATTTGGTCTGAAAAGCCTGAAGTACTCTCTGAACAAGTTCGAGGATAAACAAAGGAATCTATGCTCATCGTCGAGTAAACCGGAGTTTCTGATGCCGATTGATCATTTGGGTCAATGGATCGAGGTGATTGATGATAAGCCGCATCTTCGTTTTCATCTAGATTTGATAAATTCTCCATCTTTTAGCTGAAAACTCCCCAAGTTTCTCTCTCTCTCTGTTCTTGATCTGTTTCTTCTGAAGAAGTAACACACAAAAATGTAAATGTTGCTTTAAAAGATTTCGCTGCGTTTATCAAGAGACTTTGGAATCTAAATTCGGAATCTGAAATATGAAACCGGGAATTTGTTTTGGATTTTGGATAGTGAAATTTCTAGGACCAAAGAACAATAAAGTTAAAACATAAAAAAAAAAAAAGCAAAAAGTAGAAGAAGAAAAAACGGAATTTCCTCTGATTTCACCGGAATTTTGCTGAATAAAGAACAAATATGTAATTCAAAAAAAAAAAGTTTTCACAGATAACGATCGCAAGAAACTCTGAAACTTTAAATTTTAAAAGAACGTTAAAGTAAAGGGATCAAAGCAACGGTCTTTTTATTTGATGTACCTTTAAAGCTTCTGCTTCGATTTGAAGTTTTGAACCGTTTAAAGCAAAATTTAAACGTACGTTAAAAAAAAAAAAAAAACCAATTCCCTCCTGTTGAATCCAAAACCCGCTTGGAAATTTTCAGGTGAAGAAGCAAAATTGAGTAATGTGGGCCGTCCGAAGAAAGAAAACGATTGATCTTACGATGAAGTGGCTTTACCTTGGTTTTAACAAGTGTTGTGGTTGTATGAGAAATACCCCTTAAACTTAAAGAGCTGTTGAAATATTTGTCTATCCTATTTGCTACTATACTTTATGGGTTTTCTTGTTGGCTTCAATATATAATTTTCAATCAGAAAAAACAATATTGATTATTGGATCGTTTAAATTAATAATGACTGCACATTTACCAACGATTTATTTATCTTCTTTTTTTTTCGTTTTCAAACGATTATAGATACCAAAGTAACTCTTTACGAATTTAGACATCTCATGTAAATTCAGGATATTTTGTTGAAAATGAAAAATCCAACCTTATTTAAGAATTAAAACTCGTTTCTGACTTTTATTTTTTTTTGAAAAAATATTTTAACTATATGAAAAATCTTTATTCTAGATGAGGATGAATGTTCAAAGTATTCCACCTCCTTGACCTTTATAACTGTTTTTAAGAAGTAATCTTAATTTGGTCGGTCTAGTTATTATAATGCCTCCAGTGGAAATTTTATTTTATATTTTATGTGTCAACCGTTTAATTATTAAATTAGACCAATTATCACATGGCTGGAGTTTAGCTTAATCCCCATGACCATGTAGCCTACACGATTAACTGCAACTCATAATAGGTGAATAGTTTATATTTATTTAATGTATTATAATTTCCCATAACTTAATGTAATGGTCCTAATGGAGAAGACAAATATATATTGCATGGTTCGTGCGTTAGACAGACGTGCGTCCCATTTTCTCGTTGTAACGAAGCCCCGCGCATTTTTTTGCATTTTGTTTAATTTCTGGATTGTTATTTTAGTATACCATGGTATATAATAGTACAATATTATATACATTCAACATACCTTCTATATATAATTTATTTGTTGTGATTTATTCAACATATATAACATATCAAAAAAAATCCTATTAACTAAAATTAATCACAATGCTTACATATAAAAATATTAAATCATTAACTGAAATTTCTGTTTTGTTATACTCCATCTGTTTCATAATATAAAATGTTTTGGCTAAAAACACAAAGATTAAGAAATTTATTTTTTTTTAAAAAGTATTATTTAATATATAAGTTAAAAACAATTCAGCCAATCATAAAAAAATATGCACAATATAATTAGTCACATGGTTTTTAATAATTGTAAAAGTTGCATAAAAATGTGAGAACATCTTATATTTTGAAACCAAAAAAAATTTCTAAAACATTTTATATTATGAAACGGTGAGAGTATAAGATTAATTATATTCAAAAGCAAACTACTTAATTTAGCCAACAACGTAAATTTCAAAAGAAAACAAAATTCAAAAAGAGTAAATCAAAATGATCATATCATTTATCTCGAAAATATGTGTAAAGTTTTTTTAGATTGGGTGAGACATTAAATGAAAGTAAGAAAAATGTTACATAGAAAGATATAAATGCATGCCATTTATTATGATAGAGATTGAAGGTGAAAACGATTAAAGTCATCAACAGTTTCTTATTCTTTTTTTTTTTTTTTGGTAATAAATGAAGTTGTTGGATTTCGAACAGTTTCTTATTCTTGCCCATCACGATACCGTAAAAGGGTCGATCGAGAAACCCTAGCTACGAATAGAACATTGCTTATAGTCGGCGAAATAATAAAGAAGTTTTGCATTGATGAGACCTTGCCTTCTTGCCCATCCTGCTATGAACCTAAAATGTTTGTATAAACTCAGAAATCAAATAAATGTCATCGCTCGTACCTGATAGAATCCGAATCGGGCCGGTTATGTAATCAGCATTATATGATTCTGGATTATAGATTTGAGTGTCACCAAAATTTCGGAAAAATGCAGTTAAAGAAAAGAGTTTTGATGCTTACCCTTTTAGTTCTCTTTTAGTTGATATTTGGTTGTTTTCCGGAAGCAATAGAGGAGAAACCTTAACAAAGGGAGTTTCATCAGATTCAGAATTGGAGAAATCATTGGTTCTTCAGTGTTTTTGCCCTCTATCTTCAGTTCCCATGCCTTCCTCTGAAATTTATTATCCTACAAAAATAAAAAAATTTCTTGAGAAATTTCAATATTCTATGATATTGTAAATGTTGTTCTTGAATAATTCAATGTGTTCAAACACCTAATAAGACTAGTGATAATGAGTCACCACAAAAATACTCATGATGTTCTAAAGAACTCCAATTTTTAGGATATTACCACACTTTCATAAATTTCTGGGGTTCCTTTATTTTCACGATTTTTGTAAAACTAAATAGTCAGATCTAAGAATTCATTTCGAATAATTAAACCTTTTAATATTGCATGTTTCTTTTTAAGAACCAAAAAGATTTGTGCGAAAACAACAACATATCCTAAAAAGAACAAAAGCCCTTGGACACGTAATGGATCTTCAAGTATTATTTATTATCAACAAATCCACCTACATTACAATTGCTTGTTACTTACAGTTGCGATGAATCTCAATCCGAGTTTTAATTCGCCTTTAAAAGTATCATCGTCAAGGACAACATTGTATGGAGCTGGTTTAACTTCCATGTAACCTATGTCACGTCCCTCAGTTATTATCCCGCCAAGATGAATTCTGTACCCATAAAAAGATTCATAGACACATGGATGGTATTATATCTGATATTGCTATAATGTTAATTAAACCACTCAAAACTTCAGTTTTCTTAAAGCAAAAAAATTTACATGGTTTCACCGACAAATCCACCATCTCTGAAGAGCTCTTTGTCCATGATTCTAAATTTGATGTGACTCAGCTTCTTCCATTGAGACATTGGGAAATCGAACACAAACTTTTGGTTCCACAATGCGTTGTCATTATCACCTTCTCTCACAAATGAACAAGAAACATCTTTTAAAATACGTTTGGTTCAGAAGAATAACAAAATTATATCACTAACAAAACTTGAACCTTTTGACGTTTTGCTTCGGTATTCCTTTGTCCCACATTGTAACAACACATAATACACAGGACTTCCTGCAACCAAACATTCAAAATAGGGATTAGTAAGTTTGATAAAATATTAAATATACAACATAGTATGAAAAAAGTTTGTCTTTTTATAGTCACCAATAAAATTTGTGTGTGTGATTCCATGAGCATCAACGAGAAGTACTTCCAATATTCCTCTCTTCATATGTACCATTTGGATTAAAATTAGCTAGCCAATATATTAATTTTTTAAAACAAAGCTAAAAAAAACTTAAAGAAACTGGAAAGTAGTGAATGGTGCGCGTGAAGCAGCATCAATCGGGGATTGTGAAAGTGAAACCATTAAGTTTTATATTGCACCATAACATTTACTACTTCTTTGCTAGGAGTTACAAAAGAACCCATAAATAATGCATTTAATCAAGAAAGAATAAACAGTTTTGAACAATTTTTTTTTTTTTAAGTTACATTCTCCGACTAATAAAAACTTCAATCCGTTTATTTAGGATTCAGCAACTGAAGTGCAAAATCATCCAAAAAAAAAAAACCACCCATGACAACCTAATCTGAGAATCAAGAAGTTTAGGTTCGAGGATACACCTAAGTGTGACAATCTGGACAAAGATGGAAATAAACTGGGAAAGTATTAAATTCAGAAAAATGTTTGGATATAAGTTTAAATAGATAATGGTGAGTGAATAACATAATATGGATTTTTTTGTTTTGTTCTCTCCAAATTAATATTTGGAAACTCATGAATCTTTCCAATTTCCATGATATCATAACCATGACCCAAAAGGATACATTCAGTTGAATAATGTTTGGAAAACTTTTAACCGGTTCGAATCGAAATAGTTTTTTTTTTTTTTTTTTTTTTTAAATAAATTACCATTTTATTCAAAATAAGCTCGATTACAACAGATATGCAGATAGCTATCTGCAACAAGGGAAGAAAGCGACAAAACGAACCGAACAAGGAGAACACTAAAAGAGAGAAAACCACGTAGTTAACAGAGAAATTGTTGATGGAGTGTTACGTTGAGCTCGAGGGAGTGGGTTTAGTCTACTACGAATCGTTTGCTTTATCATATTGATAATAACCGAAGCTGTAGTAAAGGTTGAGGAATGTAGTCTAGCATTGCGCTCCCTCCAAATCCCGTATAAGGAGGCTTGGAATGCAAGTCTAATTATGAGAGAGACGTTTACATCTCTACAGGGAGAGACTAACCAAAGAAGGCATTGATCGAAATTTGCCGGTGGTGAAAGGTTTGCGGCAGAGTACAAGGCTTGCCATAGTTCTCTGCTAAATGGGCAATCGAAGAAAATGTGTTGGCGAGATTCATCCTCCACGTCGCACATAAGACAATGGGGAGAAATAGGGAGACCCCAAAGCCGGAGTCGATCACGAGTGTGCATACGATTCCTTGCTGTAACCCAACAAACAAAAGAGTGTTTAGGGATTCGACCTTTAAACCAAACAGCTTTAGCCCATGGTACCGAAGGCCCTGGGGATGAAGAGCGCGCCATGTTTATGAAGATGAGAAGCTTTTCGGAGTACCATCCACCCCAATTTTCCATTTGTAACAATCGTCCGACTCGGAATTAGCAATAGGGGTTGAAGGTGGAAGGCATTGACGGAGCGAAGAGATGATCGGGTTTCTACTCCTTGTTCCATCAATCCACCAATTACCATTACTAATAGCTTCAGAGACCACTGCATCAATTGGTAATCCCGAGCATCTTGGACCAGACGGGCCTGTGATGTCAATAAGCGGACCGAGAGACGTCCAATTATCCTGCCAAAAACTAGCTGTAATACCAGCACCAATTTCACAATAAATGAAAGGACGTGCCAGATTTCTTAGTTTTAAGAGCTGTTTCCAAATCCAACTTCCTGATGAGTTATTAGTTTCCCAAAAATTGTCGGCTTGAATGAGGTTTAACCGTACCCACGAAACCCACAAAGATCCAGTAGAAGTGAATATCAACCAAATAAGCTTCAAACCCATTATTTTATTCCAATCAAGCAATCTTCTCAAACCCAAACCTCCGCTATCTTTAGATGTACAAACTGAGTCCCATGCTATTTTTGCTCCTCTTGCACAATTAGTAGAACCTTTCCAAAAGAAGGCGTTGCACATTTGCTCAGTTGCTAAGCATTTGTTCGGTAATGTAAAAATAGACGATCAGAAGTTTATGGTGGAGTAAATTACCGATTGGATGAGTTGAAGCCTTCCCGCAAAAGACAGATGCCTAACTGTCCAAGAAGAAAAACGATTTGAGATCTTCTCGACAAGAGGCTGATAGTCATGCTTTGACATCTTTTTCGTTGTTAACGGAACACCCAGGTATCTAACCGGGAACGAGCCTTGGAATCGAAATAGTTTTACAGACCGACATCAGAGAATATTTATTTTTCAACGGTTGTTGATGAAGGATCTTCAAAGATGGCCTCCTGTAACATTTTTTGTCGTAGCCTTTTTGAAGCGGCTATGACTTTGTGTATTCAGTTACCGCGACGCGACAGGTATGACTTTTGGTTAATTAACTTATAGGATTTTGGAAATATCGAATGTCATCCACTGTGTAAGTAGATGTTTTGAGTTCTTCCTATGTTTTCTTTCGTTCTATGTTGTTCGTCGACGTATTCCTATAATGTATCTTACCTTTATCAATAAAATTCAGATCGATGACAAAAAAAAACTTCTACATTGAAAAAAAAAAAAAAGAATCCGTACCATTGATATAATTATACCTAATCATCAAGCCCAAAAATATAACTAATCAAGAACAATAAGTATGTATCTAGATTTTTAGGAAGATGGTATTGCAGAAAATTCCAACCAATCTTGGCAAAGATGACATCAAAAAGACTCGGAAAACTCGATTTTAAAGTTAATGACATATAGATTCATGCACCAAAGTCGAAAAAAATACAACATTTCATCAAAAGTTTAATAAAAATAATATTTGTACAAAAATCATTAAGAAAACCCTAAGTGATTCTCATACTCTCACCAATGACTCTCCTCAGCTCTCGCTTAATCATTCCTACTGCCGCAACTGCAGTCCCACGCAACTGCATAACCCCAAAAACGTTACGTGTAAGTCAAGAAAAAACGAAATCTATCTCTTCCAAACTTCAAGAAGATTGTTTTTTCAGAATTTACCTTTGCCTTTAGATTCAGTGTGAGGAACCCATTAAGTGTGTGAGATCTAACAGAGAAAGCATCCATGTGAAGTTTGCTCAGAGATTCCATGATGTCTGCAACTATGTAGTCTCTGTAAGAACATCTAACTTCGATCACAACTTCTGTTTCTTTGAGTTTAACTCTCAAATGTGTATGATCTCTGAAAACAGTGACTTGTTCCGTTTCTCCTGAGTTTCCATCGATCTTCGTGCTGTCATCGTAGTTCCCTGATGTCTCTTCAATCAACACCGTCGTCTTTCTTTGTCTCTCAACGAAATTAACTGATCCCATACAAGATTCTAGCTCTTCTACTCTTTCCTCTAGTTCTTGCAAGTACTTGATTGTGTTGTTCAATATAGATTCTTTATCAACCTGCAGAAAGATTCAAAACAGATTCTTGGTTTCTGATACAGAGCAAGCTTTGAAGGATTTAATTAATAGTCATGCGTCTGAAACAAAGCAAGCCTAGCTTTAAGGATTTGGAAACATAGTATTGGTTTATTATTACCTCGTTGACAGTGGGAACCATAGCTTTAAGGACACTGAATTTTTCGTTCTCTTTTCTTCTATCCGAAGGATCATCTTGATTCAGACCGGATCTCTTACTTGGGAACATTCTCTTTGTGTCTGCGGAGTGCATCAAAGGGACATCGTGCAATATCTTCCGCAACACATTCTGTGACAACGGCTGCGAATTTCTATGTATCTGAAGAAGATTTGAGTTTGGCTGCTCATGTCGCTTCCACCACAAGAAACTTGAGCCAGGATTAGAAGAAACAAGATCCTCTTGACGATGATGAATGTTCTTATCGTTCCTTTTTGATATCTCGGCGGCGTGTTTGAGTACTGTTGAGACAGTTGTTTTGTAATGCAAGTCTTCATCAGACATGAGATCAGAAATACCAAATTGAATCTTATGATTCTCTTGGAGCACCGAGTTTCTATTACTGATCTTAATATTCATTTGATTCTTCTCAGCATCGTTGTCCTGGTGAGCAGAGAAGTTGTTTGAAGAGCAATCGGGTTTTGAAGTCTCCAACAAGCAAGATTTGATGTGTTGAAGCAGACTATGATCTTCTGAAATCTTTCATTGTTCATGGAAAAAATAAAATAAAAGGTGTATGAGTTCCTTGTGAAACAAGAAACGAAAGTTAAGCCCTTTTATATTAAGATGGAGAGTTACCAGTTCTGTGACGCCCAGCTCAATCACACCGCCCGAGTAAGGGAAACACACAACAGTCTGGAGAAGACCCAGAAAGATATAAGACACACAGATACATATTCTACATCATTTCAAATTAAAGTACTAAACTTTTCGAATCTTAAAATTAGAGCACTAAAGTTTTATTGCTAACAATCAAAACCCAGTTTAAGACTCATCAAAGTGAATATTAAAATTTATATACGTAGCATACCTGAATTGATGCGCTCTAAAGGAAATAAGCCATATGAACAGCCATGAAGAGCAAAGCAGATCGGAAAGATTTATAGTCAGATTCGATTCTTTAAGAGATCAAGATTCATTGAAGAAGAAACGAAAAGGTTGTATCTTACTCTTGCTAACAAAGAACGAGAGAAGAGTTTGTTCTCTGCGTACTGAGCGTTGCAAAGCCATATGGTCTCACCCGTTGCCAAAGCTCTTCCTGGCAAACTAAACGTACATAAACAGCCAAAAAAGCATATTAATTTAATTTGGATCCTAAAGAAAGAAAAACTTAATTTAGAATTACTTAAAATGTAAATAAATTGAAATAGCAACAATAAGGAATCCCAAATCGAAAACTTGTTGGGGGTAGTCTAGTATATAAAGAGTAAGAGTCACTCTACTATAAATCTATAGGTGGTGAATCTTTACAGACTCATCGTCTTAAAATGAAGATGAAGGGACATGAGTCATTCCACTTTCATTTCCAATTAGTTTTATGAATATATAGTTCGGGAAATAGCTATATATTAATGTAATATTTAATATATATAGGAGAGAGAACAAACCATTGAGAAGGAGAGAAGACATAGGACATGGAGACTATATAGTACCACTCTTCATCGGAGAGGTCATCTGGTGACAGCATCATACTTGTATTGTTACAATTATGATCATCAACATCATGAGTAGTACTACTATCTCCTTCAAGCATACACAGATAAAGCTTCCTAAGTTGCTTGCTTCTCTGCAACCCATATTTATAATGAGCTTCGTATCTCTTCTTCCTCTTCTTTATATCTCCATTGTAACATCCTTCTCCCCACTCCAAAACCCTAAATTTAGAATATAAATATATACACCTTTAAACCCATGATTTAAAAGAAGAAAAGGGCAATGCAAGGATAAGATCAAGATCTAATTTTTTTTTTTTTTTTTTTGTATATGAATTAGATTATACTTACCCAGATTGAGTAGATGAAGAGGACCAGAAAATTCCGTAGGTCCATTGAACACTTCTTACAGCTATAGCAAGTTGTTTTCTAAATAAGCTATTTTGTTTTTTACTTCCTCCTCTTGCTGCTTCTACACCATCAGCCATTGTCATAGACATATATGTAAATGTCGTAAGAAATACAGAGTTTAACACTCCAGAACCAAAGTGAACCTAAGAAATAAAGAAGGAGACAACGAAAAGGCCAAATTTATTAAAGAGGTTTTGGTATTGAAGCTTTATCTTCTTCTTTTATTTTTCCGTCTTTATTGCTTTCTCTTTCTCAGCTTGGTCCTGATGGTAAGAGACTTTAAAGTTGATTACTGTACGTCTGAATGATGAGAGAGAGAGAGAGAGAAGGAGAGAGAGAGAGAGAGAGAGAGAGAGACTTGGGTCATGATCTTGGTTTTTGGAGCGACTCATCTTTATACAATACATATGCTAATAGTGTTGGATTCTATTTGGTGAAACCCAAGGTAAGATTCTCTAAATAAAGTGATGCTGAAAAAAATGCAAAAAGAAAAATTCAATATCTAGTGATTTTTCTATATCTGTGATAGTTATTTGTCAAAAACTATTGTATGCTTACTATACGAATATGTGCGATTGATCATGAATATCTATTTTTTATTTCTTTCTATAATGAAAATTATATAAAATTCTAAAATGATAGAACTTGATATTTTAGTGACTAAGAGATTCCTAAAAAAAATATACATCTGAATCGAGGTTCGAACCACAAAAAACATGAATATATATA